>CM052893.1:52141909-52171078 GCA_028534135.1 Potos flavus | reverse complement strand
AGGGCGGGAGGGAGGAAGGAAAGAAGGAGGGAGGGAGGGAGGGAGTGAGGAAGGAAGGAGGGAGGGAGGGAGGGAGGGAGGAAGGAAGGAAGGAAGGAAGGAGGGAGGGAGGGAGGGAGGGGAAGAGAGAAAGAAGGGAGGGAGGAAGAGGGAGGAGAAAAAGTCCTAAAAGACTACACTGATTACTTCCCTGTGTCTACGCCTTGCTAACAGCCTCTCCACCATTCTGGGCAGTCTTGTCGAAGCTGTAATTAAATTGGCTGCTATCCTAGGTGAGATCTGCACACATGGAGCCACCCTACACCATCAGCATCCGTCCTAGGACTCCAGGTCTTGAGTAGAAAGACACAAGGTGAAAGTGCCAGGAGCTCATTTGCTTTAGCAACGGTACTTCAAGGAGACCCGAGACTGTGGAACCTCCCACCGAGACCAGCCTCCCCCCTCAGCCCCGCCCACCATGCTGCCCCGGTTGTGTCTTCTGCCAGGACTGATTATCTAGACTTCCTAAAGTTCTCTGAGCCAATTGATATCTTTCTGATTCTTTCCTTTTCTGCTTCAAATAACCAGTCTGTTTTATGCAATGCAATCCAAATGATTTAAAGATTGTTGAGTCCAACCCCCTTCTCTTTTTTTTTCTGTGAAAATTTTATTTATCTATTTATTATTTTTTTAATTTTTTTTTTCAGTGTTCCAAGATTCTTTGTTCATGTACCACAACCCCCCTTCTCTGACAGCTGAGGCCGAGGACCAGAGAGATCAAGTGATTTTCTCAAAATCACACAGACGATAATTCCCAGATCCAGGGCTAGAGCCCGGGTGTCCAAAACCGTGAACTCATGCTGCCTGAATGCAGGGCTCGCTGTGTACATTGTCAGAAAGTGAAGGCAACTCGGAGGATCCCACCTGCGCGTCCCCCGGGAGAGCCTGGGAAGTTCTCATCACTGTCCCTCCTTTTCATGACTCTTGTCTTTTCTTCTTCTTGTCCTTTTTTCTTTTTAGGGGGTGTACTAAAACGAATTAATTGGAATTCACATTTGATACAATTAAGCATTTTAAAGCATACAATCCAGGGTTATTTAGAAGACTCACAATGTTGTACAACAGGCAGCTCTCCCAAGTCTCAAAACGTTTTCATCATCCCACGAAGACACCCCATCCTCACTAACCAATCACTCCCCATACCTCCAGTCCCCCTCACCTGCCAACCTCTAATCTGCTTTCTGTCTCTATGGATTTGCCTATGACAGACATAGACTATTAAAGGTGTGCTTTGTGTTTGGCATCTTTCACTCAGCAATATGCTGAGGTCCATCTCTGTGATGGCACGTATTCCGGCTTCATTCCTTTTCATGGCCGAGTAATATTCCAGTGCGTGGTTATACCACATTATGGTCATCCATTCACCTGCTGATGGGAATTTGAGTTACTTCCATCTTTTGGCTTTTATGATAATGTTGCTATAACCATTCGTGTGCAGGTAAGTTTCCGGGTCATACATGTTTTCATTTCTCTTGGGTATATACCTAAGAATGGAACCACTGGGTCCTAGGGTAACTCTATGTTTCACTTTTGGGGGTGCTGCCAAATTGTTTTCCAAAACATATTCCTAATAGCGATCTTCACCTGACTTGCCTTGCCTACGACTTGTCTTGCCTCTCCCTGTGCCTGGTTCAGGGGCTCACATTTTGTTGGTATTACAATGGAGGAAATGTTTATAAGCTTAAAAGAAGCCACTGAAGAGAGAATGGTATCTTTGGAGAAAATAAGTGTCAATTTTGATGTGTCAACATTATAAGGTGGGCGTGAAGTCTTAGGGGGAAAGGTGATGCAGGTCTTCATCCTACGGGGAGGTGAACTTGGAGATCTCAGGATAACAGAAAGGAAGGAGGAGGAAAAGTGGAAGGAAGGAGGGAGACAAAAAGGGAGTCTAGAAAGGAGCAGAAAGCGGAGTCATGGGTACTGGCTGATGTGATTGCTCCCAACCTTGGCTGCCCAGGATTCTCCTGCAAAAGGTACTTTACTTTCAAATACTGGGAATGAATACTTTTCGTTGTGATGGTGGCTGCTAATTCTGAAGAAGGGGTTAAATTTTACATTGGACTTGAAGTGGTAGAAGGCAGAAGCAGAATTCAAGGAGTCTCTAAGAGGCCAAGAGGCAAAGACCATGGCAAACAGCCCTCTTCTTGACCACACCTCCCTTATGCCTGCCTTGAATTAGCAGAGATGTGGGGGAGGACATCAGCCTTACCCAAGCCCTGGGATTCCCCCAGATGGAACAGGGATGACTCGCTTTTCTTTTGATTTGGTAGATTCTGTTTCAGATTTTCCAAATCGTGGGATAACATCCTCCTGTGAGAAAACACGTGAAATATAAACCTATTATTACATTTGTCCGTGTGTAAGTTCATACAGGCACAGTGTCTGCCTCTCACTATAAGATATGGAATTTCCATAGGTCAAGTTTACTCTTAAGCCCTAAACCAAGGGCTGGAATACTTTCTACCGAACTAATGAACCTTATCATAGAGGAAGGCAGTGATATGGAGGAGAAGAGCTGAGCTTATTTTAGAGGGCAGCCTGTAATTCTAATTGGAAAAATAACATATATGCTGTGCTATAAGATACATACTTACTTAAATTTCAAGATTTATTCAAGATTTATTTAGTTTAGAGAGAGAGAAAGAGAGCACGAGTGGGTGGGGCAGAGGGAGAAGGAGAGAGAATCCTCAAGCAAACTCCCCACTGAGTGCAAAGCCCAATGCAGAGCTCGATCCCATGACTGTGAGATCATGACCTGAGTCAAAACCAAGAGTCAGTCGCCCAACCGACTGTGCCACCCAGGTGCCCCCATACTTATTTTAAATTTAGAAGTACATTCTCTAAGTCTCAGTTTCTTTATCTGCAGATGAGAAAGTTTAACTGTCTCCTTTCCCTTAAGCTCTAGCATTCGAAGCGAAGTGGAGAATTATAAACACTCGTGAACTCCATGGGAAATTACAAGTTAGTCAATTGGGTATATTTACTGAGATAATTGATTTTAAAAAATCGTCCAAGCAAGCCCTTAAGATAAAGATAAAAAGAAAAAGAAAACAAAAACAAAAACAAAACCTTGCTGTTCTTAGAGACTTTAGCCCCCCAAATCAAGTTCTTCCTCTGTGCTCATTATGCGACGTGCTAAGAGGAAGTTGAGGCCACCACTGCTTGGGGTAGGGTGCTGATTCCGTGCATAATATGTCACTGAGAAGATGCTATCAGTGCATCCCCCAAGAGTGTCAGTTCAATCAATTGTTATATTGGGAATTTGATGGAAAGAGGTAGCCTAGGCCTGGGCAAATGGACAACCTCATAGCATCCAGTGAAGTGAATATAATTCTTGCTTTGTCTTCCTTGTCTAAAATAACATGAAATCATTGCACAACATGTAAAAGTGGGAAAATATTACAATTCTATTGCCCCAAGACAGTAATACTCATTTTCTGATATTCTTCTCTGTGCCCATATATGTGTTTGTAATTAATGTTTTGGCAATTCATCGATAGGTGGATTTATTGTGAAAAGTTTGTCAGGTTGAGCTTCAGAGTTCAGAAGTTAGAATGTTGGTTCTCTTTGCAACTTGGCTAGATGTTTTTTCTCTCCTCTTGATCCTCCAGCTACCAAGGCAAACATGGACACCCTTCTCCCTCCTGTAAGGACGGGGGATAAAGCTTCAGGTCTCTGGGGCGTTATCACCTATTCAGAGACAGGTACAGATTAAACTTTAGAAACATTATTACCTTTTGAAAAGACTATTTTTTTAAAGATTTTATTTTTAAGCCATCTTGACACCCAGGATTGTGGGTGCTCGAACTCACAACCCCATGATCAAGAAGCACACACGCCACAGACTGAGCCAGCCGTGTGCCCCCAAAACTATTTTTATTCTCTGAAAATACTTTTGTATTAAAGCCAGGTTCTCTGTATACATGGATTCATCAAAAGAGGAGAAAGTTTGGTAATGCTCCCTCTCAACCTTTGTTGACCTATAATAGGGCCAGGAGAGAAAATCCTTTATCAAGTGTCTTTAGATGGAGACATAAAAACAAGGTGCAGAGGAAAACCACTGGACTCAAATTAGGAGCCCATAGATTCAAGCTCTGCGTTTGGGTTTGATCAGTGTTACATCTGTAAAACATGGGCAATAATAATTTTCACAGGGTCGTTATGAGGATTTAAGGAGCTGATGTACAAGAAAGGGCTACACAAATGATCCACTTGTTTTCCTTAAGAAGAAATTATAAACAGTTACTCCACCGAACTCTTCCTAATATTTATCACGGAGAATTTTTTTCCCCACGTTATACAAATGAAAAAGTAGCTTCCATTTTTGATGGCTGATGAGCCATTTCCTGCATCATCTAGATCTGGGCCTTTTCCTTCTCCTCCTATTTTCAGCTGGTTAGCTGCTCATTGAGATCTTGCCAGAGGGTGGGCAAAAGAAATAAAAACGGAAATCGGTCAATTTGACTCTTTGATAGCAGTCCTGATGAAAGATTTGTGGACAGAGGGTGTTGAAGTTGTGAGTTAAACTGGAATTTTGTCTTCTTACCAGGAAATTGCAAGAACCTCCTGATTGTTTGGATGCCCTGGTGGTGACAGCGATTCCTCTTCTCTCGACTGAAGAAATGTCTTCCTCTACGTGGAAAGTGGTCTGTCTTCCAGAATGACGCATATTGACTTTTGAAGGAGTGAGAGGATCCCCGCTGGCCAGTCGTATCAGCCGGAACATCTCTGGTGAGCAGCAGCCTGGCAGATGTTGCAAGTAGATGGCTATTGCATCAACAGACTCCCAAAGCAATAATCACTCTTCTTTCTCTTCCCCACCAATCCAGGAATCAAATAATCACTTGTAACCATTTACTATGCACCGCCATATAATATAAAATGTGGTGAGTACCTAGCTATAGAAGACAACTTCTCAATCCTCAATAGAATTGTAACACATTAAGAAAGTGAGAGTTGCGCACACGAAAATACAATGGACCACATGGGGAGACGACCATGAACACATTTAGAGCATCTCCCGTGTGCTGGTCACTGTGCAAGGTGCTGCATGTGTATTAGATTATCTAGTCCTCACCACCCCCCTGAGAGGCATTCCTATCCTTGTTCTATGGATGACGAGGCTGGGAGTCAGAGATGTTCAATAACTTGCTCAAGGTCACATAGCGAGAAAAGTGTGAGCCTATTTTCAAGTTCAGATGTGTCTAACTCCACGGTCTGTGCTCTATTACTAACCCACTCCCACGGAGAGAAATCAGAGCTTGGAGACATCATCTGGGTGGATGGGTCAGGACAAGATGCTTTAAAATGCCTCTCAGTAAAGTACATTGATAAAGTTTACCTAGTCCTTTACTTGCTTTGGGCAGGATTTCTGGCCCGAGAGTAAGGAAGGGCCTGGATTCTGGAGGCAGGGATGGTGGAGCGGAAAAGACAGCACTCCGGGCTCAGCTCAGCCATCATCTGCACGTGTTTGAGCACATTGCTTCCCTCCCGTAGGCTTTTGTGTCACCATCTGTAACACAGAGCATTTCTGGATTGTCTAAGGTTGCTCCCAGCCCATCGTCAGGCAGGTGTATTATGCTACTCTAGCTCTGAAGCCAAGTAGACTTGAGTTTGAAGCCCGGCCGCATCTTCAAGCAGTGTTCTGTCGGGCAAGTCATTGAACCATCTGTACAACGGATGTAATAATACCTACCTCAGGGTCTTTGCCTTTATCGCTCCTTCTCTCTGGAATGGTCTTCCAGGTACCCACAGAGGTCCTCCTTTTACCTCCTTCAGAGCTTCGCTCCACTTACTTTTTTAGTGAGACTTTCCTCGAATATGACATCTACACTTGCAAACCATCTGGCATTTCCTGTCGTCTTTCCTCGTTTTATTATTCTCCTTAACCCATAACGCCTAACATACTATATATAGCACTTAATTATCTTATTTATTGCTTGTTTCCCACCTCTAGAATGTAAGCTCTATAAGGGCAGGGTGTTTTGTATTCTTTACTGCTGTATCTCTAGTTACTAGAATGACTTAGGTGCTTAATAAATCTTTGTTGCTTAAATGGCTGGTTGTAGTGGGGATGATGTAAGTGACGTGCTTGGCACAGAGCCTGGCACCCGTAAACACGCATGGACTCTGTTTGTTTTCATTACAATTTACTTTGCTCTTCCCCTCAAGATAATCTGGGCTGAGCATTCTGGTCCCCTTGGTAATGTGAAGACCTGACTTCATTCAGATTAGTCTAGAAGCAAGAGGAATTAGCCATTGTGGGGAAAATTAAAAAAAAAAAAAAAAAGAGGATTTGCTTGGTGGCTCTTTCAAATAGCTAAAGGTGTGGTCACAGGGATAGAAATTCCAGGAAGCATATTTCTGCTACATAAGAAAGGATTTTCACAAAACTGCATGTGTAATGACGATATTAGCTGTCTCGGGAGTTAGTGAACTGCTCATGCCTAGAGGTCTCCTGGAAGCTGGATAACCACATCTCACTGACCCTGGGTATAATTATTGTAATGAGTGACAAGTTGGAATGCAGCCAGGGAAGCTGCACACTTAGAGCACCATGGAGATGGTTAGTAAAACATGGTATCTCTAGGGGCAAGATCGAGAGAGAGCCAATAAGAGTGTCACTGAATCCATACAAACAAAGAAACCAAGGTTGTGTGATCAGGAGGCTGAGCACAGCCCCCCCCCCCAACTAAAAGTCAAAGTCTAATGCCCAGCTTCCAGATGTGAGTCATTTTTCAGACCCAGAGCCCACGGACAGAGGAAAGGCTGGGGGCCCAGGTGGAAAGGCTGCTCGAATAGTATAGTATGTATATATGGTAATGATTCTCCCATTTCTTCCTCAAAAGATCCTTGGCTCTACTCAGATAAGCATGTCCTGGGGGAAGACTACTGAAGAATTTGAAGGCTGTTAGACACAGGCCTCGAGCTGGCGTTGATGTCTGGGGTGAGATAAATATCATGGACTTGTTAGAGTAGAGGTCCTAGGTCTGGTTCTTACTGCATTTGCTGGGTCCATGAACCCGCCCTTGGTAATTTCCTCGGTCCCTAAATAAATAATTGGAATGCAACTTGGTTGCTGATAGAAACCTCACACAGTTCCTTGGTCTGTGGGCTAAGAGCTATTGTAATGAGGAAGACCTACTACAAGTTTCTGAAACTTCTCTTCCTCTGCTTTGTGTGGAAAAAGAAGTAAACTGAAGTAAAGATACATAGAGAATTATGGGCAGTGGTGAATTGCATGGCTAGTGTTCAGGAGCCTGGAAGAAGAGAGATTTAAGATCGAAGAAAGGAGATCTTGGAAGACATATATGGATGGACTTTGGGAGTAGAAGCATCTCTTCTTCAATGATTACCAGAGGGGACCCACCACAGAAGAAGCACCAAACAGCCAATTAGACAGAATGACTGAGAAGGTTGTTATCAGTTTATTTACCTCATTGGCCACCCCAGTGTTGATATAATGGGCCCATAAATGGAATGCTCATGGTATTAGGGAACATGCATGGGCTTCCATCTACCAGGCCTGATCGAGATATCGCCATTGTCAAATGTCTATGCAGCAACATCGACCAAACAACTCCTCTCCAACCTCCCCACAAATGGCACCATCCCAAGGAGACTCATCAACCACTTGGTAGCAACTCGACAACCTGGGATCCCTTCCACTCCATAACCAGGCAAAAATTCAACTTGACTGGAATCCACAGATATCCCATATTTGGGTTTGTCTTTCTTGCCTTCAAGGCCTTTAGCGAGTCCCACTCTTTGACAGCTTCTAAAATCCACCAACTCAGGATTCTACATAATATTGCATTGGGCCAAGAAACCCACTTCATAGCAAAGGAGGGGTAGCAGGAAGCACATAACCCTGGGGTCTACTTTTCGTATGATAGCCAACATCGTCCAAATGCTACCAGCATGAGAGACACGATAAAATGGATTTCTGAAGACAGCACCAACTTGGAGATGATACCTTGCAACGATAGGGCTCCATTCTCCAGAACACACTGTACATCCGAGACTGATCGTCATGATATGGCACTGGGTCCCTGGCATGGACAACACGTGCATCTGAAACCAAGGGGTAGAAGTCAACGTGACCATACTTCCATGACTGCCAGTGACCTACGTGGGGGGTTTGTGCCCTCCTTTCCCATACCCCTGGTCTCCGTGGATCTGAAAGTCTGGTTCACAAAGAAGGAATGCTTGCTGCAGGAGATGGAGCAAGTCTCATTGAGCGATACGCTGCAGCTGCTGTCCGGGCACGTTGGGCTCTTTGTGACAAAAGCCAACAAGTAAGGAAAGCAGACAGGGGTAACTGACCCTGGTTAGAGAGTGCCGCTGTTACCAGTGGGACTGGGGAAGAATACATGCAGCCATCAGTGGTTCTGGTCCCCGTGCCCTCAAACATGGTACACATGCACATATACACATGCATATGCATGCGCACACACACACACACACACACACAAACACACACACACACACATGCATATCCCTCCTATTGGTTCTGTTTCTCTGGAGAACCCTGACTAATACAGAGCTCTAGGCAATGCCTGACTGATGAGCCCCAGCTCAGTGTCTGTGTGACACACATCCTTTTCTGGCTTATGACAAACCTGCCCAAAGCCACTTCTCGGTCTGTCCCCCACACCTGCTGCAAGGGCATGGGGCTTCCCGCTACCATTAGCCCTGGCAGCTGCCAGCAGAGCCCCCCCTGCTCCGGTGGAGGATTCTCCACTGTCCCAGGGTGCTCACCCCACTGGCCTTCCCCGGTCCTTCTTTCCAATACTGGGGGGTCTCCAGGAGGAGAGGTGATCCAGCACATGGCAGATCCTATTAAACTTCGCTCTTGCACCTTCAGCAATTTTTCTGTTGAGATCTGCAGTATTTTAAGAGTCAGTTCTTCTTGGGGAAAAAATGGGGGCAGCTCGAGATGGGGGAGGGGGCCATGGGTTGTACACCACTTGAACTAGCTCATCCTTTTTATTATTTTATTCTGTTGCTGTACGGATGACTCTTTGGATGCGATTTTTACGATGGCTCTCACAGAGCTATCTCTGTTGTTCAGAAAAAGGCAATAAAACTTGCTGAGTTTGTTTGAAAGCTTCTGGTTCACATGTGCAAATAATAAAAAAGGAGAAACCCTGGGTAAGGCAAGAGCTCAGAAACCTGCCTTCTGCACTCCTCCCCTTAGATGTGCCTCAAACTTCACCTCAAAAGAACAGATGGGAAAGCCGATGGTGGCAGCTACGAAATATTGTCCAGGTCTGTCATCTGTCTCCAAGCTCCACGGTTGCCCTCTCCCACGTCCACTGGCTCAGGCACCCCTGGATGCTTCACCTATATTTGCAAGCACCGGAACAGTAGGGTTGCCTGCAGCTTCATCGGGCTGGTGAAGGGTTGGGGGGCAGTTAGTGGTGAGGATGTGGGGTGCGCTTGGCTCAGTCTCCCTTTCCTAGCGAGAGCTTCTCATGCCACTTCCCTTGGGCGTACTAACCTTCGGCCGAACTTCGACTTTGGAATCTGAACTTTACAACATTATCTGATAACGTGCTGATACTTGGGGTCCTTTTGCAAGCTGCATTCTTCCTTGATGGGTTCTAGGAACACACACACACACACCCACCCACACGCACACCCACACACACACACAGCCTTCTACACTGATGTAGATGGCCTTCCAGAACCTCTGGGCTGGCAGGACTATCCGTAAATACGCTCCGTGTAGACGAGGCTGGACTTCGGCCGGGTTTTGTGACGATGGGGTCTGGACACAGGACGGAGTCCGACACTTAGGCAGAGGCGGGTGACACCAGTGCACCTGCGTTCAGCCCGGTGCTCAGTGCGATGAGCCTGTGGTGCTTTTAACTCATTCTTTGAGCTTTGGAAAATGTGTTTCCTGCCTCGGCTGTATCTGGCCTCATTCACCTAACGTGTAAATCTCCCCGCATGTAAGGGAGAGGCGGCGAGCATAAGTCAGCGGCTACCACCCCCTTGACAAACCGGAAGAGTGTGGGGCCTCTTGCTCCTCGTGGGTCTCAGGTAGATGGGGCCTGAGGCAGGCACAGGTGGAAAGACAGGGGACGGAGAAGCAAAGACATCTCCCCCCCACCCCCCGCCTCCTCCTTCCCACTCCTGGGCATGAGCATGGCACACAACCCGTGCCCTGTGCCCACCTTCTCCCCGTGCATTGGTTTGAGGCTGGATGCTCTTGAGAGTGTCACGGTTTGGAAGGGAGGTGGAGTAGGATTTAGGGGGTCCTGAAACGGTGAACTTAAGGCCAAGTCTATAGTCCAGGTTGAATTCTTCTGTTATTTAATTTTTCATGTCCTTCCATTTTATCTCCTGACCCTGACCAGCATCCTGCGGTGGGCGGCCCCCCATGGCGACCTCCGGGGCCCCACCTCTGCCAAAGCAACAACACAGAAGTGTCTGCCCTTCTCAGTTGTGTATGAGTAAGACCGGGGAAGAGATCGTGGCTGAAACTGGGGCTGAGAATTTGCCAGGATTCACCCCAAATTTGCTCTGCCCCAGGATTTAGGGGATACTTTCATTTTGAGGGTTACTCTCTCTGTGTCTGAGAATGTTCTTTCTCTCTGAGCCACGTGATGGAGGAAGCCTAGGCTGCTTTCCTGGAGCCAAGGGGAGTCAGAAGGGATCGCAAAGCTGATCTCTAATTCCTGACTGCACAGATGAATTCCCATTAGTCCTTTCATCATCACAGCGGCCCTCTGGGGTGGCGGCTGTTGCTCTAGCCCTTGGGGCAGAGCCCTAAGTACGAGGGAGATGGTGTCCCCCACCCAGGGTCAGGGGGACAGTCAGTAGTGAGGCCAGGGGTTGACCCAGTTACCCTTGAACCTCAGTCCAGGGCTGTTCCAACTCACAGGTGCTTAGACGTCAGCTGGGAATATTTTCATACATCTGTAACAAAATATGAAATCTAGACATATGTCAACATAGCTCGCCAACCTCCTTCCTCGAAAAAGCCTGTCTTTTATGATGAGTTGTTGTCTTTCCTACATTTTTCACAGAGGTCCCGTCTTTATGAAATTGTAGTGGTAATAATTGGAGGTGGTTTATGTATGTGCTTGGCAAAATAAAACACTGGCAATTATATGACGGGCCTCGGTGTTTTTAAAAATTAAAAATCCCCAGGCTGGGAACACAGCGCTGCACGATGCCGCTTACGTCGTACCAGCAGTGTTGGCGAAGATGAGCTGGAGGTCCCTGCAAGCATCGCCCTCTGGTCGGGCGGCCGTCATCCCCCTCCCTCCAGACTCAGCCTCAGCACCACGGGGCCGAGACCCTGCCCTCGCACCACGGAAAGCTCCTCCCCGGCTCATGGTGAGGACCTTGTGCGGCCCCCGGGGGGCCACAGGACGTCGGTGAGGAATGGGAGCCTTTCAGCCGGCACAGGACCTTGGGGGCTGGGCAAGTGCATGAGCTGATTCGACTCTGTGTCTGACGGCTCCGCCCCATTTCTGGGGCCCCGGACGGGAGAGCGAAGGCACAGCAGCGAGAACTCAGGGGACGCACCTGTCGCTGCTCTCCCCGCCTCAGGAGAAGAGGAATAACGGGAAGGGAGAGTCACGGAAGGGCTGCCGGGCCGTGCACCCAGGCAGGACTCCTGGGTCACCGCCTGCGAAACGCGCAGCCTGGAGCGGGGTCCGCTGTGAGCCGGGCCGTGCCGTCGGGACAATGGCATCTCCTACTTCAGACGGAGCTCCTCATTCAGGACCGAAGGCTCAGTCAGTGTTAGCTGCCGCCTCCGCTCGCTCACGTTCTCTGCCCGCTCTGCCTTAGGGGCAGGGCCGTCCTAGCAAAGCCGTGAATTGTCCCGTCTTCCGTGCCCTCCTGTCCACACGCTTCCGCCCTGGGGTTCTTCCAGCCAGGGAAAATGCTCGCGGATATCCAAATTCACACCGCCCGACTCGGAGTTTACGAGAAGAGGCTAATGCTTCAGCGCAGGGAACCTTCTAGCAGCAGCATTCCAGACCCCACGGCACCCAGCCGAGGGGGCTTTGCAGCCCCAGCCTCCCTGACGCACAGCTGGTGAGCCCCAGTCCCCCGACCCAGGCAGGAGGCCGGTCCCGGTGCCAGGACTGGGCCGGGCGCGCTAGCCTCTGCTGTCATTGCCCATCTATCTCTGCTCGGCCTTACGGCTGACACCTGGGATGTCACATTCTGACATACGAGGCTCCAGGGGTCAAGCGAGGCAGGGGTGGGGGCAAGAACTTGGCTTTCACAGCCAGGTACGTGTCAGACCAAATTGCACTCATGATTGGCTGTCAGGCTTGCACCGGGAGCTGGTGTGGATCAGAGCGGTCCGCTCGAGTCAGATGACAACGTTCGTCCGGTCGGGGCTCCTCTGACAGGATGTACTCCCTGGCCGGTCCCAGGGTCCAGGACAACGGCCGCGGGGACAAGGACGGGTGGGAGGCAAGTGGCGATGACTTCTCCTCCTTTGCCTTGTCTTCAGATTTGTTGCTAGCTTGTGCTTGCTGACATTCGAGCAGATCGTACTTACGCAAATAGGCTATTTTGCTTTATTTTGAGTCTCCTATACGCACGGAGACCACTAACTGTCATGAAGGTTTCTTTCCACGATGGTGACTAACAGCACGGTCACTCACCCAGCAGCAAGGAAGCGGTCTAGCTGGGGATGAAGAGTGTTTAATATTGATGTGAGTCCTGAATACATGAGGATTTGTGAGGCAGGCGGTGTTAGGTGGCCTTCAGTAGCATCGGCTTTGAATTCACACAGACCTGAGTTTGAATCTCTGCACTGACACTGACTAGTTGCATGGCCTTCGGCAATTTTATTCAACTTCCCGGGTCCTCAGTTTCTACCTCCGTAAAATGGTGACATCATAATATATACGACATGGGAGTATTTTAGGGGATTAAATGAAAATGCATGCAAAGCAGTTTGCAAAAGGCCCGGAGAAAGAAATGATCTTGGTGTTACATAATGAGAAGGTTCTGATCTACGGCCACTTGCGTTTTACCATTTCATCATGTTTCCTTATTTGCCATCTGTTCAATTAGGATAGGAGGAGGGTACCAAAAGGAAGGAAGAAAGAGGAGAGGTGGTGGTTGGCGGACTGGAAGGAACACTTGGGAGAAGCATGTGTTACACGTGGACATTTCTGGTGGAATGTTCTGCCCCAGGAATTTCCTTAGTAAATTCTACAGACTCATCAGAACTCTTACAGGGGTGCGATTTTGTTTGGGGAAACTTAAAGGAGAGGGCAGGAGGATAACCGAAGGATAGACTACATATATTCACAAGAGGGCACAAAATTATGATTCATGGGAAATCAGTTTCTTGCTTTCTCCAAGTAAGTGTAGAAAAAGTAATAAAGAATATTTGATAGCAGCAGGGACTTCTAGAAATGTCTCCTTTTTTCTCCCTGGGGGGACAGCCCACCAGGTAGCAGCCGACCTCACACCAGTCGATCTGAGGCAATGAATGGTGGGTATCAGCAGCAGTTTGCCAAGAAGCCAGAGCAAGAAAGGTGAAATCAGGGGATTCCTGGCTTCTGTAGCTGAGAAAAAGGGTGAAGCTGGATGGGAGGTTATAATAGAGTTGGCGGTTAAAGAGTAGTAGGTCTTCTGTTCTTGGAGAGCAGAGAGAATCCAAGATGGCTGCCCTACGGCATCACCCTGACCTACGTTTTTTAAAGATTTTATTATGAGCATTTCCAAATATGCCCACAAGAACAGAGTATAGCATTGTTCACCACCCAGCTTCAACAACTATCCATTTTTTTCTAAACTTGCTTTATTTTTAACCCCTTTTAATTTTGTTAGAGTAAAGTACATTTCAAAAACACTTTAGTATCCACCTTAATTACTTTTTACCCAAGCATAATGCCATTTTCAATATCAGCCAGATTTAACTATCATTTATTAATAGTCCCTAGTCTTGCATCACCATTTTAAAGAGCTACAAAACTAAGTTCAAAAGTTCAAAAACAGACACGAGTATATATACATTAATACCGGATAAAGGAGACAGTCGAAGGGATGGTTTATTCACTGTCAGGTTTAATAGTTCATTTGTTAGGAAAGAAAAACTTCCAGATAAATTTCAGAAGAACTAACCTTTTGGTAAAAATATCAGGATGGATAAGATTTTCTAAACAGAGCACCAAAGGTAGGAAAAGAATATATCTGGCTATGGATCCTTGCTCTTTCCCTGCTCCCAATAAAAGCAACATCAAAACCGAATAAATGATATGCAAAATTCAAATTACCTAAGGGTTCTGGAAGAAGGTGTTCAATCTATATTACAGACAAAAGGTTAAGATAGTTAGCGGAGTGCTTATAAGTCTGTAGAACACTTGGGTTCTCCAAAAGAAAAATGGGGGAGGATTCTTGGTTAATTCACAGACATTTCATGTTGCAATCTGTCAATTTGCTGCTCTCCCTCCTTCACCCAGAGTCTACAGGGAGACTTCCTTGCCAAGGTGGCTTAGGGACATCTGTAAATTACTCATGTTCTAAGAAGTCATATATTTGGCTTCCCCATGTCCCAATATCTTATCCCAGACTTAACATTATTAGGTGGATGTGTTTTATACTTTGTGGTTTGGGTTTTGGGAGGTTTTCTTATTTCATTAAAGAGGAAGCTTACTCTCCTTTTTATTCTTTCATTTTTTTTAAAATTAATCTTAATGGATTAGCAGATTTCAAGGGAGAGGAGCTGAATGAAAATATTATTACCCTACTGTCTTTAAATCTATATCCTTGGGTGATGCTTTACAGCAGTTTTTAATTTAATGGGATTGTATTTAATAAACACAATGTTTTCTCATATATTTGAAAAAAACTGACATTGACTCAATAGAAGAATGAGAAATACCAGCTCTTATTCTTATTAAAATAAGACAAGGCCATGACTTTGCTACATGAGTAAAGATCGGCTGGGAAGAAAGAAAAGACCGTGCTGTTTGAGGTCCCACAATTTCATAAGTGAGAGGCACTTTGGCCCGGCCAGGAATTGGTAAAACCTTCACAAACCCTGTCTCTATACAAAGCCACTTCATTCTTCATGCATCTTCCTTGAGTGAAGTTTAGTAACTGACCAAGTCAAAAGATACCCCCCCTTTGAAAAAAAGTCTGGACGGGAAAAAGAAAAAAGCAGTAGTAGTTGTCATCGAGGGTGAATGGCATCGTTGACATCCCAGATTTAGACGACTGTCATTAGGTTGGATTTGGGTAGGTGAATACTGCTGATATTTGTGCCCTTCAGCAAATTCTATATTTGATTCTTTCATCCCAAGGGCTTTTGTGAAACAGGGAGCATCGTATCAGGAACAGAGATGCAGTCAGCCTCCTAGTCATTACAGCAGAATAAATGGTAATACATATTACACTGTAATACATATATATAGTAATACATATAACACTCGGCCATGAAAAGGCCAGTGGGTAAAGGGAAAGATGGGGTTCGATTACCTTTTTCACAATTTATCCATTGCCTCTCAGTGTATGTGCTGGCTGAACTTTTATTTACCTATTTCTTATGAAAACTCAGAAGGTAACCTTGTTTTTCGGATATTAAGCATAATTAGGGGAATGAACCCTTGGAACTATTTATTTCTTGTTTTCCTAGAAGTTCAAAGAAACATACATATATATTAATGAATATAAATAATACATAAATACATAATATAAATATACATATATACAGAGATAGATAATAAGATTTGACTTATTAAACAGTTTATCAAGTAGGAATCTCCATTTACTTGCAACTTAGTGCATCTACAAAGTAACGGTCATTGCTGTTTGTAATGACGGAGGTCAGATTAATACCAACGCAAAGAATGTTAAAGAACAGTAGCCCAATACCAGAAGAATTGCTTTACAACAAGAGCTTGCCAATGATAGGATGGAACTGGATGTAGTTTTTCCTATATAAGGAGCTACCCAAGCTAGACCTGGACATCGTTCTCTACTTGTCCCATTCTCTACCCCTGCCACACCCACGTTATCACCAAATCCTTTCAACTCTAGATGCTAAATAAGATGCAACCCACTGCTGTCTGTCCCCTGTCATTGCCCCCTTTGTCCAGCCCTGCCCTAGCTTCCTCATCCAGATCCCAGTGTTCATCCTCTTCTAACCCACAGCCCACATCGGCGCCCTCTAGTGTTCATTCAAAAATGCAGCGTTGATCTTGGTTCTCCCTTAAAAACCTTCAATGACTCCCTTTCCTCTTCAGAATAAAATCCGAACTCATAGCATGGGATACGCTTTTCCAGTCTGGGCTCCGCCTTATCTGTCAGCACTCTTCCAACCACAGTCCCTGCTCCAGCCACACTGAGGTACGTGTAGCGTGACGACCATGCTTGCTAAGTATTTGTTGCTTTTGCTCACTTCCAGTTATGGGACCGATCTCTATTCACTCCCCTACAACCCCCCACTCCCGCCCTGGTCAGACTCGCTCCTTTCATTTAAGAGCCAACACACTGTCATATTCGCTCAGAAACCTCTTTTTGAATCGCCTTCCCTCCAAGCCAGGTGCCTTTTCTACACTCCCTCGTAGCTTGTACACAGCCCTTTTGGAGCATTCATCAAATTTTACTGTAGTTGTCTATTTCCTTGTCTGGTTCCTCTTCTCTGTCATGTGAAAATGAGATCTCCATTGCTTGCATGTCCCAAATAGATGATCTATGCCATATTTCAAGGACGTGGAATAGAAAAATTAAGAATCAAGTAAAAGGATAAAAAAGACCTCTCAAGTCTCTTCTACTTTTGGGTGTCTAAATATCTCTGATCCCAAGAACCTATGACACTGACATTCCTCATAAATAGAGAAATAAGGTCATCGTTGTTTTAGTATAAAAATATTTTGATCTCTTTAATGACTTCGATTATTCGCCAAGAGAATTTATGTGTTAATACCGTCCACATTATCATCCGTAACATGTAACACTTCTCCCTAATTATGCACCTAAAGGAAACTTCTCCTCATGATGCTCCTGGTCAGGGTAATTGGGAAACCCAGTGCCACTTGCTTCGGCCTACTTTAGTTCTATTCAGGACTTCTAATAACATGACGTGGTGGTTAGATTAGAACATGGGTTTCAGAGGAAGAGGGCTCTAGGTTCAGATTCAACTCTACCATTTATAACTGTGATACTTTTCAAAAGTTACCTTACATTCTTGAATATGATTTTCCTCATCCAGGTGGTTGTTGTAAAGATTAAAGTACAAGAAGTGCTTCACAAAGAAATTGCTACATAGGAAGCATTCACGAAATGATCATAATTATTATATAATAATATAAATAATATAAAATACAGTATTATAATTATTATAATATAATTGAAATTATTATTATTCTAAGGGAGGAAAACTAAGAAGAAATCACTTCCCAGATGTTAGATCCTTATTCTTGCAGAAAGTCATAGAGGACAATGGTTTTATAATTCTTTCAAACATGAAGGCTCAACTTCCATGGCTAAGCCCATATTATATTCTGCCCAGAGTTGGATGCAGATGTAGATAGGGTTTTTTTTTTTTCCACATTAATCCCAGTGGTATTAATGTTATCAGTATTGGAATCCAGATCTCCAAAATGTCAGAGAATTCTGAGCAGGAACTTCCTATAAGCCCATGACCAAGTAGAGGGATGTAGGGAAGAAGGAAGAGAAAGAGATATAGAAGCTGCCCGGGCTTCCAACCCCCTAAGAGATAAAGACGTTGGGATCTCAGCCAACACCCTTAAGTAATAAGGAGTGATGGGAGACAAAAGCTGACAGTCTGTGACATGTGACATGTGACTTTCTAGTGACCCAAAGATTGGATTTGTTCTAAATGGGAAGAGCTAGCATGGTGACATCAGTAGCAGTTTCCAATGCAGCAAGTAGCTCACATTCCACTCACAAAATCTGATGGCCAGAGGGAATGAAATGATTCAGAGGGCCAGAGCTCTGCCTTGGACACTAAATTGACAATGCATTATTAAACTTCCCTTGAGCCCTTCACCACACTCACTCTGGCATGAAAAGTTTTCTTTTCCCCAGTCAAAGAAAAAGCAATCTCTGACATTTTGAATTTACCGAACAAGTAAATTAAAAGCTTGGTACATAAAAAGTTGCCTTTGCTTTACAAAATTCCCTGAATTTTGTTTCTTTGAGTCATCTGCTGGGGTTTTTTGTTTTGTTTTGTTTTTATATAATGAACTTACCCAGTACATTTACAATATAGGTCAATACCTATTAACATTAAAATATACACATTCCTGGGGTGCCTGGGTGGCTTCGTTGGTTAAGCATCCGACTCAGCTTTGGCTCAGGTCAGGATCTCAGGGTCATGAGAGCAAGCCCCATGTGGGCTCTGCACTGGGTGTGAAGCCTACTTCAGATTCTCTCTCTCTCCCTTTTCCACACGCTCTCTCTCTCCCACACACACACGCTCTCTCACTCCCTCAAAAAAAAGGTACACATTCCTAAAAAAAATGTACACACTCCTCACCTCAGCAGTCCCTCGATAGGGATTACAGACTGTAAATGAAAACTTCGGTGGGCATGATCCCCCTCTGTGGGTAACCATCATGGCGGCATTATGGTTGCAAAAGTTGGAAGCAACCAAAATGTCAATGAAAAGAAGTTAAAATAGGGTCATTAGGCTATGGGATATTATATAGTTACACCAAAGAATAAACATGAATTACATGTATTGACCTGAGATGTGTCCCAAATGTATATTTTTGAGGGAAAAAAGGAATTTTCAGAGTGATGTGTAAAGGATGTTTGAGCAAAGAGAAGGATATGGAAGAGTTCTTTCCAAAACTACTAACATTGGGTATTTAAAGAGGCTGGGATTGGTGTGGTGAAGTCATTAAACATTTTATTATGGCTTCTCTTTGACTTGTAATAAAGATTACAGATTACATTTGTAATTATTGAAAATACATTTAAGTAGAATATAAGTGTGTACATGTATACATATATAATACATATATATGAATGAATGAATGAATGAATGAATGAATAAATAAATAAATAAATAAATAAATAAATAAATAAATTCGAACTAGAATAAATAAAATTAGGCAAACTTATGTTTAGGACCAAGAAGCAGAGGAAGGGCAGGAAACAAATTTATTGTTGTATCCTTTGGGTTAATGCGTGGTATATGTGATTTCACTTAATTGTCACAATTTAATTAAATAAATATTAGTAGGCTCCTTTTACAGATGAGGAAGTGGAAATCCAGAAAGACCAAATGGTTTTCCCTAGCTCACATAGTTAGTAAGTGGTAGAGCCAGGAATTTAAGTCAAGTCTGTCCATCTTCAAAGGCCATAACTTTCCATGAACCCAATTTTACAACATAATTTCTCTGAAAAGTATAGATTTCTTGCTCTGTAGCTGATATAGGCATAACTAAATAAAGAACATTCATTGCTTGTTTGTGAAATCTCAAGAAGGTAGTCACTGAAGGTAACGATTCTGTGGTTAAAATATAACATTACTTTATTATAGACAGATTTTTTTCACTACCTTGTCTTAAACCTTCCTCTATATATCTAATGAAGAAATGACATTTACTGATTTTTGCTGTTACTATAGAATTATTCCTTTAGAGTAATATCGTGGTTGTGAAAATAAAGAAGGCCATAGAAAAGAAAAATGTGTTTTGAAAAAACAACCCCACACTGTTAGGATAGGTGAAGCAGAGTCTTGGTTAAAAAATGACTGTCCATGTCTCGGTTTTCTCAGCTATAAAAACACACAAACAAAACATAGTGGTCCTTGAACACATAGTTATTCCCAGACATGTTGATGTTATTTTCATGTTGACTCAGCTGGAGTCTGCCACTCATGACATTTGCTTAGTTATACCTCCTTTTCCCATCCCTTTGTAGAATCTTAGGCAGATCCTGGAGTATTTGTTAACTTTCTGCTATAAATAGGGTCATTTCATTAATTATTGCTCCCCTTAAAGTATTAAAAGGTCCAATCTAGTCTAATATTAAAACCTTAATCTCGGATTCAGTCCATAATTTCTTTCCTCTCTTTAACCCATGTCTTGTTCATCAAGCACCTACAGTTGAGGAAAAGGCATGATATACTCTTTCATTCTTTGTCCGCCACCTTCCCACTTTGCCTTCTGCATATCCTGGGGGTATAAGCAGGGGGAAGAGTGATTAGATGAAGAGGGGAAGACTTTAATGTCACTGGTGCCATTATAATCTTCTCTCGGCTAATCTTGGCTGTCAGGTTGTTCACTCCATACCTCTTACTGCTGAAAAACTTTTGCCCCAACAGGGCGCCTTCTTGAATGGTAAATGAAGCCCAGGGACTTCCCACAGGATCCACTTGGCCATTGGAAACTCACTCATCCTTGCCAGCCCAAAGTGTGTTAATATATGTAGCTCCTCATTGTTGTTCTCTTTCCTCACCCTACCATTGAGCGTGGCCACGGCTGGTCTCCAGCCTTCTGAACTCTAGGGGGAGAAGCAGGCGCCATCATGAGTTTCACATAGAATCTCAAAGAAGGGCTCTTTCACTCCATCTTCCTCCTTCAGCCCTGGAGCCCAGAGTCTACACTTCTTAAATATCCAGTGGGGGCACTGAGAAACCCTTCTCTGCTTTTCACATGCACTCTTAACCTCTGTGAGTATTTCTCTTGGGTCCCCATCACTTGATTTGAAGGAAAGCACCCTTGAAAAGGAAAGTAAATGGAGAAAAAGAGGTATTACAGTCCTCCCTTCTAGTCTAAAAGCCTTCTTTCAATGAATCTCTTCAGTCATCCGTTTGAATCTCTGGACTAGACATATATTCACTGTTGGGCATTGATGGGGGTGATGGGTGCTGAGCAGGTCCTGTTCCCTTTGAGCGCATTTTGGTAGTACGCTTCCAGTTCCTCTCTTTAAAATGGGGAGTTACTTCTCATCCGTTGTTCTCAGCTTTGGGGCTTTGGCCAACATTCCATGATACTGGGAAAATTGCCTTCAACATCCTGTTTTCCAAGAAAATTGTTTTTATTTAGCTCGAGATTTTTTTTTCCAAGAAAACTGGAGAACAGAATTTCAAATCCTTCAGAAGGAACAAGCTAAATCATAAAATCACAGAAGTTTTACGTCTTGGAAATCACTATCTTTTCATTATCTATGAAGAAAACAGGTTCCAGAAAGGATAATTGACTTGCCCAAATTCATGGCTACTAGAGATAGATAAGGGCTTACCTACAGATTCCTCACTTGATGAAGGCACAGGTTGTAGGAAGTACTTTTTTTTCATCCTACTTTTATTATTGGGAACAGACAGGGAAGAGTTTACAACTGAACAATGTTTTGAGATACCGAGATTATAGTAAAATATATTCATCTGAAATAGAATACAAAATCTGAAGCAAGAGGACTTTTTACATATTCTTTATTTTGCTTTGATGAGGAAGGGGTAAATGACATATAAACAAATTGATGTCAGAAACTTATCCAAAATAGAAGTTTCCAAGGTATGTCATTTCTTGGTGAATCTGGTCAATACATATTTTCCCCATTTAAAAACTGAAATAATAAACCTTTATATTTCTTTGTGTGTGTGTTTGCCACTTACAAAGAGCTTCTACACACATCATCTGAAACTCTGCACTGAGAAATGAGGTTATATTAATGACCTTGAAGCAATATGAGTGCCTTTGAATTATTAAGGGAAGATGGAATTTTGTTCTATGTCATTTAGTGTTAGGCATATTATTTAGAAAGAATCTTTCCACATATGATGTTAGCGGGGGGAAATTCTCCACTAACTAGAACTTTCCACTGACTAAGTACTTCACTTTCCCAACCACGGTGGGTATCGGGTTGCTATTCTGATGTGTTTATGACAGACAGATGTCGTTGCCTAAGACAAAGTTCCTAAATCCTTTCTTTCACAACCCTTATGTTATATTCTAGAAATTTATCCTAAGAAAATCAGTGGACAAGAGCACAAAGCTGCTTTATAATGCTATTCAGTGCAGCACTATCTTCTAATATTCAATATTAAGGAACAAGGAAATGGTAAAATCACAACTTTGATTAAAAAAGTTGTGTACCTGTAAGCTTGTGTGTACTAGCAAGTATTGTTGACGTATGTACACCCTCGGCTTGCTGCCCCTGAGAATCTGTTTGCGTGAGCTGGTAAGACTCCTGTGACATGTACGAGATCATTATCTTTCGGGCTGAAGGAAGGGAAAGATGTTTGGTGGATGGAATACCCAAGGAGAAGGAGGGAAAAGGAGATGAGGATGATTTCAGTGACGTGGGCTCTGGTCCAAAACCCAGGCAGAGAGTCTGGTTTCGAGACTCAACTGAGAGAGAAGTGAGGGAAAGAAGCTGAAGCCTGTGTTGGTGAAAACTACCAGCCTCTAGGCATCCAAGAGACCACTGTGGGATCCAGGTAACAAGACTTCAGAGATTTGGGATAAGGCCGCCGGCCCACCATACCCCCAGCCTCCGACTCAGCTCAAGGTGGCACTTGCAGAGGATAGCCGTGCGCATCCACATCACGGAGGGCAGCGGCACACGTGGAAAGGAGGCTGGAGTCGGGGAGAGGCATATTCCTAAACATATGTAAGACCCCATCACCCAGGACCCCTGGAAAAGACTATGACATGCCCTGAAGGGGAGCTAAAGTTCAAGGTAAGCGAGCAGGGGCCAGGATCTTGTGCCTTAATCTGATCAAGGTTTCTCAGCTTCAGCACTACTGACAACTGAGGTCAGATCATTCTTTGTTGTGGAAGCCATCCTGTGCATTTCAGGATGTTTGGTAGCATCCCTGCCTTCTACCCACAGGATGCCAGTAAAAACCCCTCCCCTAATTTGTGAACAAAAATGTCTCCAGATATCGTCAAATGTCCTCTGGGGGCAAATCTCCCCAGGCAGAGACCACTGATCTAATGGAGCTTCAATTACAATCAAGATTGGTGAAAATCATAGCCTGATAACAACGATTACTGTTTTGTTGAGTCTTTACAGTGCCCTAGGCCTCTTCTGACTGCTTCGTGTTTTTAACTTACGAATGCTCACAACTCCATGAGGTAGGTGTTGTACTTGTCTTCATTTTATAGATGAGAAAAGGAAAGCACAGAGGAGCAAAGAGACTCTCCCAGGGTCACCTGGTCAAGACCAGAAACCTTGCAACAAGGTTAACAATCATGGACCTCTGAGTGATGGCTGTTTTTCTTTTTCTTTGTGGGTTTTTAATTTTTGGCATTTTTCAAATATTTTCCAATGAATCACCTTAATAAAAATTATTAAGCAAATAAGTCAGTAAGACCCAGTGCTCCCAGGACTCCTGGGATGCTGGGTGGTGAGCCTCTCCTAGCAGAGAGCCCCAGGGGGTCCCCTTGTGCACAATCCCAAGAAAAGATCAACGTGGCCAACATGACTTTCAACTAAACCAAAAAACAACTGGAGAAAAGAGAGGCTTGACAGAGTATGTGTTCTCCTAGTTGGCTGAGTGCAGTCTTCATCCCTCCTAACTGCAATATGAGTGGATTCGTTGTCCGCACTCTATAGCCCGCCAACCGCAGGCACCCACCTGAGGGAAGGCAAAGGGTAGGCTCTCACCTTCATCAGGCGAGCCTCTCCTCTCAGTGTGGTCGCTGGTGCTGTCCCTGGGTCAGAGGGCTGGTGGGTGTGGGTGGAGGGACCTGGAGGCTGAGGCTCCGGGAAACAAAGCCTGAGGCCCACAGGCTTGGATTGCATCCTGTGTCTGTCAAGCGCTGGCTGGGGCAGGCGTTCGGGAGTGATTCCAGCGGAGGCTGGGCTGGCAGCTGAGTGTTTAGCAGAGCCTGCCTGTCAGTCACTGCTTACGCTCATCCCTTAATGGCTCTTCCCTTGTCATTTGCCTGGTGTCGCTTTTATCTTAAGTGAATTTAACAATGGTGAAAGGTGCCAGTCTGAGGTCCCCAGAGAGGAGCTTTGCCGGAAGAGCAGTTGGAATGAAAGTTTCCCCCGTCAAATCACCTCTGCTGCCCCACCCGGGAGAAAGTAACCCCATGGCTCCGGGGGTACCCTGGGGGCCAGGCTGAGCCAGCCAGCTCTTCCCACAACTCAGCAGGCATCCTTAAGGGAAGCCAGCTGACTGCAGGTCTGCAAAACAGGAGACATCTTGAAATTGCTTTGTCCTCAATTTCCACACCCAGGAGTATTTCAGGAGGAATTTAATCTCTATGTTTCTGGTTCATTTACACTTAACTTGTCACAGGATTCTTTCCAAAGAGCCATTTGGTGCCCAAGAGAACTTGTGAGCTTTTTAAACATATATCCATCTTTTTAAAAAAATGTCTTTTGAACTAGCCAGATTCAAGCAATGTCTAAGCTACACATGAATATGAGATGGTTTTAAATTTCAAATCCAGCTATGCTCCTAAGAATTCTTCTGTGGGGCAACCCATCTAACAAATCAATCAATGATAGGTGAAAACAGGCATCAATTTGCCCTCCCAGGGTTGGAAGTTGAAGTTGGGGTATGAAATGAGTCAGCAGGAGAAGAAGGAGTAGAGGAAGCAAGAAAATGGAGAGAGTGCTGAAGGCATAATAACTCCAACTACCTTGTTTGACCTCTTACTGTATACGACCTCTTACTGTGCTAAGCCCTTTCTTGGTAACTTCTTGCAACAACCTTATGGCAATGTTCAGGTTACCAAGAAAGGAGTTCCCCTGTTTCATAGACAAATAAACTTAAGCTTATAAGTTAAATAAAATATCCAGTTGTTGGAAAAGAAGAAATTTCCTCTACCCTTCAAGATTCTTCTAGGTAGTCTAATAATGAGGTTGCATGAGACAGATTGACAGGAGAAAAAAAATACAGTTTAATTGCATATGTACAGAGGTCCAATAATAAAATCAAGACCCAAAGGAATGACCAAGACAATTTTTATGCATTTTAGACAAAGAGACAAAGAAATAAATCTGTGAGACATTGACAGGACAAAGAAAACCTATGTTTGGGAGCTTCAGTTAGTAAGGAATTCTAAACAGAATTTGGGCTGGGGTGGTAAATTAGTAAAAGTAACAAGATATTTTTATGTAGCCTTCTCACCTCTGAACTCTTTGTCTCTGGTGATAAGGTATCTCTTTACTTCCTGGTACAGGGAAGGCACCTTTCACACAGGAGATTTATTTCCTGTTTTCTGAAGACAAAGGCAGGTAAGAGTGTTCCTCTTACACTGGCTGTTTCTTACATAACTTTAAATTCCAAATAATCAATATACCAAAGTGGCAATCTGGGGACAGGCTCCCCTTGGCCCTCACACAGTTCACACAGGTTAATAACTGAGGTATCCAGAATTAAGTTCAACTCCATCTAAATCTAAATTAGCAACATCGAAATGAGGAGAATGTGCAAGAAAGAGGAAAGGGGTGTGCAGTGGCCTTACTCTGCCAACATAGTCAAATATAACACCAGACTCTTTTCTCTGTTTCCATCCTCATTGACTCAAAAAAGCACTGTGTGATTGAGGGTGAGTTTGGCTGATTTCTACCCATCTCATCGTGCAGACCACGGCTCCACTGGAAGAGCTTCCTTCCAGCTGCAGTAACAATGCACTGTCTTCAACTCACCCAGAAAACTCACTCTGAGGCTCTGAGGTACAGCTAGGAAGGCTGAGCTTTCTGGCCTTTGGACAAAACCTGACTTTTCTCCTAAAAAGAACTGAAAACAATTTCCTAGGCACTGAAGCCAGTTATTTCTGGGGGAATGTGTATTTTTAAGACAAAATTCTTCATATATTCTGGAAATAGAATAACAAGAAACAGGGGTGTGTGTGTGTGTGTGTGTGTCTGTGTGTGTGTGTTCACGCATGTGCATGCGCTCATGCTGCCAGGATATCTGTGGGAGCAGAGGGCAATTTTCAGCTCCACCAGAACCCTCATGTGTTTATCTCTGTTGAGCAGTAGTTTGCTGGAGGCCTCGCTTCCCGTTCCGTTTGGTTCATGAAGTACTGAGGACCTCTGATGGCAAGACTGTTGTACTTGATACTAAACACACCACAGTGAGGAAGAAGCTATCGCGTGCATTGATTTTGGTTGTTTTTATCCAACATCACTGCCTTTGGTGCAATTTTCAAAGATGATCCTGGATATCTCCAAGGATTAAGGGCACTCATAGATGCCCTGGTACTTCTTTCTCATCTATTTAAATATGCATGGGCACTGCACTCATACTTTTCTTTCAATAAGGACTTTCCACTAAATTAGTAAGTGTAGACTCCCAAAAGATATGATGAAAAGTGTTAATATAGAGGCAGTCAAAGTGTGTAGGGATCCTAGACGATCTTGACTACAAGCCCTGCCACTCTAGCTTGTGGGTCCATGCTGGAGGAGACAAAGTTTTAGGGGATGGGAAAATGTGAAATGGAGCCAAGATAGCCTTTCTGTGTGTCCCCAAGTTCTTTTTGGATGCAAGGCATGGGAGATGACATATCTCTATCCACTCCGAGGAGCTGATAATGGCAACAGATGTCAGCAAGGATTGAAGAATTATAAGGAGAAGAACAAGTGTCAGTTTCAAGAGGGAGCAGCTCTTTGAAAGAACTTGGGATAAATGAGTCTAGATGTGATCGACCTTCCTCTGCTATGAGCTACTCTGGCGTCCATGGTCTACCCCCATGCAATGCTATATTTTATTTGCCACAATTAGGCTCACATTGCCTTTTCCTATTTCATGTGGGCTTGTTCTGTTTCCACACAATGGCCTCTACTCAAAAACTTCCAAAAGCTTCCACTTACCTGCACCATGAACTCCAAACTCCCCCAGGCTCGAAATTCATCTTTTTGTTGTTACTCTCAACATTTCCTCAACAATGTGCACAAACACTCCATTCTATTAAAACAGATACATTTGTCCCATAGAGTGACCCACAATGCCAGTTTGTCTAGGACTGAGGGGGTTCCCAGGGCACAGGATCTTTGGTGCAGAACCAGTAATGTCCTGGGCAAACTGGGACGAGCAGCTTACCCACTCTAAGTCACTCTTGGATGAACAAATCTTGAGTTATTCTGCTTCCGTGCCCTCATACTTTTCTTGCTTGGAATGCCACCCTCTTTCTCCCTCATAGAAATGTGCCCATCTGCCAACGTCCACATCAAATTCTAGCTCGTGGGTGAATCTTTCCCAAGTCCCCCTTGGTGACAACCCATTTCTCTTTCCTTTGAATTCTGATAGCTCTGGTGGCCCTGGGGGATTCACAGGGGAGCTGTAGATTGTTTGGGGACATAGATTTAGGAGGTGGGTAGGTTGGGTTCTAAATCTGATTATTTAAGTTCTAAATCTGATAAACGCCTCAGTTTTCTCACCTTTAACAGAGGAATGAAGATTGAATGAAATAATATATGTAGCCCCTGCCTCGTGGGTGGTCTACTGAAATACGTTTCATGAGGGTCACCACCCTTTATTTCCTTCATTCAGTGAGTGTTTGTTGAGTGCCTTTCATGTGTCTGTCCCTAGTCCATGAAACAGTGAATCAAACAGGCAAATACTCCAGCCTTTGAAGAACTTAGATGCTAGTGGGTGTGGGAAAGATCATAAAAGGAAACTATAAACTATGGCAGATGGTGGTAAGTGCTAGAAAAATAAAGCAGTGGAGGGAGATTGTGACTGCTTTATGTCAGGGTGGTGAGAGAGCCTTAAGCAAAGACTTGTGCAAGGTAAGGGGTTGGCCCATGCAGATAGTTCGAGAAAAGAGGTTTCCAGGTAAAAGCGACAGTGAACAAGTACCATGCGCTAAGGGAAGTTCATGCCCAGGGATTTTGGAAAAATATGGTTGGAGCAGAAGGAAAGAGGAATGTGGTTGGGCATGAGAACAGAGCGGCAATGGGAGAGCCCATGGAGAACCATGTAGATGACTGAAGGACTCTGGCTTATACCCCAAGTAAGAGGGGATGACAATGAAGTGTTTTGAACAGAGGGATGACACTTAAAATTTCTAATTTAAAATTTAAAGAATCACCCTTGCCACTGGGTTGAGGATAGACTGCAGGTGGGTAAAATCAGAAACTGGGGACCTGTCAGGAGCCTTTAGTGGCAGTAAATGGGGTGAAAGAGGAAGGTGACCTACGTAAGGGTGCAACAGGTCAAGGGTACAAGACTCTGGCTATTTCTGGAAGTAGAGCCAATGCACCTGCCAACACAGAGCAGTCAGACTTGACTCAGGCTTAGCTCCACGACTTTTGTCTACAGACGGGTGGAGTTCCTTCCTACTGGGACGAGGAAGACAGGGGAGGCGAAGGCTGGGAGTGAAGACCAGAAGTTGAGCTTTGGCCATGGTGAATGCGTGGCATCTATTAAACATCGACGTGGAGAAGCAGAGCCATTTAAGTGGATACGTTCTCTTTCGCATCTGATCTCATGGTTTTTTGGAATGGTTCAGGGGAGAATGGAAATTTTTGGAGGGGCAGGTAATTAGTGCTTCTTTCTTAAGTCTTCCTAGGTATTATAAGCACTTTTTAACTAGCAGGTCAGATCCATCATCTTGCACCTCTTTCTGGACCTCCTTCAGTTCTGAGAATAGTGCTGGACACAGTAAATGCCTGGTTTGTGTTGAATCGTGCCAACACGAACTGCAGAACAGGAATTTTGGGTTCTGTGAGCTCTTTTAAAACAGAACCCTTATGACTTAAGCCTTTTGCATAAAAGGACTTGGTCCTCCGTGTGAAAGCTTTCTGAAAGCACCTAGCACATTCTATAGTCCCCTGTGAAACCTTAGTGAGCACCCAGGCAGGTGAGGCTTTGTGGCAGGGACATCAACGCTTGCAGGTTCCCAGAAACAAGAGAATAAAAGGCAGAAGATGAATGGCCTTTGCCTCTGAAACAGCTGGTGCTGCTCCTGCATCTGCATGGCCAGTTGATTTAGAGATTTGTGAAGAGAGCCTCTGGGCCCTCGGTCCTGCCAACTGAATTACCGGGAACATCCCCTGGCAACGACAGAATTATCATTCTCTTCCAGGTGCTGCAGGACCAGTGCCCTGGAGCTGGGAGATGAAATACACTTGCTCCTGGAGGGAACTACAGACACGACCTGGTCACAGCACCTGAAGCGAAGGTCGTCCTGCTCCAGATGGTGACTTGGAGTCAAGTCACCAGCACACATCGAAGCCTGATTCCCAGGGGAGGTG
>CM052893.1:52074019-52141409 GCA_028534135.1 Potos flavus | reverse complement strand
CTCTTCACTCACATCAGGGTTCCCCGGGGCTCCTAAAGTCTGGGAATGAGGGCATGTCCTAGAAGTAGCGGCTGGGTGAGGGAGGTGGTGTGTGTGCGGGGGGAGGGGGGGGCGCATATGCACTCACATGTGCACCTGTGCAGGGGCAGAGGGCAGAAAAAGGTTGAGCTGTGGATCCGCACAGCCCCCCACTGCCTACATCTGGAAACCAGGAGATTCTCCAAGTCGAGATATGAGTTGATTACAGCATCCAGGGCGTCCTGGTGATTTGCAATGACTAAACGTTCTCACAATCTGCCCGCTGTGCTTCGATGGCCCCTAACAGCCTTCTATCTCCAACAACAGCCCACGAGCCCAGAGCTCATCCCACCCGGCCAAGCCCAGTGTCGTTTTCTCCCTCGAGCAGCTTCTTTAACTTACAGCCCCCCAGGGGCCTCGCCTGCTCCTGGCCTCCTCCCTTAGTTGGCTCTCTGACTTCAGCATCTGCCCCCCTGACGGTGTATGTCCCCTCTAGTCCCCTCTAGGGATCTTAACACCCACTGTCTACTTCCATGTGTAAACCAATATGAGACCTGTGGTTAATCATAAAACGCCACTCAAAGGCATTAAAATAGTCTATTTTATGAAATACCGTCCAAGGGAAAAAGCCCTGGTGGGTGAGCAAACAGTTTGCTCCACACCAGAATCCTTCCAAATGCCTTCTTCCAACTTTAAATCTTACCCCTTAAACTCTGGACACACCAGCCCTTTCTAACCAGCCCGGGTCTAAGGTTCCATACATTCTCACAAGAAAATGGGTGCTTACAACGTAAAATTCAGAGGACATCTGATCATTTTTGGCCACCCAAAAGCTCCCGCACCGGCATTTACATAGAATTGGTTCCATGTAAATTGCACAAAATTAAGTGGATATTAATTTCTGGTGTCTGCAGGAGGTAGCAGCTGACTGTTTATTTGAGACTAAGGCCCGAGAAAGGGCTATAATATTGGCAATTCAGGTATTCACCACCCCTGCGATACGGCAGAATGTGGTGGGAAATAGGCATGAATTCTGGAGTTAGATCAGGGTCTCAGTGTGGATTCTGCCATATGCAGCCCTAATATCTCTGAACTTCAATATAACGTCGATTATTGTGAGAACGGGATGAAATGGTATGTACAAAGCTCATGTGCGTTACTTACTTACGATAGGTGCTCAGGAATGGCGACCTTCAATTCTTATTTCTGGGCATCCAAGATGCTAGAGTGAGAGCTAGGTTGGGTGTTGTGACCTCTATAAAGATTTATTCCACATTTGAGGCCAGGTGCCAAGTTCCTACGCATGTTAGTAGTTGTTAGCCCTGGCTGATTCCACGATCACCTCCAAGCCTTTTGTCACATTATAGATTTCTTGCACTATTTGAAAAGATTCTGATTTAGCAGAGTTTGAGCAGGACCTGGGAATCTGTATTCTGTAAATGCTTCACCTATGACTGTAATGATCAAACTGAGACTTGAAAGAACTGCTTATAGAGACAGGTGTCTTTCACCACTAAATCTGTAATTCTTAATTATGTGCTGATAATGAAGTCACTGCTGCAATGATTGATTAGGTGGAGAAGCATTTTCTCCACCCAAATAAACATACTAGCATTCCCCTTCAGCCAATCAGAATATAAAAAAAATGGGGGTGGAGGAGGTCAATGTTTCTGAAAAGTTTCCAGGTAATCCTTCCTACTTCTACTAAGAACCACTGCATCAGGGCTGTCTTGGAGCTTGAGGTCCGGCGGGATGCCAGCATCCACCATCTCTGGCACCATCCACCTGCCCTATGGCTGGGGTTTTAGAAGTCACCATCCCTAACTTGGGTCCAGTTTAAGACAATGACAAAACAACCTTCCAGAAAGCAATTTGGTATTGGGAGAGGAAGCCACTCAGATCTTCCCTATGCACCTACTTACATAAACTAACCCACAAGGGAGGATTTGTCCCAGAAGCGACTTCGTGAGATATTGCAGGTCAATGACAATCAGAAAGAGCGAATTACCCCCAGGGTCAGAGCAGGTGCAGGCTCTCCACTGTGACGGACTGTTGGTAGGTGCCTCTTCCTCCTGATAGTAGCTCTGCCTGGTCTGAGGGACTTGGAAGCTAGAAATAGGTACTAGCCAGAGGTGTGTTTACGGGGAGAGGGACGGAAGAGGGGAGAGTGGAGAAGCGGGATTGAAGAAAGGAGCACATTCTACTTAAGAAAGGAGCAAGGTCTGCAGCTCTTTGGGAAATTCAAAAGCCTAAACTTGAGGGATGACTGTGGGAAGTAAGATTTACATGAACAGATGCTCCATGAGAATGTCAGCCCCAGGAGGGCAAGGGCTTGGCCTTGTCCAAGCCATCGATTCCCAGCAGAACAACCCATCCCATTCAATTCAGATCAAGAAAAGAGAGCACCCAGCTTGTGTATTCTGGGAAGCTGTTAGGTGCTTTTTCTTTGAAGCGAAAGCAAAGAAGTCCATATTTAACAGATACCTGCTCTTTGTCTAGTACTTTAATGCTGTGGTTCCCAAACTTTGTTGCACATGAGAATCACCTGGGGAAGCTTTAAAACTCTTAATGCCCTGTACTTAATTAATTCACTATGTTCAGAGGTGGGAGCCAGCCGTCAGCATTTTAAGATTCCCAGGCGATTCCAATGTGCAGCAAAGTTTGAGAAGGACTGTTTTCACACCATATTCCTTTGGATGAAAAAAAAATGGTCCTGGGAAATAGGTACAATAGAATTTAAAAGTCCAGTTTTAAATCGGCAAGGAGCCGATCATCTGTCCAGGGCTAAGCAGAGGTTACGAGCCCAACTCTGGATTTAAAGGCAGGACTGTGTGATCTGATGGCCACGCTCTTCCCACTGCGTCTGGTACAATTCTTAGCACACGACAGATTGCCAGAAGCGATGGTCGATTTATACGAAGCCGATTCATATCACGTAAGAGTGAACATTAGCATTTGTGAGCTGTTCCCCAACTCACGGAAGAAGGAACAAGAAGACATAAACCTAAAGCTCTAGGAACAGGAATTTAGGCTTAGATACTAGAATGCCTTTTCTGAAAGAGATTATTCAGGCATATTGAAACGAAAAATCCCAGGATTGCTGCTGCCTCTGCCTCTATAAGAACATGGGCAATTTTGCATGAGACGAAAAAATTATACTTTTTTTGGAACAAAATATTCCAAGAAAGATGACATATCTGAATTTCAGGAGCTCCTTCTCCCACATTTGTGAGGATGATGACGTTTTCCTACTGATGCTGGAGAGAGACTTTACTGGTCTCATTCCATGTGGCCATGGGTCCATTGTAGGACACTCGGCCCTGACACATCTTCCTTTACACCTGATCAAAGATGAAACACAATTTCTAATTCTTCACTTACTCCCCTGTTATTCTCAAAGCAGAAAGGAAAGCCTAAGTCAGTTGTGCAGATGGTAGAACACTTTAGCTCTCTACAGGAGTCCCAGTGCCCAGGTCTGTGTGAGAGGATTTTGTTCTCATTTTGGTATGAAATAAGCAGCTTCTGGGGCACCTGGCAGTTCAGTCAGTTAAGCGTCTGCCTTTGGCTCAGGTCATGATCCCAAGGTCCTGGGATCGAGCCCCGCATTGGGCTCCCTGCTCAGAGGGGATCTGCTTCTCCCTCTCCCTCTGTGCTCTCACTCTCTCTCAAGTAAATAAATAAAATATTTTTTAAAAACTAGGCAACTTCCACATAGAATAAAGATCCACTCCATACAGAATAAAGATCTTTGAGAAACCGTACAAAATATGAGGTAAGAAAGAATAAAATCTAATTCAAGTTTTCAGGGGAAAAAAAGGAAACTGCACACTAATAAAATAGATACACCCTGTTAAGGAAAATTATCAAATAGAGAATTCACCAATGATGAGTATTTATAAAAGAAAGGAGTGGTCTCTGGGATCAGCATGAATTCATACACCTTGAATGCATGTCCTTACTTTACTATGATTATTCAACCAACAGATCAGGAGGATACTATATACGTCTGTTTCAAAAAGCAAGACGTTTGACAGTTTTTAAAACTATATCCTTGTAAGCAAGACGAAGACATGTGAATTGGCTGGGAATTCAGGTAGATGAATTTATTGAAGAACTCTAGTCAAAAATAGACATTCATGGACTAATACTAACAATGAAGGACAGTTTCTAATAATAATTATAATGTTCATCATAGCCAATATTTATCTATGGACTTAGTACTTCACATATCCTTCCATGGGCACCTGAGTGGGCATTACACAATGAGGTTTATAGATATCAGTGCCCGCCCTCTAAAGACAGACAGGAAGGCCTGGAGGGAGAGGAGATGCCCTTACGGCTAACCACAAGACAGCCACAGTTCGATCCACGTAGACTCTGTGATGGCTTCCTGTGGGCACAGGTGTGTTCAGATGTCGGGGCGGGGGGGGGTCTGTGCCGCACAGTGGGCTGTGTCGTTCGCGTGTTTTCTCCCACATATGCAGTGGAAGAAAACAAGAAGGGACACTCAAGTTTCTGTAAGCAACCGAAGGACAACTTCTTCATCAATCAGAGAAAGAAACAAGTCATCCTCTGCCCGGTTCCTTCCCTAAGCAGAGGTGACCAGGAAGCACCCACCCCGGCTAAAGGTTGCCCCTTGAGGTACAAATGGCTTTGCAGTGGCCCTTCTCTCCTGCTCTCACATGCAGGAATGGGAGCAGAGCGGGCTTTGTAGAGATCAAGCACCCCGATCGTGGAGCTGCAGGGGAGGCCCGGGACAGTGCTGAGCGCTGAAGGTCATGGGAGCAGAGCGGCAGCAACCAGGTCTGGACTCCAGGAACCAGAGAGGGGCCCGGGTCCCAGGGTGCTGGATGTGGAGCTTGAGTCATGTGGATGGGATCAAAAGGGTCACAGCCTGAGGGAAGGTGAAATGTCCCAGGCCACCTTGCTTTGTAACATGCTCTGTGTTGGGGTTTCTCTCTAATCGGATGGTGAGCTCTTCAAAGACAAGGAGAGGCTCTCTCCCCATTAATCTGTCCCTACCTCCCCAGGGGCTCCTGAAATACCTGGAGATACTTTAGAGCAGTGTTTCTCAGAAAATCGTGGTCCTCCAAATACCTCCTCTGGCATTTGATACAAAGACAGCATCCTGGACTTGCCCCGAATCAATTAAATCAGGATCCCTAGAAGAAGGCCCAGACCCCGAACATTTTAGAAGCTTCATAGATGATACATAAACACACAAGTGCTTGGAAATTGCTGAGCTAGGGCAGAAGACCTGCTTGCCTCCGTGTGGTCTGAGTTAGGTGAAACGGCCCCCGTCCGAATGTTCCTGAGAATTTCGAAAGGTTCTTCTGGAACCCTTGTCACTTCAATCATGACAGCAGAAAGTGCAATATTTCCTTTTACATGGTGGGAGGCAGGAAAAGAGAATCTCTGACAGAAAAGGATATAAACAGATCTCCTCCATTTATATTTTTAACTTTCTGTTAAAAGACACTTTCTGATGCTGCCTTGCCTTTTGAGCTCTTGCAAAGGCAGCCGCCTTTGCTACTGCTTTAAAAGAGAATCTACAGATACCGACGAAGAGCAATACTGTTTTCTCAGAACTTTTATTCAGCTTAAAAAAAAATCACAGCTGCATAATGTGGGATCCTGAAGCCAGGCTGCTTGAATTTTAAATCTTGGCTCTGCCTCTTACTTGTAAGATCTTGGGCAAGTTGCTAACCTCCATGTGCCTTGATTTCCCTACATGTGAAATAGGTATAAGAAGAATCTATACTGCATAGAACAGAATTTGCCCCTGTGAAGCACTTAGAACAGCGGCTGGTCCATAGCAAGCCGTCATAAATGGAAGCAATTGTTACCTGGTGCTTTTCAGTGTAGAGAGGAGGAAATGGAAGTTCCATGTGGGAAGGGATGAGCAGCCAGTTCATGGCTCCGCGAGAGCTAGAATCCGGGATCTGTATTCTCACTACAAGGCACATTCCGCATTTCCCCTTTCTGTCCCTTCCCTCCCGCCCTCCCCCCCGCCCCCCGTGATGCAGAAATTTGATGCTCAGTCCCTAAGAATGATCTGAGCATCTACATACCATTTGGAAAACTAAACACCATTCGAGAGCCACCAACGCGCGTTCAGCCAGAGCCCAGGCCAGAGCCCCCCGTCAGAGATGATGAAGACCAAGGACTCCGGGAAGCATCTCATCCATCTCTTTGACAAACAGTAGAACGGAGGTCGAGAGAGCTGCGGTGACACGTCTGTAGTCCCAGGGTGTGATTTCAAACCCACAACACCTGACTCCTCGTCCAGTGCTCCAGCCGCAGCTGAGCCCGAGCCCGGGAGGGATGCCACACGCAGGGTGGAGATGCCCCTCTGAGCCACTGCACTGGACGCTTTTGCAGAGTCCTCCTCGCTCAGATCTGCTGGCCCAGCTTCCAGCAACCCCTCTGCCGGCCGATGGCGCCCATCAGCCTCGTGAGCCGGGCGGGGAATAAACCGAGTCGGCGCCATCAGACTTTGGTGGGGAGGACCCTCTCGGATTCCTCTAAATCGTGTAGAGCAAAGCAGTCAAGACGCCCCTAGCCTGGCCCTTTTTATGACTTCCTCCAGGTGAAGGGGTAACTTCATACCAGTACCCCCTTATTACCTGCAACGAGTTGCAGTGCCGGCCCTTGTCCTTGACGGGTTTCCAGTGACAGTCTTCACTGCAACCTGCAGATCCCCATCAGGCAGTTTTCCCCTTGGGGGTAGAATTAATTTCAGCCCTAAGAGTCTGCTCTCCTCACAGCGCCGCTCGGTGCAGGCGGGACTCGGGGTCCGTGTTTCTGGCTGGGAGGCGGGGAGAGGAGGCTTGGTGAGAGCCGGCAGGAGAGCCAGGGCCGGGTGCCTGGAAACGACTCAGCATCTTGCCCTTGTTACTAATAATCCTCCCAAAATCACCGAATGGTTTCTAGGCATTAAAGTTATCGTTTGCCATAAACCCCTGGTCTGTTTTCTGGAGAGTTTAATATACTGCAGGAAGTTTCACCCATAAAAGGCGGCGGCGGCACTCCCGTGAGCGGGCCGGGCGTCTGTAACTTATGACCTTCATAAATGTGAGTGGGTCTCGCGAGCGGGCCCATCAGTCTTTGGAGTAATTCTGCTTCGTAGTAAAATATTTTACTGTGCACGCTCCCGTCAGCATTTGCCTCCGTGGTGAGGAGATGTCCCCATTCTTGCTGCCTCTTGCTCCTTACTCTGGCTTCTTTTTTGATGATCCCACCTCCAGACCTCAGTTTGGGACCCACAGGTTCATCTTTGCTTCCTTAGGGCCACAGCTCAGCTCAGTCCTGGGAACGTGGCTGCACCGATAGAACTTTATTTATCACTGCGATGCTGTGGGTGCTTTTTTTTTCCTTCTAGAACTGCACGGAATCTGCCAAGAAAGCCATTACCTGAACCAGGGAGAGCCCTTCACTAGCAAAGTGGACTGTGCACTCGAAGATGCTTTGCAGGCTGCAGAGTCTTCTAGAAGCGTGAGAATTCCTTGTTATGCTGCTGCACCACAGTAGTTAGCATTCGGCATCACAGGCCAGGACACCTAGACAGGCTTTATCAGACTCGCTGCCTGCGTCTAACACCGGCCCAGAAAGGCACCAAACACCTTCCAGGCATCGCGGAGCAATAGGGAGAGGGGTCCTCTCAGGGAATTCAAGTCTCACGTCTTACAAATTATCATCTTCTCTGTGCCTCAGTTTCCAGAGGTGTAAAGATCCTACACCATCTTCATTCCAATGTCATTGTAAAGAGCAAAGAGAGTACTTTATAAACAGTAAAAACCTCCAGAGCTGCCAAGTGATAATGCTTCCATGGTAAGGAACAACGGAGGGGTGCAGACTTAAAGGAAATGAAGCTCTGTGGGAAATGATCGAGTTAATCAAAAGGATTTAAGAGAAAAAGAAGCTGGGTATGTAAGTGGAATGTATGGCTCTTGTGACCGCGTATCACCCTACTGTGGGGGGCAGGTACTGGGAATGTAGAGCTGGTGTGACCGGCTTGGTGAGGACGGCAGGGACGGTCCATCTGCCCAGCACCCAGCTGCCCTTGGAAATTGTCCATCGCATGGCCTCAGGGCAATTTAACTCATTTTCTGTTCAGCAAATATTTATTGAATGCTTAGTGCATACCAGGCATTTCTGTAGGGTTTTGAGTTATGTCGGTGAACAAAACCAAGATCTCACCCCTTGAGGAGCCGATAATTTGGAAGGGAATGTTCTCCGCTACATGCGCACACTGGGCAAAGAGTTCCTCAAAAACGGGATGGAGCCAGAGGAGCAGGTGCAGTCCCACTGGCTCTCCTGTCCCCCGAGCAGGAATCAGGGGCATCTGTAAAATTGGGTCATTGATCAAAGAGAATTCATCAGACTCCAGGGGGCCCTGCAAGTTCCTCCTTCCCCTCTCCCTCCCGATGTGTACATCATCTTTGTGTCGTGGGTCACGCTGTGGTCTAAAATAGACCAACAGGACAAGTTCTTTCCCTTGGTGGCTGGCATGGCTGCATTTAGAGTTCACCTTCAGACCTGCTTCTGAAGCACATTTCATGAGTTTTCAGGAACATTTAGAGAGAGCAGAGAAATAGAGTAGGGAGTGGAAGGGAGTGGGGAAAACGTGAGAAATGCTGGGGTGAAGAATTGTTCCCTGGGAAAGATCACCAATACATGGCATTTAAAGACGGCCCTGCAGGCTCCTCATAATTCAGGGGCTTACCTCCCTTTGAGAAGCTATGTAACTGAGAAGACAAACATATATTCTTTAATTTATCATCTCTCTGAGCGATTACTTATACTGGTCAGCTATCGCTGTGTAACAACCACAACAACCCGTTGCCGCACAACGGGTGTGTGGCAATAAGCATTTATTCGCTCACACCTGCTCAGGCTGCTGGAAGCTGGCAGGTACGGGTTGGGCTCAGTTGTTCTGTTCTTCAGAAACAGGTTGGAGAGTGAATTTTAAATCCAGCCACACCAGCCATTGATGGGATGAAATTGCTCTTGTTGGTCTGTTTTAGAACGTAATACGACCCGTGATGCAGGGATGATGTACATACTGGAAAGGTGGTAGAAAGGGAGGAAGAAATAAAGGATGGAAGGAAGGAAGGAAGGTAGTTCTGGGAATAACTGAACCGGCAGCAATAGCATCACTTGAGAATTTATTAAAAATGCAAATTATTGGATCCCACGCCCCAGATCTACCCAATCAGAATCTCTAGGGGTAGGTCCCAACAATCTGTGTTTTAATGAACTTTTCAGGTGATTCTGATGCTAAAGTTCAAGAACCATTGCTCTCATTTGCAGATTAGATCCCTCATCCTTCTTGGACCAGTCAGCTAGCCAGGACAATGGCAGAGGCACAACAAGGGGGGCAGAAACGTGCGACATCTCTTAGGGCTTAGATGAAGAACTGGCCACTGATATAGGGTCTGCCCATGTTCCATTACCAAAGCGAGATACATGACCAAGGTCATGGATCCAAGGAAGGGTGAAGAATTGGGCTCAAGAATTCAATCGACTTAAGACCTTAGCAAAAACAATGCTGGTGTAGCACTTTAAGGTCTGCAATGCTCTTTCACATATGTTATCTCACTTCATTCTCGTAACAATGCTCTGAGGTGGGAGGTGTCTCCGTTTGACAGATGAAGGAAAGGAAGTTTCTAGATATTGAGGTCAAAGTCACATAATTAATAAAACTCAGGTCTCTCATCTCCAATTTGAAGCTATTTCCACTGCATTAAACTTCTAGACCATTGGTTCATAAAAGCAGGCTTCAGATTTCTTTCATAATCAAAAACCTCTCCAATGCACAGTGTGGTCAATACTCTACAGTCTTTATGCACCCAGGGAGAATAAGAAATAGAAACATAACAACATATTTTCACCCATACTATCTAGCTCTATTTATCAGGTTTCAAATTTCCAGTCTCTTGTGCTTCTAATACTTCTCCATGGCTTGAGTTCCAAGTTTCCATTAGCCTTCCCTTCCATATCTATGTCCTTCACATTTTGTGCAAACTAATTTATCTATAGGAAAATCACTTTGACTAACTTCCAAGAGGGTATGATTTTGCTGAAATGTCAGAAGATGGGGTGGGGTGAGGTAGGTTGGCCAAGAGCACAGAAAGAAAAGAGCAAACAAGTAGAGTTTTCAAAGAAAAGACGGTGTAGAGGACACGATGTGTCTTGGTGTCATGCCATAGAATTCATAGCCTGTCAGATATTTGTCAGCCAAAGTCAAAGAGAAATTTTAGTGAGTGCCTTTGATGACTGAAAAAATCTAATTAGAAAATGTTTTTGATCAGATAAATTTTTATTGGAAAACATTTCAACAGCTTAAATCTGAGGAAATATTTTTAAGAACTCTTATGAGAACGTTGGCTCACAGAAAAAGATTTCATTTGTTGTTTCCACCTTTATTTGTAAGGCAAACATCTTCCTCCCTGTCTCCTTTCCTGCCCGGCTCCCAGCTTACCCCTCCCTCCCTTGACTACCTGACAATTTAAGACGCCTGAGGTGCAATAGGAGAAAAATATGACCCTGACTCCAAGTGTGATCTACAGGGAGCTCTGGCTGCACACCTTAATTATTGCTAACAAGGTAACATTTTAATAGCTTTAGGTTGAAATTGATGAGCCCTCCTGTTCACTGGAAGTCTTGCAAAGACATGACATGACATCTTGTAGAAAAGAAAAAAAGAAAGGACACAGTGGCGTTGAATAACTATGTAGAATGGTCAGTTTTAAAAAAAAGTGCATTGTCCTTGGTCAGCAACTTTTCCCAAAGAACTCAGAGTCCATTAGAGCCCATATGTTCACCCAATTTATTTCCATCTTTCTATAAATAGGATGCAAATATTATTCTCTCCTTTTACAGAAGAATGAGCTGAAGAAAGGCACCATGGAGAGACTGCACAATGTCTTCTGGCGAGGGAAAGGTGAGCAGCTGAACAGAGGATTCTAAATGCCTTGAGGCCAGTGACTTCTCCTCTTACTGCTACCATGCTGCTGGCTGTAAATGGTGGGTGGGGGTCACATACCAGATAGTCGAGGGGGCTCCAAGGAACTGAGAGGACTTAGCCTCCAACTCCAAGGTAAATCTGCTAAAGTTTCAACGTTCAGTGAGAATGACAGTCTTGGATCCTTAGTAGCTCTTCAACCCACCGTGAGCCTTTGAAGCACACTCCTTTTCAATAATTCCAATCAATACATGTAGTGGCTATGATTCCTCAGGCCGCTCACCTTGTCCACAGTATCCAGAACCTCCCTTGGCATCCATGGTGATGTTTGAGCTTGTCATTTCTATGGAAGGCAAACCATAGCCTCCTCAGAACCCAACCACGAGGCTTCTTCAGATCTGCTGACTCTCTCAGGTACCTCAAAGACCCTCTCAAGAAGCATCTTAAGACAGCATTGATTATCCTCCAGAAGTACTATGGAATCACAGGAAAATTGATAGGTGACTGCAGAATCGCCTCTTAGAGAAGACATGCTACCATTTCTTCTGCTGTTATGGCATGAGTGCACTTTAAGAAAACTTTTTGGGGGTGTAACTTCACATCCTGAGGAGTGGGAGTAGGGAAGAATGAGATGCAGAGACCCTTCTTAGGGATGCATAGCAATGTCCAATTCTATCCTCCTCCTCTCTGGGTCTCCTCTGTCTTCCCAGGGGAATTAGAGCTCCCATAAGAGAGAAAATGGGCTCCAATATGTTTTATAAATCCATTGATATGACATAATTTTTATTTCCTATATCCTTAAGAATCTTTTTATTACTCAATAACCAGTTTTCTGGAACTCAAAATATTCTACATCTTTTCCGCCCCCCAAAATAATGAGTTTGAAAGGGATGTCTTCATTTGTTCAGGCTTCTACAGCAAACCACCATAGTCTGAGTGGCTGATAAACAACAACGATTTATTTCTAACAGTCAGGAAGCTAGAAATTCTAAGATCAAAGTCCTGGCAGATCACGCATCTGGTGAGAGCCTACCTCCTTGTTCGTAGACTGTCATCACAGGGCAGAAGGGGAAAGGGGGGGGTCTCTGGGGTCTCTTTTATCAGGGACTAATCCCATTCATGAGTGTTCTGCCCTCATAATCTAATCGCCTCTTGAAGGCCCCCACCTCCTAATACCATCACATTGGGAGTTAGGATTTCATTGTTTGAGGACACAAACATTCCATCTGTAACAAAAGGTCTATTTAAGGGAACAAAAGCCAAACTTGAACTTTTCCCGCCTTTTTCCTTGCACTTTTGCATCCTGGGTGGTAAGTAAAGAATAATACTTCACTGCTATCTGAGTCGGGGAGGGAGAAAGGTGGTAGGTCTATTTACCAAGGAAAGTCGTAGGTGAATACTTCAAACTAGTCTCCCACATCATCATAAATCTTTTCCCATCACTAAAGGAAAGGCAGAACAATCCAGAGACGGTAGAAATAGGCGTGCTCTCTTTCTCAAGAATCAACCACTCTGTACGAGGAAAAATTGGGGAAAGGGCTTAAGTCAGCAGGGAAGAAAGAGGAGAAAGTAAAAAGCTATTAAAACATGCTGGGTCTTTTAGTAGGTATTATTTTGTCATACAGCCATACAGTCATAAACATAATTCAATAATAAATAGCTTCCTGGTGAATAATACTGAGCTCAGCCTTCTTTAGGGAGCCCCAATACACCTTAGTCAAATTCATATCATATCACATTACATGTCACACTCAGTATGTATAAATAAGTGAGTAAATACTGAAGGCAGTGATAGCAGATGGGGGCGGTTCTGGAATTAGTTGCAAGGAGTGAGGGTGGGGCAATGCCAATGTAGAGAGATTAAAGAAATGTAGGTTAGCCTATTAACATAAGGGCAGTAAAGAAGGTAGGAATTCTTAATGTCATTTGCAGAAGTAGATCTGAAACTGTTAGATGCTTGGCAGAGCAGAGTGATGAGGTCAAGGACAAGTAACCTTGAAAGTATGTTAGGAATTTAGGATGGGGTTAGGGATGACAGCTCTTGGCCAAGACTGGAGATGACCATTCTCAGATCCTTAGTCTGTGTTATCTCAGTGAAGTGGCTCTATATCTAAGATTTCTTCATCTTCTGCAAAGAAGAAATATTTTTAAAGAATCTCTGAAACTTCCGATGAAGAAACCTATTGGTATCAAGATTCAAACCACTGTAAAGAATCAATGCGTCACAGAAGATAGGAGCTTTTAATATACAAATATGCAAAATAAATGAGCATAGTCTTAAAAGGAACTGATCTTACTTATAATTAAAAACTATAGATTTTGTTATAGCTTGGGTTCCCCAGAAAGCAGAGCACGAGGCAAAAGCCTAAGGTCTACTACTTTATTAGGAGTGCCATCCAGGGAAGCAGAAGTGAGGGGAAATGGGGAAGAGACTGGGAAAAAGGAGGAAGTAATTCAAGGGTATATTTCCAAGCCATCTTGCTCTTGGTGTCAAGTACAACTGACTGTTGGGTCTCTCAGGACCATCTCCTGAGCTATAAGATGAATAGTGGCTTCTTAGGTACTCCACGCAGGTGGAGGAAAGGAGAAGAATCCATCTCCTCGCTCCCTTCTCCCAGTAGACATAGGTTCATCTTATCGGGGAGTGAACTCCCCTGTGCTTCTTGGTGGTTTATGCTTTGGGAACGACAAAGAAGCCCAGAGGCAGAAGGTGAAAGGGAGCAGCATAGAGTGCTCTGGGCATGAACAAGTACGAGAAGCTCCTTTAGCTGGTAGGGCATGAGGCCAGTGTGGCCATGGCCACGGCCAAGGGTGCCAGAGACAGAGGAGGTGGAGAAAATCTGTTGGGCACTTAAAGGTAATTGTCTTAGTCTGTTCAGGCTTCTATAAAAAGATACCATATATTGGGAGGCTGAAATAGTCAGCATTTATTTCTCACGGTTCTGGAGGCTGGAACGTCCAAGATCAAGGTGCTGGCAGATTCAGTGTCTACCGTGAGCCTGCTTTCCGGTGTATAGATGGCTGTCTTCTCACCGTGACCTCACATGGCAGAAGGGACAAGAGAGGTATCTGAGGCCTCTTTTATAGGACATCGATCCCATTCATGAGGCACCACTCTCATGACTTCATGACTTCCCCAAGGCCCCACCTCCTAGTACCATCACCTTGGGAATTAAGCTTCAAACTACAACCTTTGAGACATATTCAGTCCATAACACTGTTACTGTCTTTTAGATAAAGATTTAGCTTTATGTTTTCTCAAATAAGAGAAAAGGAATGACAGTAGTGTGAGTACTCATCAAAACCAGGGAGTTTTACCCAAGAATTCTAAACAGTAACTAAAGAATATGTGGATTAAGTATGTATCACTGTCCAAATGGGTTGGAAAAAGAGGTCGCGTTTGCCTGTTCAGTATTAGCGTTCCCGAAAGCAGAGAGAGCATCGAGAAAGCTAATACTCAACAGGCAAGGGAGACTTCTTTTCCCAATCCATTTGGACAGTGATCTGGTTGAGTAGCAAATGATGTCCTGAGAACTCATTGTAATAGCTGATATTTCTAGAGGTGCGGCATTGTTTTAGGAGTTCTGCTTTGAACTCTTGCATTAATACTACTACATATAAACAGAGAGCCGGAGAAGCCAAATATCGTGTCCAAAGGCTCATAGCAGCTAAGTGGTTGAGTTAGGATTTGAGTCCACGTGCTCTGACCCCAGAGCCCATCCTTTTATCCATTATATTGAGTTTTGACAGTTTGCTAGAAGATAAAATTGCAGTTACTTCTCTTTTCCGAAATTCATGTCCACTTCTGAGAAGTCCTGAGGTTTTCTTGAAATGTAATTAAGATTATGCATATTTCACAAATAATGTTTAAACACCATAACCTTTGGAAACCCAAGGCAGGCCACATGTTGTGATACAAGGGAAAGTGCATCCCAACTTAAATCTGGTAACAAGAAATGCTGCGGACCAATTCTATGGCCCACAGTACCGTTCCAGAAATCATCCCAGTGATTAAAGGGTCAATTGTGTGAATGAGGAAACAGTTTCTTTCTCCCCAGGCCTCAGTGGTTTCACACCGTGAACAAATAGCAGTGGGAGAGTTGGGGTGAGGGCGTTTCAAGAGGCTGGACAAGGTACAGAAAGCCCCCACTGTGAGCCAGGTGAAATTTCAATTCCCAGTCCAGAGAACTTCTGAAAGCAAATCTCGTTGCCTGCCTTTAATGTATTTTGTTCATGCTCCACAGATGTCCTTTCTCATAAATTCAGAAGTATCTGCACGTCCCAAGGTGAGCAGGTATCTTCTTTTTATTGCCGGCAGTTTGCAGGCAAGGATCTGACATTAAAAAAATATGGCACTCACTTTCGAGAGTGTGACCCTCTTTCTCAACTCTTTCCTCGTCTTCTTCCAGTTCCCTCTGCTCTTTTCGCCTTTGTGCTTCTGGTTAGCACGCATGGGGGCTCTGGAGAGACCCTTCCAGATACTTGGACTTCTTGCTCAATTGCAAAAGGATGCATTTTGTCTACAGATTGCCTTGTAGAGACATTGCGTCTAAGATTAAAAGACCCTCCAGAGAACTTATTTTAGATGTTTGCCAACTAACCCATTTTGCATGCTTCCTGGGAGACACAATATGCACCATCTCTCCAGGAGGAAGCAGGAGAGATATTGGATATCTCAAAGGAGATTTATGATGCTGATGGGAAATTTAAGCCCCTTAAAACAAGGGCTGGGTTATGAACAAGGGAGGAAATTTTTATCACCTCGTGCCTGTGGCTTCCCTCATCCCCTTCCTAAGGGATAGTGGCCATGGATCCAACTGGTGGTCTCTCGTCTCTCCCTGCTTCATGGCACTAGTTGTGGAGAATTTTGATAGACCACCAGTTCTGCTAACTTGAGCAGATTCGTATGCTTTTAGATATTTCCTTGTGGATATTGTAAATGCACCATGTGACTTGCAGGGACTTTAGTTCTATACCCATTCTTCATTTTCTCATTCTTCTTTATAAGAAAACCCCTATATCTTTGGGACTAGCAATCAGGTAAAAGACATTTTCAGTACCCTCTACAAACAAGGAGTGGCCAGTTGACTAAATTCTGGCAATTGAGGTGGAAATGGAACTGCTCAGGGGAACTTCTGTGGAAGCACCATGAAAGAGAGAGAGACGGTAGCTCCTTTCTGCCCTTCTGTCTTTCCTCCATTTTTAGACCTGAAACTTGAACCTGAAGGCTGGAGCTTCTGCAGCCAAATTGAACCATGAGGCAATCTGGAGGGAGGAATTTTGAGCCAGATGTATCAAAGAAGAAAGAGGAAGGATTCTAGTTTCCTGATAACTGAAGAACTGTCATATCAGCCCTGAACTTCCTGCCTCTAAACTTGTTTTATCCAAAACATAAAGAGGTTGAGCGGTCTATTGTATGTAGCAATATCTAACCCTAACTGATTAACTACCTCTGTGATGAGAATGTGCCAATAATGCTTTCTCCTAACTGACTGATTCGGGTATCTGCCACTGTATTTGCCAATGTTCTTTAGGTGACAGGTAACAACACCCACTAGAGCTAGCTTATGCAGGAAAGGGGAATCTACTATGAGGTATATAGTTATGTCTCACAGAACTCAGGACCTCAGAGCCTCTGGAACAAGCTGAACTCAAGAATTGGAAAGCCATCTGAAATTGCTCTCTGCCCCTTGTTCTTGTTCTTTCCTGTGTATTTGCTTCCCTCTGTCTTTCCTCAGGCCACTCCCCTCTGCTTCTTTGGGCCACACAGTAGAAGACATGATGTCTACTCCCTACTCCTGACTTTATGCCACCCAAAGTGAGATCAATTCTCTCAGTCCCAGTTTCCTGGGGGTAGAACTTTCACTAGCCCAGAAGAAAAGAGGTTCATTGAAAATTGAAGAAACACTCCAAAAAGCATCCACTACTCTTACATCAAATGGAAGCCTGGTATAAATAAGAAACAACCTGATGTGGAAAACAACAACAATAACCGCCCCCCCAGAAACACCCAACGTGTTAATGCCTGATTCTTCAGACTAGGAAAATATTTGTCCAAACGTTTAAGAAAGAAATAATACCACTCTTGCACAAATTCATCCAGGAAACAGAATGAGGGAACACTTCCTAATCTTTTTAGAGTTCAGCATAACCTGATTCTAAAATTTGACAGTGGCATTTCAAGGAAGAAAATCTATAACCCAATCTCTCATAAATATAGATTCAAAATTCTTTCAGAAAATATTAGCAGATAGAATACGGTGAAATATAAAAAGAGGATTAACATAACCAAATGGGATAATTTTAGATATGGAAGGGTAGTTTAACATTAGAAAACTAATTAGTGCAACTGACAACATTAATGGAAAAAGGGAGAAAATATTACCATATTATGGAAGAAAACATCATCTTGATAGATGCAGAGAAATCATTTGGCAAAACCCAATACTATTCATGAAAAACTCATAGCAAAGTAAGAACAGAATGGAACTTCCTTAATGTGATAAATATAATCTACAAAAAACCTGCAGCAAATATCATGCTAATAATACAATATTGAAAACTTAATTCCTGAGTTTGGAAATAAAGTAAAAATTCCTGCTAGCCTAAATTTTATTTAGTCCAAAGAAGGAAATAAAAAGCATACATTTTGGGGCACCTGGGTGGCTCAGTCGGTTAAGCGTCCAACTCTTGGTTTCGGCCTAGGTCATGATCTCAGGGTTGTGAGATTGAGCCTCATGTTGGGCTCCACACTGGGGATGGAGTCTGCTTAAAATTCTCTCTCTTCTTTTCCCTCTGCCCCTCTCCATGTATGCACTCTCTCTCTCAAAAAAAAGCATACATATTGAAAGTAAGAAAACTCTTATTTTCATAGATGACATGATTGTTTATCTAGAAAATAAAAAATAGCCAACAAATTATTAGAAATATAAATGAATTCAGCTAAGTTGTAGATACAAAGTCAATATAAAAGAATTAATTGTATGTTGGCAACAAAAATTATAAAATAAAAAATTATAAAATACAACATCAAAACGTATCAAATACTTACAAATAAATCTAGTGAAAGATATACAAGTCCACTCCCCTGAAAACTACTAAATATTACTAAGAGAAATGAATTAAATGGAGGAGTGTACTACATTCATAGATTGGAGAATGCAATATATGTCAATTTTCCCAAATTAATCTATAGATTTAATGACGTTGCACTCAATATCCTACTAGGCTTTTTTTTTTTTTAATGGAAATTGAAAAGCTGAACATATGCACTCCCATGACCAGAGAACTCTACTCCTGAGTATATACCAACAGAAATCAGTACATTTGCTCATCGAATGTCATGTAATAGAATGTTCAAAGCAATATTTTCAATACTCCAATCTGGACACTACCTTGATGTCCATTAATAATAATACATTGTTTGTTCACACAAAGGAATGTTAATTAGCAACGAAAACAAATGATTCATAAACATATATAGAATATTGATGAATCTCAGAAATATATTGAGAGCAAGAAAAGCCAGACCCTCCCCCAAAAGAATATATGCAGTATTATGCTGGTTATATAACATATAATGAAAACATGACTTCTCCTATTGGAAGCCAGGAGAGTTGTCACACTCGCAGTGAGATAGTAACGAGGAGGAAACGGGGGAGTTTTCTCGTGTGTTAGGAAATGTCCTGTTTGTCCATCTGGGTGCTGGTTACATGATGTATTTAGTCTATAAAACATCTAGCTCTGTCTTATGTACGCTTCTCTATTTTTATGTCATACTTCAGGAAAGATTTGAAAAGTGGTCAAATAAAAGCTGAACAAATTCATATTTTGAATATGGTAACACCTGCTTCTCCACAACTAGACTCAGTTTCTAATTCTTTATTAATATATTCCATATTAACTTTTATTTTTTCCATATTAACTTTTAATTGTTCAAGCCACAAGTCATTTTTTAAAATCATGAATAAATGTGTAAGAATATATTTTATTATTTGCAAAAAATATTTTCTATAGCACAGAGGCTGACTCGGGGCTCGACCTCATGACCTTGTGATCATGACCTGAGCTGAAATCAAGAGTCGGATGCTTAACCTATTGAGCCAACCAGGAGCACCAATATGTATGCTTATTGAATTTACTTGGGTTTACCAAAAAGCCAAACAAACCAGGTATGGTTTTTTTTAACAGGTGTGGTCTCTCTGTATAGAGTGCCATGAAGATTGGGAAGTTGGTTCGTTTCCAGTGGTCCTCCCTGCTCCCCCCACAGCCCTGCCCCCAGCAAACTTTCCATCCTGAGGCCAGCGTCCCCAGAGAATTAACTCAGCCTTCCTCTTCCCCACCCCCTCAGCCCAGAAGCTCACAGTTGTCCTAATCCATTCTCTGAGAATTCTGCTCTTGCCTAGAACGAACCTAACAACCTAACCAGAGCCCAAGAGTGCTGATGATAGCTACATGGTTTATTTGTCCCTGAAGGCAATTTTACTTAAATTTTGAACTTTCTTGCCTAAACCTAGAGAAATGACAAATGGGAGCGCCATGGACCCTTGGCTGCCCCCCAGGGGATAGATTTAGGGAAGACAGTGAGTTACGACTGGCGTTTTTCAAAGCATGAGACCCAGGCAGTTAACTGCACATAGGCCTGTCCTGACCATTTTGTGACTTCTCCGGGGTTTTCTTCAGTTAAAAAAATAAAAAATAAAAAATAAAAGAAAGAAGGGAAAAAAGAAAGCTGTTTGAACCCTTTTCTCTTAATGACAATTGTGACTTCTAAGTCACATTCTACTTGTTTCTTCCTTCAAAGCCCTTCTTGAAATTACCCTGACTGAATAAACTGGGAGATTCTATTTGCTTTCAGCATTGAACTTTTGCTCAGAAATTGAAGGAAGGACTGCTTTTCATCAAGTTCTCCACCGGAGTCCAAATGGCAGCAGGACATATTTTGGGCAGTTCCCGCTTGATGTTTCTGAGTAATCAACAAAGCAGATAAACCACGGTTTATTAGCTCTTTGTTCTTTTCAGAGGCAGAGTGCCGAATAAATGCCTTTTTTTCCCTTTGGAAAAAATCTTACTAGTAACCATAGCAATAATAATTCCAACTCCAAGTGAAAATTATTATTGTTATCTTTGTTGGCAGCCCCAGTTTCTTTCCTGTCACAAGGAGACAGAAGGCAGACACAGTCTTGAAGTCTATAAAAGGCTCACCTAAGCAGGATGGGGAGCAGCTGCTTTCTCTCTGAGCCGAGACCAGAACTGGAGAATAATGGCTTACCCCTAGAATGAGGGGCTTCATCCAGAGATGAGGAAGTGGTTCTTGGCAGTGTGCTAGATAGGTTGTCATGGGAGTTTACAGAATCCTCTTCTTTAGAATAGAAGCCTTTAAAAATAGCTTAGATGATCTGTGCCTGGAATGGCAGATGTATGCCTTGCTTTGCCTGCATCCATTGTACATTTCATTTCCTCTTAGAGGTCCGGCTGTGCCTTTCCTAGACTTCTGATCGCTGGACCGCTTTACCCTGTCTGCCAGCACCGGACAGAGAACACGGGCTCTGCGAATGTGCACGAATGAATAAAGTTGGGAGTTTGGATGAAAGGATTTAGCGATGATCCAATACAGTCTACTGGTTTGCGGCTAGTTAGATGTTGGCCCCGTGGTTATTTTCCTTCGGTCCTTTTTTAATAAGATTTGGCCAGATGTACACCATTTGGCCAGAAGGCTCTTTGAAGAATTACTGAGTCCACCTCCCTTCTTCTGGATTGTTAACTTTGTCCGCTTGATTCTACACAGGCTCTTAAACGAGAAGGAAATGTTCTCTGAAGTGGGAGTGCATGCTGTGTTTCAGAAATTACTCATATATACATGGAGAAAACAGTTCATAGGAAGAACGTGAACCAGAGTTCAATCCAGACATCCCTTCTTCCAGCCCCACTGACGTCTTTCTCATTGAAGGAATGTGCTAACCTTTTGAAAAGTGCTTTCATTTAAAAAGTAATGGTCAGAACCCTGCGAAGTCCTTCAGTAACAATATTTTACCTCAGAGTTGACATTTATATGTCTGTGACTCATTTGTTACAAATTCTAATTGCAGAGCAACAATCCAAAAAAGGCAATGCAAAAGGCAAAAAGAGAAAAGGCACAGAAACCCTTTGAGATCCCATCTAATTAAAAATGCAAATTAAGAAAGAAACCTCAAGTCATAAGTCCTGTTCAGTCTTTTCAAAGGCACCAATTACCAGTGACTCATTGTGAAAGGGGCTGCCTTTAATTTTAAGTCAAATTTCTCAACAATATCCCATTGGCGGGAAATTAAAGTGATTACTGGCTTAGTAGTACAATTAACACTTCGACCTTTGTTATCCAAACTTTATTCATTCTTGTTCTGTTTCTCAAAGCAATCACTAATGTAGACAATTTTCCATTAAATTTTCCTGAGGTCCTAAGAACATTTTGTTTTCCAGCGATAAGCAACCTCATCTCTGAACTAATCCACCCCTTCCCGTGAAACCATACTGAGGGACATTCCAGAAAAGAACAAACTCCTTGATAGAATCTCTTTTCTAATAACACTTCAGAAGACAAGATGGGAGAGTATGTTACCGCAGAACAAAGGTCCTGACAGGAGATACGGATCAGCAAAGGACTCTTGCTAAAAGACAAAAGACTGAGTCTGGCCATGTGCTAAGATGGGTCCACATCAGATGTCAGATATCAATTCATAATGTATGCATTATACTTTTTATTATCATAACAGGTAACACCAGTTATGGAATAAATTTTTTTTTAAGTCTCAGAACTGGAAGAGGAATACAAGAGATTGTACAGGCCAATCTCTTTAGGCCTTACTTAATATGAATTGATTGCCTATATCAGTCAGGAGATAGAACTTGAACGATAACCTGAACAGGGAAAATCTACTATGAACTATAACAGGGGATTGTAGTAACCGGGGATTGGCTAGTAAGAAGCAAGAGCTCTCTAAGGCATTATCAGATGGCAGATAGAAGGAACAGCCATTATGCCGAGGCTGATGTAGAGCGCTCAAGAAAGATGCCCTTCTCCCCTATCCCCCACCTGAGATCCAGAGAGGGCACTGGACGATGAAGAGGTCACTGAGGTGTCGGGCAGGTGGACTACGCTAAGAATCTGTCCTTCAGGTGCCAGAGGAAGCTGTCGATTAGGGAGGTCCTGCGCCTTCGCCCTTGCTGGAAAATCCCACAACGGACAAGTCAGGGAAACCTATGATGGGAAGGTGCCTTGCCAGTGTGTTCTTTTAGGAAGATCCTTGAGTGGGGGTGCTAGGGTAAGTCACCGGCCATGAGACATGTGGTGAAGCTGGGTGCTGGAGAAGCCATTTGCCGCAGGAACCAGGCTCAGAAGAATCTGCTCATGCTGCGGAAGTCAGGCAATGGAGGTGCTGCCTGTGCGTGGACTCTGGATGCCGGGAGAGCCCTGCGGGCTGTAGAAGCCAGGAGCTGGAAAGGAGGCATGCTGCAGGAACCTGGCCTGCAGAACAGGCTGCAGGAGTTAGGCATTGAGGAAGGAGCATTTGCTCCAAGCTATTGCCGAGAAAGCACAAAGAACTAGGAAGGAAAACTCCATTCTCTACCAGTATCCTTCGAGCATCCTCTACTGACAAAGCTTTACCGTGTACCAGCTGACAAAGGGGAAATATTTAAAAAGCCCATCTCCACTTTCACAGAGCAGACAATGACTCTTGGATTTGGAGCAAGAGACAATATGACGGTATGTATTGCCTATTGTGTGATAGGTAAGTTACAGACATCATCTAATTTATTCCCTGCAATGTTTCTAGTGCATAATTATCATCAGACACAATTTATAGGAGTCCACAGAGTTTAAGAAAGATCACGGAGTTAGTAAGCAGGGGTGTGGGGATTCAAATTAAAATTTGGCCAACACCAAAATGTCTTATCAGATAAAGGGCTAGTATCTAAGATCTATAAAGAACTTATCAAACTCGACTCCCAAAAAACAAATAATCCAGTCAAGAAATGGGCAAAAGACATGAACAGACATTTCTCTGAAGAAGACATACAAATGGCCAATAGACACAAGAAAAAACGTTCGACATCACTTGGCATCAGGGAAATATAGATCAAAACCACAATGAGATACCACCTCACACCAGTCAGAATGGTTAAAATTAATGAGTCAGGAAACAACAGATGTTGGTGAGGATGTAGGGAAAAGGGAACTCTTACACTGTTGGTGGGAATGCAAGCTGGTGCAGCCACTCTGGAAAACAGTATGGAGGTTCCTCGAAAAGTTAAAAATAGAGCTACCCTACGACCCAGCAACTGCACTACTAGGTATTTATACAAAGGATACAAACATAATGATCTGAAAGGGCACATGTACCCCAATATTTATAGCAGCAATGTCCACAATAGCCAGACTATGGAAAGAGCCCAGGTGTCCATCGACAGATGAATGGATAAAAAAGATGTGGTATATAGATATATACAATGGAATACTACTCAGCCATCAAAAATGAAATCTTATCATTTGCAACGAATGACATGGATGGAACTAGAGGGTATTATGCTAAGTGAAATAAGTCAATCAGAGAAAGACAAATACCATATGATTTCACTCATATCTGGAATTTAAGAAACAAAACAGAAGATTATAGGGGAAGGGAGGGAAAAATAAAATAAGATGAAATCAGAGAGGGAGACAAACCATAAGAGATTCTTAACTGTAGGAAACAAACTGAGGGTTGCTGGAAGGAGGTGGGTGGGGGGATGGGGTAACTGGGTGATGGGCATTAAGGAGGGCACGTGATGTAATGAGCACTGGGTGTTATATGCAACTGATGAATCCCTGAAATCTACCTCTGAAACTAATAATACACTATATGTTAATTCACTGAATTTAAATAAAATTAAAATTTTAAATTTTGGCCCCTATGGCCAACATCAAAGCCCACTGTCTTTCTATACTAGGTTTTCTCCAGTGAGGCCCAGAATTCTAAGAAGAGTGGCAGCCTAAGGAGCCACTCTCAGGGCAGGGATGAACACAAAGACTATAGATGGGGGACAGGTATTCTAACAGACTGAGCTGTGGCAGAACAAATGAGGATGGATTGATCTGAGCCTGGGGAAATTTGAAAGTCAGAGTCTATAGCAAAACTATGATAAGAATGGAATTAAGCTAAAGTCCATAGGGGTTAGGTAAAACAACTAAGATGAACTTTAAGGCCATGGGATGAAATGGGAAGCAGGGACACATCAAAATAAAGCACACAGGTGCCAAGTGCAGGTCAACCATTCCTTGAGAGGAACACCATCACTACAGGTTACAGGGCGACTGGCCATGCCCTCAGGTAGAGAGAGGGTGCCTGGGGGTGCATTCTGGTTCAGACAGTTTACTGAACAAGATAATAGCCAAACAAGGGCTAGAGCCTAGCTCCTTGACTCCCATATCTGTGCTGTTTACACTTGTCATCAGCATCCATGAATGCTAGAGCTGCAGCAATAGATAAAAGTGGATGGAGGGGCTGGACCATGGAGCCCTTTGCCTGTTGAACTAACCAAAGGACATAAAAGTGGAAAACACAGATCAAGTTTAGTTCAGGTGAAACATTTGGTATTTTTAAGGCTGTTGCCGTTGTCTTCCTTTGTCCCCTATGCACCTTCCTAAGTAGGCATGTGATAAGCATTCAGAAACCCTATTTGCAGGGTGTCATATCCTTATTGCTATTAGCTGAGACCTTCTAAGAAGGGATACTTGGCCTTTACCAAACATCCGAATCATCTGGACAACTGTTAAAGAAAAGGACTGATGCCTGAGGCTGCTTCCCACCAATAATGAGTCTCTAGAAGTGGATCCATTCATAAGTATTTACCAGATCCAGGGGCAGGGGACAAAAAGTAATTTAAAGTAATTTAAACCCCTCTTCCTGTGGGATTTACTCTCCTATGGGATTCTGAGAACAGAATCCCGTTCTGGGCTGTATTACATGGTATCATCCCAGCAGAGACTTAAAACTCAAAGCTGGTCGGGAAGCTTAGTACTATGCAAAAATAGGCTCAAGAGATGTGCAGGCTCCTGAAGCTAGATTGCATGCTGAGAACCAACAAGACACGGAAGACTGGCATCCTTTTGTTGGAAAGGAAAACATGTTACAGTTCTGAGGTTGATACATTCGTTGGCCTTAAGTAAATGAGGTGTGCTCCCGAAAGCTACCCCAGGGTAAGATTTTAACTAGGAAATCCTAATCTTCAGTGACATATGTGATGGGGAAAGCAATGAAACATCCTTCTGCTTGGTGATGGGTGAAGCCCTAAAGACTCAATCTGGTCTTGATGAACATCCAAGAATCTGGATGCGCGCACCCCGCTGAGGCAGGAGTTTCTGCCAACCATGCTGGTAAGAAAGTCTGTGGTTTCTCGCAGTGTCAGATTTGTTCAGTTTGGGTATAAACAAATACCCTAATTTCCATCCTGGGGTATAAACAAGCAGGTTTCTCTCCTTTATCCAGGTGCCATTACTATCCTTGAAACTAGTTGTGTATCTAATTTAAAAAAAAATTTTTTTTAACTTTCTGTTTTTTTCTCTAGGTCATGTTATTCTGCATTATTTAAAGTAGGTTTCTTTAGCTTTGTGAACAAAAAATAAATCTCAGGTTTCCAAGATAAAATTATTTAAAAAATTATTATGAAAATTTTTAGTTATATGCATAGAATAATATAATAAATTGTATCATATGCGTCATCCAGCTTTAACAGTTGTGAACTTGTGGCAAATCTTATTTTATCTATACATTTGCCCACTACCCTGCCCCATATTCTTTTGAAGCAAATGCCAGGCTTCGTATTATTTCATCCACAAATATTTGAGTATATAACTCTTAAAATAAGATACATGAATGTCTTAAAGATAATATTTTTTAGCTAAAATATTGATGTTAATTACTTCATCCCATCCAATACCCAGTGTTCCAAATTTCAATTTTAATCAGTTTTATACCTGTTGTATCACTTTCTTACATATTATTTAAATCAAGATGCAAATAAGTCATATACATTGCAATTAGTTGAAATGCCTCTTAAGTTTTTTTTGTCTTTTTAGTAGGCTCCACTCCCAGCATGGAGCCCAATGTAGGGCTTGAAATCATGACCTTGAGATCAAGCCCTGAGCTGATACCAAGAGTTGGACTCTTAACCGACTGAGCCACCCAGGCACCCCTAAGTTTCTTTTAATCTATAAATTCTCTTGATCTGTTTTTTCCACTTTTAATTTATTTGTTGAAGACTTCAGTGGCTTGTCCTATAGGGCTTCCCACAGACTAGATTTTGCCTATTGCGCTTCTATGGTATCTTTTAACATGTTCTCCTGTCCTCTATGTCTCCATGATTCAGTTGTTGGAAAAATAAGTTTAATTTTTTTTTTTTTTTGGCAAGACTAATTCAGAGGTGATATTATGTTCTAATATCAGGTAGCACATAATGTCTGGTTCTCACTTTTTTTTGGTCAATGACTTAGCAGTCATTGATTATCATTCCCTAGACCCATTCATCATTAGGGATTAGAAAATAGTAAATTTCAATCCTTTCATTCCTCTGCCATTTTCAAGCAGGGTCATATCTATAAGAGAAATTTCCTTTCATCTATCATTTGCATACCCAGTGGTACAGTTCATATAGGAAAGGAAGGACAAAGTGTTCATTTTATTCCTTTCATTTCTTTCCCCTTTTATTTACTAGTTTGCAAAATAACGAGTGGTTCACAAAATTTCTCCAACGGTGATCAATCATGTTTTCTTTAAAAACAGCTTTACGGAGTCATAACTAAAATACAATAAACTGCACTATTTAAAGTAGCAATTTTATAAGTTTTGAAATTGATACACACTTGTGAAACCACCACTGCAGTCAAGATAATAAATACGTCCATCATCCCCGGAGCTTCCTCATGTCCCTTAGTAATCCCTTACTCCCACCCAATTCCCCAACCACTGATCTCCCTTCTGTCATTATAGATTAGTTAGCATTTTCTAGAATTTTATAGTATATACAGTATGTTCAGCATACAGTATGCTCATCATACATATGATGTATGTTCATAGTCATACAGGATGTTCTCTCTTTTTTGGGGGGCACAAGTAAAGGGGTCTGTCTTCTTTCATGTAGCATAATTATTCTGAAATTCATCTACATTACCACATGTGTCTGTAGTTCATTACTCTCTATTTTTGTATAGTATTCCATTCTATGGATCTGTGGCCTTACGGTTTTCATCAAATTTTTTTTTTTTTAAAGTACTAGTTATATTTCTTTAAATATATTTTTTTCTGTTTCCTGCTCTCTGAGAGACTGTGACTGCCTGTTTATGAGGCTGCTTAAAGTCTCCACATCTCTTTTCTACTTCCTCCTCTCTTTTTCTTTTTAATCTTTTTTTTTTCCTGTTAGTGTTTTATTTCTGGTAATTTTTATTGCAGTCTTCAAGTTCATTATTCTTTTATTCTGCATAATCTACCACTAAACCCATCTAGTGTGCTTTACATCTCATAGTGTATGTTTTACTCAATATGTTTACGTTTTTCTCAAGGTTCTTGAACATATAGAATACATCACAACTGCATTATTAAGGTCCTTGTCCACTAATTTTATTTGTGTCATTCTGGGTCAACTTCAACTGGTTGATTTTTCTCCTCCTTGTGGGTAGTACTTTCCTGCTTCTTGCCATGCCTGGTAATTTTTCATTAGATATCAGACATGAATTTTACCTCATTGGATACTGGATAGTTCTGTATTCCTATAACTATCCTTGAGCATTGTTTTGGGATTCTGTTTTAGCTGCTTAGAAATATTTTGCTCCTTTCAGTTTGTGCTTTTAAGCTGTTTTCCTTCATGTGTAATTTGATTACTTAGTACAATAGCCTAGGGTGTTTTGGCAAGGTTAATTTTCCCCACTACTGAGGCAAAACCCTTTGAGCACTCTACCCAATGCCCTGTAAATGATGAGGCTTCTCACCCTGACTGGTGGGAAGAGACATAATTCCCAGCCCTGTGTGAGCCTCAGGGATCATTCCCCCTAATCTTTTTGAGGAGTTCTGGCTCCAGCCTCGAGCAGCTTCCCCACATGCAGAGATATTGGATGAAACTGGAGGTGTGGGTCTGGTGCTCAGAGGAGTTATCTGGGCTGACGAGGTACATTTGGGAACCATGATCATTAAAAAGATGTTATTTCAACCATGGGAAAGCCTGAGATTATCTTGGAAGAGAATGAAGAGAAGAGAGCCTAGCACGGAGCCTTGTGGAAGCCATTTTCTGAGTGAAGGAGGAGGTCACAGAATGCAGACTGAGAAAGAGCAACCGGTAAGTAGGAGGAAACCCATGAAAGGAGGGTTTTGTGAAAGGCACCAGAGAAGGAGAGTGGTGTTGACTGGGTCAAGTGCTTCTGGAAGTTTAAGTAAGATGAGGATAAAGAAGAGTTCATTGGATTTGGTAACAGGCACATCACTAAGGACCTTGACGAGGATCATTTTGGTGGAATATGAGGGCAGAAGCCATGTTATGACGGTTTGAAGAACAGGGAGTTGAGGAAAAGGTAACAGCACATTAATACAACTCCTCCAAGAAGTATGACTCCCATGAAGAAGAAAAATAAAACCTTAAAGAAGACTATGGGGATCAGTGAGGCCCCCGGCTTAGACGTAAGAAGCATCTACCCACCCCTTCTTATGGGGATCTCTTTCACAGGAAGTGACATCTCTTAATCCAGCCCCTTGTACTTTGAATCAGTAAAGAGTCCTCAAAAATTCTGTCATTATTTGGTCCACCAGTCTTTGTTTTTGGTGAGTTGATAGCTATTTTGATGGAATGTTGCAATCCAAAGACATTGGGGCTGCAAAGCAGATGTCACTTTCAAGCGATCTCTCTGCAACAACGGCTCACTGGTCTCCCTGCCTCCAGTCTCAATCCATTAGATCCATTCTACTTCCTGCAGTTAGAGGCCTCCTCACAACCCTGCTCAATGCCTTTCAAGATGTCTATAGAATAAGCTCATGCACATATCCAGGACTTGCAAGATTTTTCATGGCATGGGCCTACCATCTCCCCAGATTCAGTTCTCACAGTGGCTCCCTGCCCGCCACTTTCCGCGTCCCACTGCTTGTATTTCCCTGTATACACCAGGCTGTTCCATTCTCGCGTGGCACTGCTTCCTGTGTTCGCTTGCCCACTCTCTTATCAGCCTAATTCTTACTTACCTTTCGAGACTCCTCTCAGACATCACCTTCTCCAAAAACTATCTTCTCCTTCAATCTTTCAGAGAACTCTAGGTTTACATTTATCTCCACACACCATATTCTATTGATTTATTTTAAAGATGGGGTCTATTTTCTTCATTAGGCTCTATAAGAGCAAAAATCATGGCCTGTTTTTCTCTGTACTTCTAACCTTCAGCTCAGTGGTGCAGCGAACAGAGCAGGAGATTAATAAATTAAATTCAGTGGAAAGCAGAAAGACCAGGACAACGGGACAAAGGTTTCAGTGTGGAGTCGAGATTAGTAAAAGGAACCTGGGATAAGGCCTTCAATAGGATGAGAGTCTGGGCCCCCCTCTCCCCCCCTTCTATTCCCTTGAACAGTAGCTCAAGGGAACAGTTTTGGTAATACAAACTAAGACAAGACCAGTAAGTTGGAGTCAATTAACTCTGAACTTCAAAAACCAGGCAAAATAATTGTAATTTGAAAGCAATTTGGTCACTTGGGGTTGAAGTTGTAAATAGAGAAATGATTGTTTAATAAGAAAACAAGATCTGGGAAAAGTCAAATGGCATTAAATAATTCTAACAAAATAGAGTTAATGTTCTGGTTTTGCAACCACTATTTGAGATGGCCAGCCTGAACTTGGGAGCACAGTGCTTTCCGTTGTTCAGTTTTTCCTCCTAACTATTCCCATGTCAAGCTACAAAGCCATCATTGGGACGTGGCTAAGAGTCTGGATCTCAGAGCCAAACTTCTTAGGTTCATATACTGGCTCTGCGACTTCGGGTGAGTCACCTTGTGCCTCTATTTCTTTATTTGTAAGTTGAAGATACTAAGAACATGTACCCCACAGCATATTTGTGAGGATTAAATGAGGCTTCATAAGCGTAAATCACTTAGAACTGTGCCTGCCATGCTAACAACCATATAAGTGTTTTTTTTATTAAAAATTAATATCTAAAATACTAGACCTCCTAGTCTCAAATAGGCAATGAATGTGAAAAGTATCATCAGGTATCTCTCTTAAAGCCATGGAGCAAATGAAGATGGGGCTCAAGGAAAGACTGGGTCAGCAGCAGATAGAGAGCCCCCGTGGGTCTCCAAGTTGATAAAGCTTTGACCTAGCAGGAGATGGTTTGTATGCTGCTTGCCCACTAACGATGATGGAAGACAGTGATTCCCTGCACAGAATAACCATAAAACGTCTATGGCCTGGATTAAGCCCTTAGGTTGAGAGGCCATAATCAAGGCAATTTCTGAGAGCTCCATTAATAAGCTTTTCTAGAAGCTGCCAAAGTCCAGCCACAGTAATTATCCAGTTAGTTTGCTGAATCAGCGAATAGAAGCTTCCCCAGTCCTATTGCTAATTAGGCTTCAGCCTCTCATCTCATTAATAAGCTTCCAGTTCATTTGCATGTGAGGAAAAAATGGTGGGTATGGGGGAGTTTAACAGAAACCCAAATCACCTTCAACATGTGTCTTTTTTATTAAAATATTTAACCTTTTATTCTGACTCAGAAACATCTGTTGGCATTACACTCTGTGAAAAGACATGATGAATTCAGCATTTGCAGGCGGCTCCACGGCACCTCCTCCTTACACCTGGCCCGTGCCCTATCAAGTAGCAGGAAGAAAAGACAAATGAATATGATTAACTCAACGTTAGAGATTTGCAGTTGGAAGGGACACTCTGGTTCAGTTCCTTCCTTTTACAAATTAGGAAACCAAGCCCCCAGAGGTAGACTGGCTTGCTCCCAGACCCACAGGGCTGGGACTATTGCTCATGCCATTCTTCCTCTGATCCAGGTCTTGTCACTCATGGTTAGAGGCCAGACTTGCAAAACATCATGGTGCTAGTTGACAAATAGCAATCGCCTGTCACCTGATAGGGGGCTAACTTCACTCACATCTGTCTGCCTGGAAGAAGAATATAATTCTTGTCCCCTCTAATCCATTTCCAAGAACTGTTGATTTTATCTCCTTTAGTAAGCTTGTGGGGTAGGCAGAATTTAACCACCCACGGCCTTTGACTTCTGATGCCATGCCTATGCTTACATTATGTGGTAAAAACCAGATAAATGCAGCAGAAGGGGATGTTGGAGATTCCAAGAGTGAGGAAAATTTGATGTGCTCTCATTGGCTTGAAGATACAGGGGGTCACGTGTCAAGGAAATAGAAGCCACAGTCCTACAACTGCAAGGAACTCAATTTTGTCAACAGCCTCAAGTGAGTCTAGAAGCGGAGTCTCGGAGCCACTAGACAAGAGCCTGGCTGGCTGGATCGTGACTCTAGCCCTGGGAGGCCCAGAGTGGCGGGCCTGGTGGAGCTCTTCTGCGCCACGACTTCTGACCCACTGCCGCGCACTCAGTGTCTGTTATTTGAAGCCACTAGATGTGCTCACTTGTTACAGCAGCAATGGAAAACAAATACAGCTTGAATCCCTCTATTTTGCTCCACCTTCACGGCCCCTACATAGTCCAAGTCCCTGCCATCTCTCTCCCGGACCAGTGAAGTAGCTCCCTAGCCCTTCTTTCCACATCCCTTCTGTCTCATCTTCTATGGAGCCTCTACACTGCAGCCCGAATCATTTCTTTGGACAGAAACCCGACCAGGTGATTCCTGGCCAACCCCTGCACACAGTCACTCTTTCCAAGACTTCTTAAAACAAACACCATCCCAGTGGATTTCAGACGAACAACACAATACCCTTTGTGTAGCCTACTAGGGTCTATGCAGACTAGTCCCACTGGTCATTCCAGCTTCACCTGGAACACTCTTTCCTTCACTCCCTATGGCACTTACATGCACCTTTTTCTCCTTTTCTCTGTTATGCTCCCTCTCGGGGCGGGGCCTTACCGGTGCTCTGCTCTCTGCTCCCACTCCCCTGTCCCTCTTCCCTTGACGAGGCTCATGTCCATTTAGTCTGCTGCTCTTTATTTAAATGCTGCTTCTTTGTGATGGACCAAGTCCGCTTGCCCTCTTAGATACTTTCATGGTCCTGTATTTTTTCTTCATAGCATTTTTCAGGGTTTATAACTATACTTTTAATTCTGTCATTATTTGATCATTTGTACTTCAAGCCAGAAAATAGGCACCCTAATGCATCACAGGGTTTTTTTTTTTCTGATGGAGATCATGTATTTAAAACATTTATCACAAGCCTTGAGGATAAGAAGCACTTGATAAATTGCAAATGCTATCATATATACATAACATATAATAGTATATGCAATTATGAGAATACCCACCCAGGATGACAGAAGAGGAGCCCCCAAATCCCACCTGGTGGGAAGAATCTGGAAAGAAAGACTCCCTGGAGGGATTCAGCCAGGCAAAGGAGTAGTGGGAGAGCAGAAGGCATTGCAGGAAGTGGGGGTAGCATGAGCAAAAATATGGAAATGAGACGCAACATGATGAATGTGGGGAACTCTGCTGCTGGCATTAGGAGTTACACAAATCCCATAATAGACATGCTTTGTCAAAGCAGGTGTCCCAATGTCTGCCTGGTGTATAATTTGGCATGTGTGCATGCCCGGCCAATGAACTGAATATTGCCACACAGAGTTCCTGGTGCCCTTCTTCCAGCTTGGCATCTTCTGCAAGTGTACCGAAGGGACCCATGGAAAGCTAGCATGGAAATATGGAGACATGGTGAATGATGGGGTCTTCACCTCTTTAACATTGGGTTGTGGTTGTTTTTTTAAATTTTTCCTCCAACTGACCAACAAATATATATTGAGCTCATCTCTGGACCAGGCTTTCTGGAGAACGCAAAATAAGTCTAAGACTTGATTCTTGCTCTCAGGAACATAATGACTATAATTAAAGGGACAGTATAAATGCATACGAAAAATAAAGAAAAACTCAAGTTAGTGTATTTGACAGATGCTAGTTGCCTACCCAACAGTCATTCTCCTTTTCCTTCTTGCTAATGGAACCCCAAGTTTGCCCAGATATGACACAGATGACAACATGCTCTGGGAATGTAGGACCCTTCTCTAAGTTCAGGGAAGGAACTATGACTGGTCGAAGCTAATCATAGACATTCCACTTCTTATTGCCAGTGACTGGCCTAGGCATATGAACTTCTTCTGGATAGTGAGGCATAAAGGAAAGTCTCTTGGGGTGCGAGGATTTTCTTCTCTGCACCTTTTCTTTTTCTGTGTGAGATGCCATCATGTACGATGGTGGTATCTGGAATCATCTTGTCCCCATCGGGCAATAAGCCTAAAGGGCAAAAAGCATCACGTCGAGGATGGCAGAGAGGAGAGACAGAGTGAGCCTGCGTTCTTGATGATATGCTGGTCCTCTACAATAAACCTGGCATTACGCATCTCCAAAACTTTGTCAAGTGAGAGAATCACGTTTCTTCATTGCCAAAGCTATGGTTGACTGGCATTCTGTTTCTAGGCGTCAAGCACGGCATATGGGAGAGGCTCATTACAAAGAGTATAGAATTTGGAGTCACTGGAGTCGATGACAGAGGTTCATATTCTAGCTCCATCACTAAGCCTCTATGGGTCTTCAGAACCAGTGTTAGGGGAAAGGCACTGTGCCAAATGTGTCGGGGGTACACAAAGAGGAAGAAGCTACTCGTAATGATTTCACAGTTCAGTGGGCAGAGTTAGACATCCCTTTTCAAACGCTATCTAGATCGCAAGGCTCCATGGAAGGCACAACTAGAAAAAAAGAGATGATACTCAACAGGTAGGTACCAGTGTGACTGACAGGTCCATGCCTACGACGCACCAGTTTTTCAATGTCTTGAATATCACAGCCGTGAAGGACAGCGCACTCTGGAAGCACAGTAGGAGGACAGCAGGGCATTTGCACTGCCTCTTGCATAACCAGAAGGACTAACAGAGAACAGGAGCAAGCCCATTTCAGCTGTGCAAATAGTGAGAACGAGGCACTGAGGTGTGAAAGTACATAGTATGTTCGCTTTGGTAGCTACTCATTAACAGACGGGGTCTGATATGCGAAAAGTAAAATTTCTAAAGCATACACATTGGAGGAAACTCAAGTTTGCAAAAGATGTCATTTATTTGAAAAACGTCGAGGCAAGATTCTTGGGAACGTGTACTCGTAAAATTATGTGTTTGTTTACAGATAATGACATAATTGTCAGAGTCTTAGGGGAGTAGAGATCTAGAAACCCAGCATGTTATAGTCAGTACTTAAAGAACAATCAGAATCAAATCACAGGTTTCTGGAATCCTAATGGCAATCAGTGGTAAAGTAAAATCCACCTCGCATGGGTGTTCTAGTAGTTGTTTTTAAAATGCGAAATAATATTTTAGCTTTACAGCAGGATTGCAAAATACAGTATAGAGAGTTCGCACAGGTCTTTCACCCAGCTTCCCCCCGTGTTCCGGAGGGGAGGTGCCCTAGGGCATCCTATCAGGGGGCACCAGTGGGTAATATGTATTCCTAGTGACATCAATCTCCGTCTGTCAGGACTCTCTCCAGGAGTAGAATTTTCCTCTTTGTTCCCTTTTCCCAGATGAAATGAGTGTTCACTAATGTCCTAAGGCCAGAGTATGTATTGCCTTTCTCCCCGAAGATGAAAGCTTTTGCTCTACATGGGAAATAAAAGAGAACAATCTCGGTGAACTTCTTGCCCTTCCCTGTGGCTACTCTTCCTCTTCCCCTTGTCTGCAGCACAACACACACTCCTCTGGGCTTTTCTGGTCGTTTCTGTGAGTGCCAGGTGAGGTACACTGAGGAGAAGGAGGCTGCAGGAGAGGGCCGGCTCCTCCGAATTCCTTAGCCACTAGGGGGCATCACGCTCTCCTACCTGCCGCAGCCTGTGCTCCTGGTCACAAATTTGTCAGCTCGCGCAACTGGTGGCTGGATGTGGTCACCTCAGGTGAGCATGTTTCTGCATTTCTTCTCCTACAGGCACTCTCTCTCCTTAGATTCGGGGCCAGTTGTGATCTCAGTTCTCCTGGGTCTCCAAAAACCATCAGGAAGTTTGGTGGAAGTCCTGTCTTCATCTAGGCACGCGTTGTGTCAAGTGCGGGTCGTTCAGTATAATAGACATCCAGTGTCCTTCTTAGGTTTTTGGAACCAGAAAGTGAAAGAAAATGCTATGCATTTGAAAGCATACATGTACTATTTACCACCTTCCCTGTTCCTCGGGGATTCGTTTGTGAGTTTTGGAGGAGAAAGAGGCTTCTCTGCTGTCTACACACACACGGAAGAATGAAATCAAAGGAAATCGTCCTTGGAGTCAAGGGATCTGGGCCCTATCCTGACACGTGGAACTTTGTGGCCATAAAGCTTCAGATCAATGGCCCAACTTCTCAGGGCCTCAGATTTTGTCATCTGTAAAATGGGGGCAATAAAAGCTAACACCCTGGCCTGGGAGGGTAGAAGGAGAAAATGTTAAAGGACAAATATTTCTCTAGACCAGAAGTCAGCAACAATTTTTTCTACAAAAGCCTAGATTTTTGATAATTTTGGCCTTGCAGACCATACAATCTGTCACCACGATTCAATTCCGATGTTGTGGTGGAACAGCAACCACAGAGAGGGTGTGAGTGAGCTGTGTCCCATCTTCGTTCACAAGAACAGGTGTCAGGTCGGAACTGAGCAGGCACAGCCGATCCCAGGGCTGGCCCCAGTGCGGGGCCCATGGAAGGGTCTCCCCATTCAAGATGGCCTCTTCTCCCCCCCTCCACTCAGGCCTGTCCTTCTATTTAAAGGTGAGGAAATATTTATTTTGGAGATATCGCAAACTGTTTTAGTTCTCTATGCTCTGCGTGGTCACTTGGTCACAAAGGTTCAGAAAGCGCCATCGCTTCTTTCCGGAGAAGTCCCACCACGCCGTCTGCTTGGCTCGGCACCAACTGATGCCGCCCAGGCCTGCCGTCGTGTATTCACCACGCTTCTCAGCAGTGTCTTGCTTCCATGATAGTTATTAGTCAAGGCTCCTGAGCCAGACTCCAGGGTTCAAGTCCTAGCCATGCCCGTGCTACAGATGATATCTGCTATTCCGGTTTCCTCCCCTATGCAACGGGAATACAAGTCTCTCTGCCTTGCAGAGGTGTGGTGAGCATGCATGAAGAGTATTTAGAACAATGCCTGGCACATAGTAATTGCACGAAAAATATAATATTATTATTCTCCTGGGTAGCACTGTCCTTGCCAGACCCAGAGCTGGAGGTGATGGGATTCAGAAGGTCTTAGGAAACTCATCTTCAAAGAAGGCAGTAGCTTTCCCTGCTCTTGTCCTTTCTCACCTTGAATCAGAAACCTTGCCAGGGGTTAATATGTGCACCTGGGTGCCTGGACAGACTGCGTCCTGCCGCACAACTGACCCCCTGATGGGGCTCCTGAGGTCCTGAGGGGGGCTGCGTAGCTCCTGCCGTTGCCCACACGCACACGGGTGGGCTCCTTCTCCTCTCCAAAGCGGAGCTCCCAGCCCCTCCCCCAGGAGACCTCCGCCCTCAAAGTTCCACAGCGGATGCAGCTCAGATTTTATGGGAGCATTTTCAAGCTTTGAACTCTAATCCAGTGCCTGCGATGTGGTTGTTTCCTAGTAAATATCCATTCCTTTCCCCTATCCATTCCTTTCTTAGTAAATATTCATTCCTTTCCCCTAAACCCACAAAATGAAGCAAACATAAATAAGGAACAAAATCATTTCTGCAAGAAGAAAGTTTTTAATTTGGGGATTCTTTCCTGGAAGGGCTGAGGTTGTGGGGACAGAAAGAGTAAGGGGTGGGGGCAAAGGTCATCATCAGGATCCAGTGTTTTCTTTGGCACCACGGCGATGACGAAGACGTTGAAGACGTATGAGCCTGTCGTATGTGCTGGAACCAGGCGAGGCTGGTGACACACTCAGCCCTCACAGTCGCCCTACGAAGGGCACATTATGCACCCACACTTTACAGTCGAGGGAACTTAGAGCCACAGAGATCATATCCGAGGACACAGAGCTATAAGTAGCAATTCAACCGAGAGTAGTTTCTCTGTGTCCTTGCTCTCCCGCCTACCCTCGGTCATGGTACAGCCGGAAGCCTTCAGGGATGCATTAAGCAGGCATCGGCATCGTCACCAAGCCCAGGTGTGGCCGCTCTGCCAGCTGGACCTCCACCCGGAGTCACAGGAGGGGACGCAAGACTGGACAGATGCTCGTCAGCCGAGTGCCCGATGGGAGTCGGGGGCGGGCGAGTCAGGTGGCAGGAGGCAGAGCTGCAAGACCAGGGGAGTCAGGGCGGGGCCGCTGGGCCGTCCTCACAGTGGGAGGAGGAGTCAGTGACATCCTGGACGCAGGTCAGGTGGCTGTGGAGAGCCTTCTGTTTCGTGGCTGGCACGCAGACTTGCTGATTTTCCAAGCGAGTGGCCGGGCTGTGCTGGGGAGAGGTGTGCAAGGCTCCGGTAACCGTCAGGAGCCAGAATGTGGGTCCTATTCAGAGCATTGCAGAGCTGTGCCCTCTGGCTCTGGGAACAGGCCGAGAAGTCCAGTTGGCTTGACTCAAGAGCCAGCCTGATGGGTGATTTCCCTCGTTTGCACTGTGTGTGAGTACGCGTGCGTGTTTATGTGCATGCATCTCTGTGTATGTGTGCGTGCGGCTACCTGTGTGGGTGCACACGTGTGTAAACAGGCATCAGCACGCGTATTCCTGGGCTTACCACCCACGCACACGCCCCTGTAAGTACCTTGACACAAGGGTGAGTTAAGGAACAGACGCTGTGAGCCTGCCAGCCTTCCTTTTGTACTGGTGGGTCAGGGCCATCGTCTGGTACAATTAACCTGGGGCTCAGAGACTTGCAGAGGAATCCAGCAGGGTACCATGGCTTGGATGCCTTCCAGCCGTGGTGTGCCACGGGATTGTGTTTCAAAGCCTTCATCACACCAGACTGCCAACTTTCCTGATACCTTGTGCTTTGGAGGACACGGGCAGAGCGGAAGTATCAGACTGGAAAATTGCCCAGTGATCTGTTACAAACATATTGTCAACTGCTGGAGCCTCCGGTGCCTGTCCCTGCAGTGGTGGGTGAATGCCATTCCCTTTGGCTCTTTGGAAGCCATATCTGCTCGGGTTCGTCCTGCTGTGGAAAACACGGCACGCCCCATGAAAGCATTCAAGGGCCTGAGCGCATTGGCTGAGCTTGAAGGACAGCTTGGGGGAAGGTGAGGAGGGGACATACATGCAGCTGGGGTATGGGAGGGGTCATGCCCCCTTCACTTCTCCTGCTGCCTCTGTCCTACATTTGTCCCCAAACCCTGCATCTCTGGGTTTCCCATCCCATCTGGGTTCCACATCCCATCTGCTGGTTATTATCCAGCAGGTAGACTGGGGGGCCCTAAAGTCCCCAATTACAACGTCAGCCCCCATCGGGTCTACAAAACAAAGTCGCGGCAAACCTGGCATTCAAAGGCTGGGCACAATAGGCAACTGACTTGCGGATATGATTTGAGGGTCCAGAACGGTCTCCCTGTCTCAAAGGATCTACTCTCCTCCTCTGATACACAGCTCCTTCCTTCCTCCATGAACTCAGCTCTCATCTTAAGGAGATACGCGCATTTTTACTTAATTTAGAACATACTGTTATCTGGCAAAGGTCATGTAAGAGAACTAACACATTTGCAGCCCTTCACGTCATTAACGACACCATCACCACACTTGGTCCTTTGGAGGAGACTCGAGAGAATTCGAGGGGCACACGATGGGTGAATCTGGATGAGAGGAACTAGGACTCAGCATTGCGATAGGGTGTGTGTAGGGGTGTGTGTGTGTGTGTGTATGTGTGTGGGGTGTGTGTATGTGTGTGTGTTGCTCATTATGGAAAACAGCCGAGCTGGAAGATAGCAAGGACAACTTTGCCCTGAAGAGCTGGTAGCTGCCGAATGAGACAAAACATACGTGTACACAAGTTGGGTGATAGAACCTAAAAGGCAAAATGACTAGGATCCAGTGATCCTACTGAGTGGTGAGTATGGAAGGGCAGTAGGGTTGGGTGGGGAGGCCTCCCTGGGCTGACTCAGAGCTGGGTTGGAAGGGCTGAGGAATTAATTAGCATGACCCCAAGGTCAGGGAGCAGGCAGAGGGTGCACTACAACTGACCCTCGAACAATGTAGGGGTTAGGGGCACCGACCCCCCCAACACACTCAAAAATCTCCATTTAACTTTTGACTCCCCCCAAAACTTAACTACTCATAGCCTACTATTGACCAGAAGCCTTACTGATAACATCAACAGTCCATTAACACATATTTCTTATGTTATATATATTCTATACTGTATTCTTCCAATAAAGCAAGCTAGAGGAAAGAAAATGTGAAGACAATCATAAGGAAGAGAAAATTCATTTACAAAATTTGCACTGTATGTATAGAGAAAAATCCAGGTATAAGCGGACCCACGCCATTCAAACCCAAGTTGTCCAAGGGGCAGCGGTACTTTGAAAAGGTCCAATGTCAGATATCTGGGATGACAGGCGTTGGTGGGATGAACATCAGTAGAGGAAGAGATGAAGGTTGCTAGCCACCTGTTCCCACTGGCCCAGGAAAGTGACGAGCATAAAGCAAACAAATAATTGAAACGGACACAAATCAATTAGATGGTGACAAATAAAAATTTTAATAGCCCAGGATGAGGTGTTATTAAAAATGACTTGTCTGAGCCCGGCGCCTTTAGATTTGCATTTAAATGTAATTAACAGGGAATGGCACTTACACTGCTGTTCCTGTTCTCCCGGCTGATGGTGTTCGTGAGAGCGCTGTGGAGATGCCGGGAAGCATTATCTTTAGAAAATATTCCAGCCCTGTTTTCATTCATTCATTTGTAGCTTAACTTCCTTCATTACACTGCATTAGGAGAGAGAGCGTGGTGGCTTCCCGGTGTAGCCACTCCTGGGGCTCGTTTCCCCAGCTGAAATCCGCACGTGCTGGAGATGGAGACGAGGCAGCCATCTCCACAGCAACGGGTCCTTCCCTCGCTAGTGATTACAGAAGGGATTGGATATGCGAAAATCGGTTGTAGATTTCCTAAGACTTCGGGGCAAGTTGCCACTTCTCCTTTACTAGAGACACGGCCCGTGAACTAAGGGGAAGATAGGTTTTTGCAACTGAAGCAAAGCTGCTCCTTGAGTTCCCTCTCTATCCCTCCCTTCAGTTTTCCGGTGCCCGTTTTCCATCACAAAAGGGGGAGCTGTGGACACCTCCCTTACAGAATTGTTTGCAAAGACTACACCATTAATGGGCACGTACTGAGCAATTATTATGCTCTCCCTGTCTTCTAGGCATGATTGTACCTTATCTAAAAGGTAAAAACGATTGTTCTGGGTTTTTGTTATCTATTGTGTGATAATCCACTCCCCAGTTTGGGGCCTTACACAATCATTTTATTATTTCTTGCAGTTCTGTGAGTTGATAAGGCTCAGTGGAGATTCTTCTGCTCGTTGTTGCTGAAGGGTGAGGTCAGATGCAGTTGGGGACAGCGGGGCCACCAAGGCTTAGCTGGGACAGAGGGATGGCTGGTCACTCTTCTCACGTGGTCTCAGGGCCTCACCTCTTCATGCGGTCTCTCCGGAAGGACAGACTTCTTACCTGGCCACGCGGGGCTCCTCAAAGCCCCAAAGCAGAATCCATCAGGTCTTTCAATGGCCAGAACACCACTGTCAGTTTCCTCTCAGTCACGCAGTCAGGTCACAGGTGGGCAGAAGCTGAATGTGAGAGGGAATGACACAGGGCTCGAATGCCAGAAGGCATGGTTGGTGGGGGGCCAGTTTTGGAGACTGGCTGCCAGGTTTCCATTTCACTCATGGGAAAATGGAGGTTCTGATTGTTAAGTAACTTCCTCAAAGTCACAGAGCTAGGAAGTAGAACTAGGATTCGAACCCAGGCATCTTGAGTTTCCGTTTGTGTCTTTGACATCCACAGTGGACTGATTTTTAAGAGTCATGAAAAATTCCTAGAATAGTGTCTGGCCTACTGAATATACTCATGGAATTGAATTCTATTTCCTTTCCTCTCTTCACATTTTGTAAGCATTATGCTGCATCAGTTACTCGAATGTTTATCGAGTGTCTATTACGTGCCCTGTGCTGTAGACATTGGGGATAATGCGGCATGCAAGCTGGACCTATTAGCCATCTTGCTGGAGGTTTTTACTTGGTAGTTGTGTAATTAGCAAACAGGAGCGTGCGAAAAGCTCTTTCCAGTGAGGTGGAGTGTTCCAGGGGTATTTGGGATCTGACTACTGGCCCGATGGTGACCTTGTTTTGGGCAGAGTGACAGCATGCGGGGAGGGAATCAGGATAGGAGAAGCACAGAACCACCTTCTCTGCACCTGGGCCTGGTGGCCTATAGGCAGGCCTTGGGGATGTCATCCGAGCCTGACTTGTGGATCAGAGCATGCTAAGTAGTATCACAAAGATCCCTGGTAAAGGAGGCATCCAGTTAATGCTTTCCACTTTTCATAAGTAACTTCCACTTTTTGTATGTTATACAAATAGTACTTGTTCATTGGAGGAAAAGGGATAAGCAAAGAAGAAGGAGAAGGAGGAGAAGGAGAAAGAGAAGAAGAGAAAAAAGAAAAAAGAAAAAAATTCCCAGTATCCACTAACCCCAGGTAATAACTATTGACATTTTGACATGTGTTCTCCTTGCTAGAGTTGTATCATATCAATAAATCACATTTTTCATAATGTATAGAGAAGTTGAAGCACTATCTACTCCCAAAACTAATGTAACGTTTGGTGTCAACTGTACTCAAATAAAAATGTTTTTGAAAAAAATCACATTTTTATGGAGTATACTATGTGTCAAGAACACACCAAATGCATGTATTTGGAACCAGTTTTTTTCTTTTCTTTAGCGATGTGTCATGATCATCTTCCTATGCCAATAACACCATCAATTATACCTGTTCATTGTATGCCAATATATGGATATTGTATGATGCATTAACCAGTTATTTATCATTCCATACCTGACTTCTCTGCAGTTAGCATTCTTGTAGCTAAATGGTGTGCATATTTTTAAACATTTCCTTAGCATAAATTTATCAAGGTAAAATAGCAGGCCAAAACATCTGCATATCTTTTTGGCATACTTTTTTTCCTCAAATTTGGAGAGATTATACCAATCAAATTGCCCATTTCCCTACTCCCCAGCATAGTTGTTTTTGGCTTATTTTATTTTATTTTATTGGTGTTCCAAGATTCATTATTCATGTACCACACCCAGTGCTCCATGCAATACATGCCCTCCTTAATACCCACCACCAGGCTCACCCACCCTCCCAGCACCCTCGCTTCCAAAACCTTCAGTTTCTTTCTCAGAGTCCACAGTCTCTCATGCTTCATCTCCCCCTTTGATTTTCCCCAATTCACTTTTCCTTTCCTTTCCTTCTCCTAATGTCCTCCATGTTATTCCTTATGCTCCACAAGTAAGTGAAACCATATGATAATTGATTTTCTCTGCTTGACTTATTTCGCTCAGCATAATCTCCTCCAGAACCGTCCATGTTGATACCAAAGTTAGGTATTCATCCTTTCTGATGGAGGCGTAATATTCCATTGTATATATGAACCATATCTTCTTTATCCATTTGTCCAGTGAAGGGCATCTTTCCACAGTTTGGCAATTGTGGCAAAGACCCCATCAAAAAGAAGAATTTCAGACCAATATCCCTGATGAATATGGATCCCAAGATTCTCAACAAGATCCTAACTGGATCCTGATATGACCCAACGGTACATTAAAAAGATTATCCACCATGACCAGGTGGGATTTATCCCTGGGATGCAAGGGTGGCTCAACATTCGCAAGTCAATCAATGTGATAGAACAAATCAATAAGAGAAGAGAGAAGAACCACATGGTCCTCTCAATGGATGCAGAAAAAGCATTTGACAAAATACAGCATCCGTTCCTGATTAAAACTCTTCAAAGCATAGGGATAGAGGGAATATTCCTCAACTTCATAAAATCTATCTATGAAAAGCCCACTGCAAATATCATTCTCAATGGGGAAGAGCTGACAGCCTTCCCTTTGAGATCAGGAACACGACAAGGATGCCCGCTCTCGCCACTCTTGTTCAACATAGTACTAGAAGTCCTAGCAACAGCAATCAGACAACAAAAAGAAATAAAAGGTATTCAAATTGGCAAAGAAGAAGTCAAACTCTCTCTCTTCACAGATGACATGATACTTTATATGGAAAACCCAAAAGACTCCACGCCCAAACTACTAGAACTCATACAGCAATTCAGTAATGTGGCAGGATACAAAATCAATGCACAGAAATCAGTTGCTTTCTTATACACTAACAATGAAAGTACAGAAAGGGAAATTAGAGAATCGATTCCATTTACTACAGCACCAAGAACCATAAGATACCTTGGAATAAACCTAACCAAAGAGGTAAAGGATCTGTACTCCAGGAACTACAGAACACTATCATATGGTCTCACTTACGTGTGGAGCATAAGGAAAAACATGGAGGACATTGTGAGAGGGAAGGGAGGGATGAATTCGAGGAAATCGGAGGGCTGAAGAACCATGAGAGACTGTGAACTCAGAGCAATGGATTGAGGGTTTTGAAGGGGCAGGGGGTGGGGGGATGGGCGAGCCCGGTGGTGGGTATTGAGGAGGGCATGTATTGCATGGAGCACTGGGTGTGGTACATAAACAATGAATCTTGTAACACTGAAAAAATAAAATAAAAGTATTTGGGGAAAAAAAAATTGATGAAGACACAAAAAGATGGAAAAGTTTTTTGGCTTAAAAAAAAATCACTGTTATTTTGACAAATGAAACGTGGTATCTTGTGTTGTTTTAACTTGCCATTATTTGATTACTATTGAGGTTTAACATTTTTCTATTCGTACCAATTAATTGTATTCTTTGTCAGTCACCTGTGTCTGTCCTTCATCTGTCCAGTTTCTATGAATGGACAGTTTTGTTTCATGTCTCAGCCCCAGTCCTGAGCCCCACGTTTGTGGCTAGATGGCTCCTGGTTCTTGTTCCTGAGTGTTTCTTCCAGGACCTGCCTACATTCTCCTTGCTCTTGGACTATTACTCTGCCTTACCTTCCCAGGGACTGTAGTTCTGCCCCGGATCCCAGTCTAAGGATTCAGTTTCTGCTACTTCCATTCAAACCTCCCTGGTGCTGACAATTCCTGCCAGGAACTATACAATTGTCTGCTCCCAGAGGATCCTGCATGTTGAGACCTGTCCATCCCCCCATCTCCAACCTATTCCTGTGGGTGGGCCTCTGTGATGCCGGCCCATTGCCTGTCACCTGTCTCTCTCGCAGGATCCCCTTGCGTCTCCCTAAACAGTTTCCGTTCCTCCCCTTCCCGGTCATCGCCACATCTGCCTGCTCTGGTGGCCGAGATGGCACCAGGCATGGCCTTCTGCTTTTAACTTTGTTCTCTCCAACTATGAATACACTGTCCATTCTCATTTGAAGAGATGAGTAAATAGAAGCCAGAAAAATTGACTTATCCAAACCAGCACAGCAAACAAGCTAATAATACCAGCAAGGCCCCACTGACTCCTGAGTCCAGCTTTCTGCCCACATGGTTTCTGAATCTGATGTCTGGATTTCAGGAGGCTCGTGAAAGCCCCTGCAAATTTCATGGATAATCGTGTGTTTATTTGTATGTATGTTTTCCATGGAAGCTTTTGTAAGCTTCCCAAGGGACTAGTGACCCACAGGACATTTACAGAACAGGGACCTCAAAGATTTCATTGTGGGGCTAAGAACCATTACTGCTGGTATTGCCACCCTACTGCTGGTAATAAGATAAATGAGCACCACGCAGGATATCTAATATATAATTTTGGAGGAGAATAGTTGCCAATCAAAAATATCCTTAAAGCCATTTTTAGGTGACCTAAACCGCTTTATAGAGGAACCTGTCCCAGGTTCTAGGCAGATCCCAAGTCTCCAAGCCTGATAGCAACAGCAATCACATCATAATGGCTGAGCATCCTGAGATCAGAATGTGAACCACTCATCACTCTGTCTTTCCGGGGCCAGCAGCACGTTTGGACAAGTGTTGGGAGGTTTCTAGAGGCAATGCCTACAGAGAGGCAGAGAGCTCTGCACGTCTATCAGCACTCCAGCATGGAGACCTAGCAAGGAGATCTTCGGTGCAACAGAGAAGGGCATCTGTAAGGGGCTGGAGCCAAGGAGGGAGGATGGGAGCATGGCTCGTGTGGCTTAAATCCTGCTGGGCGAACACTGTCCTGGTGCGTGGGTATCTCTTAAGCTGATCACAGTGGATGCGAGTGAGAAAATCTGGGTCTGTCTGTGTGACTGCAGCAAAGTTCCTTCTTCTTTCCAGGGGAGGCCTTCATTTCCTCTTGAAAATAATGAAGAATTTGGGAATGATGGCTTCTGAAGTCCATCCCTGTTCTAACAATTTGATAATTGTTTCTTACTCTTCAAAATGTTACCTCTGTGATCATGAACTTGTCAGAAAAATAGTGGTAACATCCTGAAAGTCTCCGGAGAGCACACTTTAAGGGACAGCCATGAAAGTCTGACACAAAGATGCTGGGCAAGGGTCCTCCAATCCCTTGTTCTTGCAGGGAAATATCAAAAAGCAACAGAAACTAGCTAAAATAACTTTATAGGAATTCTGGAAGACAGTCAAACGTCCACAAGGGAACTTCTTTTGTTGTTGTTGTTGTTGTTAAAGGTTTTATTTATTTGAGGGGGTGGAGAGCACAAGCAGGGGGAGCAGCAGAGGGAGAAGGAAAAGTAGACTCTCAGCCAAGCAGGGAGCCCCACACAGGGCTCGATCCCAGAACCATGACCCGAGCGGAAGGCAGATGCTTAACCAACTGAGCAAACTGGGCACCCCAACCAAGGGAACTTCCAATTAAGAAAAGCCAATTCAAAATGGTAGGAAGTCTTGTGGCATTTTTGCCTTGCCCTTGCCCTACCCTCTCCTCAGTATGGAGGAGGTTGTGACCCAGTTTCCAATTCCCTCCCTCGCACTGGAGGGAGCTGAACAGACCTTGTCTGTGATGTTCTAGCCTGGCTGGGGGCCACGGGAAGGACTGGCCTCTCTCCTCCCTCAGCTGGATCCCCAGTGAGGAGACATAGTGCGTAGCTCAGGAAAGCTGCAGGGGACTGCAGACCCACAGAGCCGCTGGCAGGACCCTGCAGCAGAGACAAGCAATAAACCATCTCAGCCCCAAGGAGAAGCTGAGGGGAGACCTTTGGGAAATTAGGAGGTGCAAAAGCAGCCACGTGGACAGGGGGGCTGAAAGAGCCACACACGGGCCCAGTTAAGACACATGTTTAGAAGAGACCTGAGAAGACTTTCGGCTTTCCCTTCAGGCTTGTCCTCAGGCTCAGAGCACAACTGGCTACTCAGCAAAGGACTGCCCCACCACAGAGCCAGTCTGCAAAGACTCAGAGAAGTGGCTAGTTCAAGTGCCCAGACGTCAGCAACAACAACAAAACATCACAATGTTTACAAAGAAATAGGGAAACATGGCCCATTCAGAGGAAGAAAATAAACTGGCAGAAACCATTCCTGAAGAAGCAGAGGCACTGAACATACTAGACAAAGACTTTAAAACAACTATTTTAGATTTTTTTTTTTTTTTTTTCACAGAGAGAGAGAGATCACAAGCAGGCAGAGAGAGGGGGAAGCAGGCTCCCTGCTGAGCAGAGACTCTGATGCGGGGCTTGATCCCAGGACTCTGAGATCATGACCTGAGCTGAAGGCAGAGGCTTTAACCCACTGAGCCACCCAGGAGCCCCTAAAATGACTATTTTAAATATGCTCCAAGAGCGAAGGCAAAACACAGAAAAAAATTAATGGAAATCAGGAAAAATAATACACAAACAAAATAGGAATACCAGTGTCAATTCTCCTATTCATAGATGCTTTTTTTTTTTTAATTTTATTTATTTATTTGACAGAGAGAGATCACAAGTAGGCAGAGAGGCAGGCAGAGAGAGAGGGGGAAGCAGGCTCCCTGCTGAGCAGAGAGCCTGATGCGGGACTCGATCCCCTGAGATCATGACCTGAGCCGAAGGCAGAGGCTTTAACCCACTGAGCCACCCAGGCGCCCCTTCATAGATGCTTTTGTGACTACTCATTCTGAATCTTTCCCGTAGACAAATATTACAGGTACTTAACTAAGTCTGGATTATGGTCATAATCTAAGTTGTATTCACTGTATCTTTAAAAATAATTTTAGGTATTATTTATTAAGTATCATTTCTATTCTGGGAACTATTCTAGGTGCTTTATGTACTTTATATACTTGGTTCCCTTAATCCGCCAACAACTCTGCAAGGGTGTGATACTCATGTTACAGACAATGGTCAGATAATTTTCTTGTGCTCCCTGATTCCTAAGGTTATTTCAGTCGCAGAGAGAGGGCAGACTGGTAGAAAAGGTTCCAGTCTTCTTCACAACCCATGTGTTGCCTCACCCAAGTGTTTAAGATCCTTGACCACGATGCTCATTCTACCTCTGCTCCTCTATAAACTACACATTCTCTTGTGGCCCCTCTATTTTTTATGGGAAACACCTCTGCTCTCCTGCACACATGGGTGTGAGCACCAAATGAGTCATCAAATAATGAATGGATAGTGTTTTCTAGACCAAGAGGATTATCAGAATTATGTGGGAGGACTTTTTAAAGAATGAAGATTCCTAAACCCCACCCAAGATCTATGGAACCAGATACTCCACCAGCAAGACCCAGGCTCTTGGGGGTAAAATCTCCCCCAAGTAATTCTGATGCTCAGTCAGGCTATGGGCAACCACCACGGAAGTTCCGAGCAGGTGTGCCTTCGGCACTGGGAAAGTTTACCCAGGGAAGCAGAGAACATTCAGCTGAGGACATCAAACTCCAACCTGGTTTTTAAGGACAAATGAAATTCAGATGAATGATGATGATGGGAAGGGCATCTCAGGTAGGATAAGTGGTGTGGAAAGGACACAGAGGCAGGAAAATACATGGCATATTGGAGAAAAATGGGAAATGTTAGTCAAGGGTTAGAGACAGTTCTGGATGCTTCCTTCCCAGTAGAGGGGGTTCTGTTGGAGAAAAGTCCTGCTTTCCCTCGTCCCCTCACTTGTGCTACCCTAGGGATGTTTAGGAGAAAAACCAAACATGTGCTTTCCAGCCCCTGGCCCTTCTCCCACCTTGGGAGCCAGCTGCTCAGGGGAAACATGGGTACCACTCCGCTTCTATGTGTCCTAAGTTTTCAGGGGCACCTTCTGCTTCAGGGAGTGGCGGATGCCTGTCCCAGTCCAACACAGCTTGAGACTGAGTGGGTAGAACCTGGGGTTTCAGTATTAACAAGTCCACTAGCTTGAATCTGTATGCCACATGCTTCAGTATCAGCCACTTGGGAAATAAAGGTAATCTGTTCATCTCCTTTCTTCCTGGCTCATTTGTTTTATTTCTCAATTGGCTGAGAACTCAGGCAGGGGAAAGTGGTTCTGGTCACTGGGTCCCTCAGTTCCCAGTAGGAGAACAGGCTTGGACTGAAGAGGAGGCCAGATGAAGGAGCATGCCTGGGACGCCAGACTTTAGGCCAGTAGTTCTTAATCTTCTTGGAGTCACATATTTATTTGAGGGTCTGATAAAAGTTCTGAAAATTCTCCACAGTTAAAAGATCAAAATTACCGGGCGCCTGGGTGGCCCAGTAGTTGAGCATCAGCCTTCAGCTCAGGTCATGATCCCAGGGTCCTGGGATCAAGCCCCGCATGGGACTTCCTGCTCAGTGGGGAGCCTTCTTCTCCCTCTCCCTCTCCCCCACTTGTGTTCCCTTTCTCGCTATCTCTCTAATAAATAAATAAAATGTTTTTTTAAAAAGATCAAAATTATCTAGTTGTTGTTTTTTTAATACAGATCGCCTAATCCCATCCAAGATCCCCTGAATCAGATCCTTCAATGGTGAAACCCAAGTGTCTGGTATGAGTAAAATTCTGATGAACTTCAGAATTACATTCTATTTCCAGGTCTTCGAACACCTCCTGAAGCCCACTGGGGGCCCCCTCTCTCCCAGGACTGAGAACCCTAACTTCAGGCAATGGGGGCAATTGTGTCCTGGACCAAAGAGAGCCGTGGCGTGCCTCAGTGATGCGGTCCTGACCGTGATGTTGGCACTTTGTCTCAGCGTGCAGTGGAGTCCGGGAAGACCTACAGGACTGAAAGACGAAAATGGTCAGCCTTCCCAAATTTTGTTTGTGGGACCCATGGCCGACTTTTGCAGGCCTCCAGGACTCTGATGGAAAGAGGCTGGCAACCCCCACACCGGAGACTCCAGGATTCTGTTGTTTGTGGTTTCTGGGTCTGGTTCTCATCAACATTGTCTCCAAGTCATGGTCTTCACGTCCAGACGATGAGTTAAGCATAAGTGGGTGAGGTCGTCCTCGGCTTCTCTCCTTAGTCTTCCTTCTGCTCTTGCATTCATTACGAACAAAACCACCCTACCAAACCGCAGCTGCTTCTCCTTGCTTAACCTAAAGTACAGAATGCCAGCAGTTTGGGGAACAGCAACAGGCTGGTCTGTGTAGAAATCTCCAGAGCATTGTAGGCTAATACGTTAAAATTAAAGAGAAACAGAAGCCATCACTACAAATTGCAACATTATTGTTCAAGCCAAGATCGTCCTAATTATAAACTAGCATTTTTATAGATGTCACAGGGGCTGTTTTAGTGCCGCTTTGCTGATGCTAAAAAGATAGTGTGGAAATGTGATCAGGGACTCTCACACTACTGCCTAACTGGAAGGAAAAAAAAAGTTAATTAGGCTCTTTTTGGCATTATTAGTGAAGACAGGCTTATTAGACACATTTACAAGCTAATGATATGCCTATACTCTGCTCTCACAAAAATGCATTTCAATAAACTGATTTACAGTTCAGCCATTTTCCTCTCTTTAACCAGTACAATCACAATGATATTACCCACATTTAATTGGTATGGAATCGGAGCGTTTCCAGGGACCGTTCTGGGAGGTGGTCTCTGCTCATTCTGCCTCCCCCAGCCTGTCCTGGACCTCAGCTAGCTCCCCACCCTGCTTGCCCTTCACCTCCTGGGACAAACAGCCTTTGGGTCACAGGGCTGGATCTCAGAGCTGTCACCAAGGAAAAGGGCAAATGCATGTGTGTTGGCGGAGGGGGACACACGAGAAGCAGTGGCCAGTGGCCTGGGTGGTCAGGGCCACATTCCTCCCTGGGCTTCCTGGAGAATGAAGCCAGCACTGAAGGAGAGAAGCACTTCCCTCTCCAGCTCAGCAACCAAGGGCATTGCCAGGGGACCTAATTCATGCTTTTCTGTGCAGGATAACCCCTTTCTCCACCGACACCCACTTTGCACGCTACGTTTAGTGATCCTTTCATGGACACAGCCGCCGGAGCCTGTCATCACTGGAGATCAGCCTCCAGCACAAGAGGCTACTCATCTTAGTGTCCACATCAATAAGATGGGCATTGTAGGTGTTCCTACCTCAGAGTGTATTCGAGAAGATGAACCGAGGTCCTGCGTATAAAGTGCCGAGCAGAGTGCCTGGCCTCTAGTAAATGCTCAATAAATATTACCTATTATCATGGTCACTATTACAGAACTCCTGTATTTAAAAGCACTGGACGAGCTTCTATTTCCTACGGCTGCAGATCTGACTTACTGAACATGGTCCTTAAAGTCCTTCAGGTTCTGATCATCATTTCTCTTTCCCACTTCCCTACCTTTGTCCTACGACACTATGTCCCAGCCACAGAGAACTGCTGACCTTCTGTGGCATCCCTCTGTCCTCTGCCTGTGCTGTGCCCTTCGCCTGCGTGGCCCTGCCCTGCTGCCCCAACACCTTCGCCAGCTGGGTCTCCAGGAGAGACCCTCCACTTCCTCCTCCTCGAGAGCTCAGCCCGAAGCTCTCTTCTGGGCCGTCTTCCCAGGCAAAGTCCGGCCCTCCCCGCCCCAGGCTGCGTCACACACACCTCTCCCGGGCATCGCTTACTCCACAGCGCGAGAGGCACCTGTTTACCGTGCTGTTTCCCCGACAGGAGGGGCACTCTCCAAGGACAGACCGCAGGACCAATTCCCGTGTGTTAGACCCGGTGTCTGACCCAGTGCTCAGCACCGCCAGGTAATACGTGGAATCAAGTTAATGGAATCAGTGGAATCCAGTTATGCTAAACGAATTTGAACTAGACTTCCAGATAGATCCTTTCTTAGATGCCATCTACACCTCATAGTTCAGAAGCCTGTGATTTTTATAAAATACTGGATTCAACTCCCTTCTTCAGCTTCACTTTGTTTGTCTATAAGACATGAATAATAATTCCTAGCTCACAGGGCTGTTGGACAACATATTGGGTCAGTTCGTGTGAAAAGACTGGAAAGGTCAATGCCACAGAGATGGGCATCAGCACCATTTCCCTGCTTACCCTGGGGCTTCTGGGAGTCGACGGAATAATAGAAAAGCACATGGTCTGTGTAGCTTGACTTGTATTTGTTGTTGATGTTTTTCCCATTCCAGTTCCCCCAGAGGAAAGGTAAGCTCAGTATCGTTCCTTCCCCAGGGAACGGGGAACATTTCTTGGTGCCCCTCTCAACAGGATGGACTGGGGATCTTGGAATAAATCTCTACACCGATCTCAGATTCCGATCTCAGTTCTTGCAAGAGAAGGATCCTGGGAAGCACCTTTTCTCCTCCTCTGTCCCCAGCCCCCTCCATAATAACAAAACCCAGTCCCTCTCTTTATGATGATGATCATCGTCAAAGACATCATTCGGGTTTAATGCCTGGGAATGACTTCGCATGTCCGTGACTAACAATGTTACGGACAGTTACTTCTTTAGAATGTTACTGTTTTAGCGTCAAGGAAAATGTCATTTTTATAAGGTAATAAATGTGGTTTATGGGGAGAGGGGACATGCAGAGGGCTGCCATTTGATTTGATAATGACTCATCCTCAGCACTTCCTTGAAACTGAGTCACCCAAGAGCAGGGTTTTGCGAGTGTTTCCCGAATCACTATGTTCCAACTAGGACGCCTCCTATTTGACGCATCTTTTAAGCAAAAGGGATTCAGTCAGCGAATAGGAGAGTTGGGGAAGCCCCATCCGGTCCAGAACAGTCAGTGCTGTGCCGCCCGTGAAACTGCTCTGTCGGAACCAAGCGGGGCACCTAGGACGGCATTTTCTAGTAGCACTCCAGTTCTGCCCCTGCTGAGCTCAGGAAGATAGACACCTGACTATGCGAGTGGGAGGGGGAAGGAGCTCGTCCTGCTCTCCAGATCGCTGCCCCCATCACAGAATACCGGGGGCCAGATATTTGCCCTCCATAGGAGGGCTCTCCCTGAGGGGGGCTGGGGGCCAGAGAGCAGGAGATAGTGCATCCGAGAACCCTTTGAGTCAGCTCCACCATGATGGGTGTTCCGCTCATCTCTACGATTCACAAAGTCACAAAACATTCCTGCACGTGTTTGCTTGGATGTGCACTGTAACTCATTCATGCTTCTGTGGCATCCCAGTGTGTTCATATCAGAAGGAGCAAGACTGAGCGACACTGGAGGGTCCTGACTTTTCCATTCATGTGCTTTGGCAGCAGAAAGGCTTAGGTTCAAGCCTTGACTCTGGTACGTGTCACTAGTGGAAAACCTGGAAGAGACCTCTCGATCTCACAAGATTTCTCTTTCTCAGCCACAACATCGGGATGGGATTGGCCCCTGACCGTGCTGTTCTGAAGACTGAACAAAATAGGGTAAACGAGGCGCCGATTACAGGGTCTGGAGTCTTGTAGGAGCCCGGGTCATGGCAGTGGTCATTGCGGTCATCAGAGGACGCGCTGCGAGGGTGGAGCAGTATTTTGGGAGTGACCAAATGAACACAGAGGATGCTCAGTGAATTGAATTTCGGACCGAACAAATAAATAGACGAGTGAATCTAACATTCCCCTTCCCATTTCAGTAAAGGGCACCGAGGGGGATAGTGTCCCCGATTTAACCAAAACCCACTGTGCAGACAGGATATCCTAAGAACTTAATTACAATTCCTGGCAGATTTCAGGGTCTGGTTGGAGATGGGAGGAGACACACCGGTGACGTATGGGAGGCAGAAGGGTCTAGTAGGGGCCTGTGGGACCTTATAGGAAGTAGAGGAACCAATGGCAGGAGACGTGGCCTCCAGCCGGAGACCCAACCGTCCCACTGGTAAAGGTAGCAGCACGAGTCTAGGCAGCAGGTAGCCGAATGTGGTGGAACATTAGCACTGCCTGGCGGAGGCAGCGACGCTCACTGCGGGCGGAGACAGCACGGGTAGCTGACTGGATTTACTCCCAGCTCCACATGAACTCCCTCTCGGGGCGGCCAGAAATACGAGTGCGCACGCGCACGCGCGTAGGGGATGGTGGTTCCCCCACAAGCCGGGGCCAATGAAATTCACATTATTCAAGTTCTTAGGGCCTCACTCTCTGCAAGAGAGTAAATCTGGGGTAACCTGGTCAGGGAAATGAAGTTTCATCCTCCTGGTATACACCATTTTTGAGGAAGTTCCCAGCACTTTTAGTCCAGAGTCATTGCAACCTTTAAAGTATATAATGGAGAGAAAGTTTCTCAGTTTTGAGAGAAGAAAATGGCTTTAGGTTTTAAGATGTACCTAGTGTTTTTCAATCAGACGTGTAGAACCAAACCTGGATCCAAATCTCTAGAGCCCTAGCCCCACCTTGGGCGTGTTCTCAAATGGGATGAGGTCTCCACCCATAGGAGTTTAAGAGCCACCCTCCAGAGCCATGAAATGGGTGATGGGAGGACATGAGCTACACAAGGCAGAGCTGGGGATCTCAAGGCACTCTGCAACACTGAGGAAATGTCTAAGTTATTCGTATTTATAAAATATGCTAATGGGCTTCCCATTATTTCCTCTCTCATTATTCGGTGTTCCCTCTCTGCTTCTCTGACACTTAACTATGACAATGTGACACCAAAAATATCAGGGCCTGCAGGCTCCCTGACCCCTAGCTCCTTTTCTTCCAACAGCTGGGACATTTGACCCTTGCCAGAAGGCTCTGCTTCCGAGTCAGGGCGAATCATTCCCTCCCCACATGTATTTTCTCTTAATACTTAAAAAAGGTCACATACAGGAAAATATGTAGGACATAGTAAGCCTTCAGCAAATTTTAATGTCCTTTTTCTCTTTTAATGTCTCTTTTTCTCTTCTCCTACTCAAAATCTCTAAATATGGCGCGACCCCTGAAGGTGGAGAGGTATAAAGTTTCTTACCTGAGGATCAGAGAAAAACTGTCGATCTCCAAGGACACCCAGAAAGCTGGTCCCTGAAAATGCCGAGTCAGCCAGTCAGAGACTGGAAAGAGGCAGACGTGAGCCCTAACCACCGACTCCATTGCCCGCGGCAGAAATTTCTAACTGGTTACAATGCTTATCCTGTTTTTACTTTTTTCTTTGAGGTTAGGCGCAGCCCAGACCACTGTCATCAGAACATTCTAGTCAGCCTTCACCAATTATTTGGAGTTAGCCCACGAAATGAAAGCCACTTGCCATCCTGCCCAAGATCATCAAGATAATATTCAAACAGATGCCAACGTACAGCAGTTCTCAGTTGGTCCTATTGGAAGTTGTTTATCTGGATATCAGTCTAAGAGGTGTAAGTGAGTCAAATATGCCCAGCCTCTACTCCTGAGTCAGAGAAGGTGAGACCCCGGATAACCCCGGAGAGGCCCCCGGGGGCAGTGCCACGAGCAGGGCATCAGATCAGAACCAACAGGGATGGGCAAAATGTGGGTGAGGATGTGCAGGTCAGATGCCGGGAAGGGGCACTGTGCCAGCCTTGCTTCTGTGTGTCTTTCTGCTTGTGGAGCTCAGGCTGCCCCTTCACGTCTCGGGCTGCTGCCGTAAAAATATTCTGAATTATTTAACCGCAAATATTTCCCCCACTAATCTCTTCACTCATCTGGTCCCAGACATTGGTGAAAGGATCTGGAGACCTATATTTAAACTCGAATTCTTTCACTTATTTGTGGACAATGGGACCCTGTGTGAGCTGGCCAAATGGGTGAGCTTTGTTTCCATGTTTGTATAGAGGTTCTCAGGCAGGTCAGTCTCTGAGATAGCCTGCTTTCCAAGTTCTAGAATTTTGAGGTGGAAGGAGGGGGGCAGGGCAGGAGGAACCTGACTCTGGAGGCCAGAAAGCAGAATGGAACACCCTTTTTAAAAGATAAAGCAATGTCAGAAATTATTGTGCTGTTCAGTAGTATTTTGGTTACCACACATAATTTTTACATTTCCTCATTTGGGGCTAAAGTGATATTTTATTCATCATAAACATTTCCTTGTTAATCATTCTATCAAACTGTCATAAAGTCAAAATAATTCGATAATTAATAAAGGTCCAACTCTCTGCCGTATGTATTAAATTATGTAATAATACACAAAAATTATGAAGCTTTTACGATGCACTAGGTGCTATGCTAGGTGCTTATATTTATTACCTTGTTTAATTCTCTCAATAAAGCTGCTGAGTACTTTTTATTCCTCCCTCGGAGTGAGGAAATGGAAATTTAAGGGAGCTAAATAATCTGCTCAAGCTTACCTAGCTAATAAATGTTGGAGCTGGATTTTGAACCTGAGCGGTCCGACGAGAGAAGCCCAGTAAACTTGGGGACGTGTGGATGGTAGAATGTTTTACAAGGGGAAAAAAAAAAAAGCCCATAAGATAGTCTTGTAACAAATAATGTGTAGTTTATAAATAACCTCTTTATATGTAGCATTTTGCATAGAATATCCCATTAACAAAAAAAGACTGTGTTGGGAGGGCCTCTGGAAAGGAATGTCATGATGAGCTAGCTGCTGAGTGGCTCTGTGACGCCTTCAGCTGTGTGGCAAACACACAAAGGTTGCAGCAGCTTGAAGGTCACATGTTCTGCCTCTCTAGTGCCAGGGTCACTCCAGGATCTAGCCTGGGGACTGTCACCAGGACTGTGCAGGGCAGATCTGATCTTCCCTCAAGGATCACAGCAATCATCTTAAGGGATGATAAGCAGGAGGATGAATTTGTGCAGGCACACGTAGATGTGAATGAAACAAGCAGCCAGAGAGAGAGGGAGAGAGACATATTTTGTATGTGACAATTGTCCACATTCTGTCTCTACTCCCTAACCCCCCCCCTTCTCTCTCTAACCCACTCCAATATGCCTTTCATCTTCGATCAGCCACTAGAAATTGACTTCTTGTGAAGGTCACCAATGACCTAGATCCTTGAAATTTCAAGTGTGGTCTAAGGACCAGTTGCTTCAGCATCACCCAGCAGCAGAAATGCAGAATCCGAGCCTAGCCACAGAATATGAGTTTAATAAGATTCCCCAGATAATCTCTATGCTCATTAAAGATTGAAAAACATGGACTTAGATCTTCTCAAAGCAAATGACCAATGTTCTGCCCTCATGGCTCTTAGCTACACTTGGTATTCCCACATTATTAAATACTTTGTATGGGGTGTGGTGATAGCACCCTTATCTGGTTTACTTTCTACTTCACTGGCCACTCCTTGTTCTTTGCTTGCCTTTCCCTTCACTCCCTTGGCCTCCTCTGCCATACTTCCAAACATTAAAGTGCCCCCGTTAAAGTGCCTTTGCTCCTCTTCACTTCCATCTATGCTCTTCCCAGGTGATTTTTATCTAGTACCCCCTAAATGCTGATGACTCCAAACCTCCAAATCTCAACCCCAAACCTTTCCCCTGAGTTCTAGACTTGTAGATACACTTGTCTACTGGACAATGTCTTCATGTCCACTTGGGTTTTTAATAAACAACCAAAATTAATTTGATCAAATAGAACCATTGACTCCATACGCTCTCTCCCTAACTCTTCTCCGTCTCCATAAATACCACTATCACCTGACCTTTCCTCTGGACAGAAATATAGGAGGCATCCTCTAGTCCTTCTTTTCCTCATATTTCATATCAAAACCAATGCATCAAATCCTGCCAATATTATCTCCACAGTACATCCCCAATCTAAATATTCTCCTCCATCTCCATATCACAGTCCTATGCAATCCTGGACTACTATAGTAGGTTCCTAATTGTGCTTCCTACTTTCACTCAAGTACATTCTCCAAACAGCATCCCGAAAAATCTCTTAAACCATAAATCAAAGTATAATCCCACTCTGCTTAAAAATCTCCACTGTCTTTCATTATAATGACAATAAAGTCCAATATTCCAACTATATTAGAATACTTTTAACTCTGAGTCACAAACACCCAGCAGAAAGTAATTTTATATTTTACCCCTTAATAATGCCAAAGGTCAGTGGCTCCAAGGTTGGTTCTAGAGCTCCATAATCTCTTCCATCTTTTTAATCTTTAATCTTCAGTGCATCCATGACACCTCACTTCATGGGTGTAAGATGGCTGGTGTGGCTCCAAGTATCACATCCTCACATAACAACGTTGAATTACGTAGGAAGGACAGAGATGGATTTATTTCATTAGGAGGGAGGAGAATCCTCCTCCAATGCTCTAAAAAGACTCCTCTTAGATCCCAAACTGAGTTACATGAGTAGCCCTAAGTTATCACTGGTAAATAGAAATGTCCTAGTCAATCATGATTCATTTACTGGAGAAGGGGGAAAAAGCATACCTTCCCAGAGTATATTTGTAGTTCTATTTCTGAAAAGGCAGGGGATCATAAAGATGGAAAAAGAACCAGTGTTGTTTTTCACACTTTCTATGCCTACAAAATAATGTCAAACCATCTGTGCCTATTTCCTACCTCGACACTCTCTACTCTCCCACACTCACTGGCTACTCCTATCATGCCAATTGTCTCTCTGCACCTCACATACACCAAGCTTCTATTCTTCTCAGGGCCTTTGCACCAGTTATTCCTTCTGTTTGAAATGCTTTATTTCACAGATGTTTGCCTGACTGCCTCTACACATCACTTAGAGGATGTCAAAGGGGACGTCCCCAACCACCCCGTGTAATGTAGTCCTAACCCCACCCTACATCTTCCTTGGTCATTCCACATCGCCTTGCTCCATTTTAGTTTTTCCACAGCACTTAACAGTATCCAAAATTATATTTTGTGTATTTATGGGTTTGCATCATCTATTTCCACCCTCTAGAATGTCAGTTCGTTGGGTCAGATCTTCTGTCACTGCTGCTTCTCTAGTCCCTAGACAACGCCTGATACATAGCAGGCTCCTGACCTGTTCTTGTTGACTGCTTGACCATAACCCTGGATGAGATGTCCCATACAGCTTCTCTTCAGGCCGTGCTGGCAAGGTAAACTCCTCATCGGTCAGGCCAGGTCATAAAAAGAAAGTAGCCGAGTTGGTTAAAGAATGGAAATCTCAAAATGGATCAGTCTCTGGTCAGTTGATTGGCCAGCTTTGCCCACTTCTCAATCTGGGGTGACATCTTCAAGAAATAGTCTGTATTTCTTCCTCTATATATTTAATATTGCTGAGTAAAACCCATTTGTTTTGGGAACTTTGCATTAAAAAAAAAAGCAAGTCCTGGGAGATGGAGCAATTGAGTTACTGCAGCCACCCGTGATATCCCAGGTGAAGACAACACTGACAGCCTACAGTCTAGCAGTGGTTCTTCTAGAAGGTAAGAAGGAGCCTCTGGAGCCAGATTTCTCTATTCTACTTAAATTCCCCCTTAGGATCACATTGCTTATAATTTTGTGCAGTGGTAACAAATAGGACTGAAGTGGAACTGTACTTTGTTTTAAACAAACTGTGAAGGGGGTCCGTGTGACCGAAGGGCCTACAAAGTCAGCCTCCAGCTTGGACATCACGCAGGCCAGGGTTTCAACGTAGAGCCTGCCAGACTTGCCTTCTGCCTTGGTGAAGCCACACCATCTCCCTGAACCTCAGAAGCTTTATCTGGAAAGTAAAGCTCATACCTCGTGGAACTATCAATAGATTATGTTACGTTACATTATGTTACGTAAAGTTATTGCACAAGAGGAACCCCACAGATAGTGAACACTCAACTTACTCTGGTCCTCCTTCCCTCTATGTTTGCCAGCCAAGAATCTAGGCTCACCAAAAGCAAAGAAATGGAAAAGTGACCATTTATACTATCAGTACACTCATAAAATCTCAGTGAGAGGAAAAACATGAGAAAGCGTTGGGCCTTGCAAAGCCCAGCTCGGCAGACTGCCTTCGTGGTGGTGCCAGCCCGGTCTTGCCGGGAGGGAGATTATTACCTATAAGAAAAGGCACATTTAGTCTTCCAGTTTTCTCAAATCATCTGAGGTCTGGTCTCTGTATGATATGTCAGTGGGCAGCCTTCATTAGTCAGTCCTATGATGAGTGTTCCTATGACCTGGCCTGAAGAGGCCACACAGCTGCGTGCGCAGATGGTGACACTGGGGGTTAGGGGATTGATATTTTATCCCTGTTCTGCTAAATATCACGCCTTTGGTCCAGGATGAGTCACGGAACCTTTCTAGGCTTCAGCTTTCACATTCATGCAATGACAGGGTTGGCTTCATAGGGTCCCCAGGAGTCCATCTCTGGCTTAACTCCGTATAATGTGGATATTCATGTTTTTCCCTGCATCTGGTCTTGGTTCTCAGCAGAGGGAAAGCTCTGTGTAGGAGGACTGAGAGTTCAGGCTGCCTATAAAAACTACAATTAGCCCTGAGTCTTTGTAGATTAATTAAATTCCATAATTGTTCTTACATGAAACAATCAGTACTTACTGTGTTCCCACTTGGTATCAGAAAGTTATACCACCTGATCTCTGCTAATGAGCTATTTTCAGATGAGCTGACAGTCGGAAGAAGGGCATGCAGCGGGGAGGAGCAAATAACAACTTGCTATCCTTCACTCCTCTTTACTAGGTGAGGCCCCCTCTTTCTCTGTGTGTCTTCTTACTTTTTTAATTTTTTATTTTGAGAGAGAGAGAGAGAGAAAAAAACACAAGCAGCGAGACAGGCAGAGGAAGAGGGAGAGAGAGAATTCAAGTAGGCTCCACATCCAGTGTGGAGCCTGACGCAGGGCTTGATCCGAAGACCCTGAGATCATGACCTGAGCTGAAATCAAAAGTCAGACACTTAACCAACTGAGCCACCCAGGCGCCTCTCTGTGTATCTTCTTACATGTCACCTCCTCTAGGCAGCCCTTCCCTGACTACTCAAAATTGGGTTAGGAATGTTGTCTATGTGTTCCCATAGGACCTACTGCTTCAACCTTGGCAGCACTCATCATACTGAACTGGAATTGCTTGGTTTGCATTCCTCTGGTGGTGCAGTTGTGATTTCATGAACGTGAAAGCTGAAAATTATCTTCGAACCCATATTAAGGAGTTCGGATTTTAACTGAAGACCATGGGGACCACTGAAGGGTTATCATGCACCAGGGATCAAGATACAGTTCCCAGACCAGAAACAACATTCAGGCAAAGAAAGTCTCTACAAGTAACCTGGGAGAGCTAGAAGAAGGAAGGGATTGGACTGCTTGGAAGTTGGAAGAAGGAAGTTGGAAGAAGGAAGGACTCCTTTCTGATTTCAAAATTTTAAACAAAGCTACAGTAATCAAAACAGTGTGGTATTGATATAAGAATAGATATACGGATCAATGAAATGGAATTGAGAAAGGTCAAAAAAAAAAATCCATGTCTATGATCTATTGATATTTTTTCATTTTTGCAATTCTTTGATCTTTTTAACAAGATCTCTAGGTGTTTTGCACATGAAAGCTTTTTTTTTTCTTCCTTTCTAAAAATTGTGGGACATACGTGAGATCTACTCTCTTAGCAAATTTTTACATTCACGGTACAATTTTATTAACTATAGGCACAATGTCATACAACAGATCTCTAGAACTTAGTCATCTTATATAACTGACATTTGATGTCCATTGAGCAGCAATGGCCACCACCATCCAATTTTCTCCATGTCTTTGACTATTTCAGATATCTCATATAAGTATTTGCCCTTTGGTGATGGGCTTTTTTCACTTAGAGTAATATCTTTCAAATTCATCCATGTTGCCACATATGGCAGGATTTCCTTCTTTTTAAAGGTAAATGATATCCTATTGTACTTATATACCACATTTTCTTTGTCCCTTCATCTGCCAGTGAACATTAAGGTGTTTTTATATCTCGGCTATTTCAGGTAATACTGCAATGAACATGGGAGCTGATTTCTCTCCGAGACGGTGATTTTGTTTCTTTTGGATAAATACTCAGGAGCGAGATTTCTGGAACCTCCATACTGTTTTCTATAGTGGCTGCACCATTTTACATTCCCACCAACAGGACACAAGTGTTCCCTTTGCTCCACATCCTCACCAACACCTGTTATTTCTTGTCTTTGATTCCAGCCATCCTACCAGGTGTGAGATGATATCTCGTGGTTCTGATTTGCATTTCCCTGGTCATGAGCAAAGGCGAGCATCCTTTCACGTCGCTGTTGACCACTGTATGGCCTGTTTAGAGACATGTCTTGGCAAGTCCTTTGCCCATGTTTTAATGGTTTTGTTGTTGTTGTTCTTGTTTTGCTACTGAGGCGTAGGAGTTCATTTTATATTTTGAATAGTAGCCCTCCATCAGACACATGCCTTCCATTCTGTAGGTTGCCTTTTCGCTCTGCTGATTATTTCCTATATTGTGCAGAAGCTTCTTATTTTGATATAGTCCCATTTGTCCATTTGGGACTTGAGTCCGAGGGTCAACATTTGTTAGGTGTTTAGACTCTGGTTCTTCCTGCCCTGTTTTCATCTCTTGGTTTAGTCATATACTTGCATTTCTTCTGGAGAAGATTTCTAATTTTCTGGTGCTGCTGCTCATACATTCTCTGCACCAGACATGACTGAGCACGACTTCTCCGCCCTGTGGGCGGCCTTGCAGTGACTGCATATGGAAGCTACCAGATTTTATAAGGCTTAGAAGGGCAAATAAAATCAAGACCGTTTATAAACTGAATAGGAAAGTTCAAATAGCTTTGAATTATTTGATAACAAATGTACAGGCACTTCTTTGAGAAAGTGTCCACACGATTCTGTTTTTATAGGCCCTTAATTCAAAAATGCCCGAAGGCCCTTGTCCCTGTAAACGTCCATGAGAAAGAATGACTATGTGTGAATTTACTCACTGTTCTCAGTCTCTCTGTATTATGTCACCAAACATCCAAATTGGTGGGAGAACTTTTCCTTTTGACCCCTTTCTTCCTTTCCCTTTGACCTCTTTCTTTCCTTCCCTTCCCTTCCTAAAGGGAAGGCTACAGTTTGGGTGTATTTTCTATCTAAAAAAGCAGAGACAAAATCCAAAAGACGAAGAATTCTCTCCGGCCCTGTCTGTACACTTTCAGTTGTAGCTCTCTTCATAAGATGGTAACTTTTTTGTTAAAGCAGTTGTTCGTTTTTCTCCGTTGCTTGTGAATTTACTTTTAGTCTAAAAACAAGACATAAATGATCCAAGTGACAATGTTGCCTTGGGGTAAAGTTACTGCTCAGTCTCCATTAATAATGGAACAAATCGTGGTACCTTAAGTGTGTTCACTAGAAAGCTTTTCTTACAAGAGGCACAAACGACACCTGATAAGACATCTCACGTAGCTGTGCTTTCACGGTTATGGCTGAGCCGGGTGGGATCAAGAGCAGAGGAGAAGCTTCTCTTAGGCCCTTGTGATGAACCTCAGGAAAGCTCGTCTGTCTTTCCAGCATGCAGTGGGGCAGAAGTTCCCCATGGCAACGGGGCTGTTTGGACAGGTGCTCAACCAATGCTTTGTCAAATTTGAGGGGTTATGTCAAAAGCCCTAGGTTTGCAAAGCAGGGGACTTGGGTCCAAGGCCTGGCTCTAAATTCACAAGCGTTATCGAAGAATTCACTTTACTTCTCTACGGCTCATTCTGTAAGATCAGGTGAAGGCAATACTCCCTGCTTCACAAGGTTCTTATGAAAAGTCGGTGAAAAATGTATAGATAAATAGAGACTTTGTAAAGATCCAATAGAACGTTAATTATTAGTGGCATAACTTAGGTGGTCCTTAACACAGGTTACAAGAAGCTCTGCAATGTGCCATGTGAGTCATAATAATGGGTCATGTATTGGGTTAGATGTTTCGCATTTTAACAATTGTTTCACTGTTTTATCAAACTCTTTTACAAACCCCCGAAGTCAATATTATTAGCCCAATTTATCAGATGAGAGACCACGCAGGTATAAAATGGCAGCTGGTCTTCAAACCCGGGGTGCACATATGTCCAACCGCACCCCTGACTCTCCTTCCCAACATGCTACCCCTCTGGACACCTTGAGCCACCAGGCCATTTCCATCCCCAAAGGAGAGGAACTGCTGAGTCAGAGTGAATCTACTTAGCAGCCCCAAATCAGCCTCTCTCACCTTGTTCCTAAAGTGTCACAGAGGATTCAGGAAAAACGAGGTGACATCCTGAAAAACCAGAACGGCCGACCCCCACCCTCCACGCTGGAAATGGGGAGTAATTGCTACTAGTAGTAACACCAACGGATGTGGGTCGAGAAAACCCTGACCAGACTTCCGTGTATGGCATAACCCGGCCTCACTTTGTGGACCAGAGGCTTCCTGAACAAAGATAAAACAAAGCTTTACTACCCCTTCCCACAGAGATAGCTCCTGTCTCCAGCTGAAAACCAGACATTTACTTCCTCCCGCTTGGTGCGAGTCCACGTGGGAAGGTATTTTTCCTTTAACATCATTTCTTCCCTAGTCAGACCATTACCAACGCCCACAGACCATTCTCATTCAGTGAAGGGGCCACAGTCCTAGGAAACAGCTGAGTTACACATAAAGCAAAGCGGTCATTGGCAGAGACTACTGGGGTCCCAGTAGCCATACACACCATCAATAACAGATTTTAGGGTATCACGTGGCCTCTCCATACTAGACACTAAAGTACTCATGCGGATATCAGTTGCCACCTCAGGAGGGCAGAGATGCAGTGACTAAAACTCACCCAGAAACTGAGAAATAAATTAGGAGCCCGTCCACTGCCCCTTCAGTGGTGTAAGTGAAAAGAAGGTAAAGCCACCACCCAGGTAAGCCGAGACGTGAGCCAAAACGATGCCGTCGCCCTGAGCAACAAAGGTGGACGAAGATGCTGCTTTATTCAAAGATTACTAAGGAGAAATAACCGGAAATGGGGCTATGAAAACAAATATGTCAGAGCAAAGGAAAGCCCCCAGGAAAGGAAAGGATATCATTTGTGTGAAACTAGCCATTTGTCGCATGTGGAGGCAAATGTTCACAAACTGCTTGGGATCCTTTGGCGAGGTCTGGAAGGGATGGCCTCCGAAAATTGAAGCAGAAAACATGAGAGACTGAAGGCTGAGGTGATAGGGTACGGGAGTGGGGAAAAGTAACGACAGGAACGAAAATAGACATAAATGAGATAAGCAATGAGTCCAATAGAACTGAAAACAGAAACTCGAGATGGAAACTCCTTTTGGAGGAAAAAAAAAAAAGCAGAATTGCAGAGAAATGAATGAATGATGCGATGGAAAACGTCGAGGTATCTTTCAGAACGTGGCAACTGTAGCTTGGAGAGGCAGGGAGAGAGTGACAGGTCTGGCAGTGGCGAGCAGGACGCCCATTGCCACCCTGGTTCTGGGGGACATGGGATGCGAGGGGACACACAGCCTCCCTTCATGGGGCTGTGGGAAAGACCCCATCCTCTGGAGGTGGGCAGAGTTCAGTCAGTGAGGGACAGGATTTGATGTGTAAATAGCTCCCCTCCTGTGGGGCTACCCTCTGAGGAGTGGTTTTGCACTGGCTTCCAGTTTCCCTCCTGGTAAGGGAAATGCTCACCATCAGTTGCCCCCATGCCACTGGCTGTCTCCTCTTCCTTGTCTCTCTTCCCTAGGCCCCTACTGTCACCTCGTCAATAAAAAACTAACACTTGAATCTTTGTTTCTGGGTTTGCTTCTGAAGGAACCCGACTAAGACAACCTCCATTTTGCTAACACACAACTCCCTGTCTCTGCTCACGGACCAGTTAGCAGCATGAGACCCAGAAAGTCACTCCATCTTTCCCGAAAACTCTTTCGTCGTTTGATTTCCAGGACACCTCATCTCCCAGGGTCCCTCACCCCCACCTCAATGGCTGGTGGTGTCTCCACCCTACTTTTCATACTGGACTATCTTAGGCTCTGAGCCTCCACCTCTGGTCCTCACTCTCTACCCTTTCTTCTGGTGTTTTGCATTTGACTCCTTGTTTATGACTCCAGCCAGGCCCCTCTTCTGAATTCCAGACTTACTTTAAACATTGATTAAAGGCTGAATCTTGACTCTTCCTTGAGTTTACTTTTCTAGAGTTCCATGGTACAGCAGGTACTATGCAAGCTCTTCAAATACATTGCCTTATTTAATCCTCACAACAGTGCTCCAAATTATTATGCTTAGAAATGCTAGAAAAGCAAGGTTTAGAGAAGCTAGGAGTTTGCCTGCGTTCACGGAGCAGATGCAGGGCAGCACCAGGATGTGAATCGGGTCTTCCTGACCCTGAAGGTCCTCACCCCACCGCCCGCCCACTCTGCATCCTGTAGCCTCCCCTCCTTTGTGCGACAGGCACAGAGGTTTTATAAAACAAGAAGCTGCCAGAGCTGGGAGAGAACTCGGTGACTTTCTAATCCAGTGCCTTCATCTAAAAGTTGTCCCAAAAGGGCAAATCATTTTCCCAATATTTCTTTAGATATCTGCTTCTATCTACGGTGGGTGGTTGTTTTCGGGCTTTATGTTTGAGGCTGTAAATGGTGCCAAGATCTGTTCTCTCTTCCTCTTTCTCCGATTTGTATCTCCAGCCTTGGAGGCCCTCTGCACACAGATAGAAGGTGCACAGTGTTCTAGCTCCCCTGATGCCGACAGGCCTCTAGAAAGAGCACTGGGGTGGGGGGCGGCACCCTGTCACTTCCCTGGGATACTTTCTCAGGTGGAGATGGTTTTCCAAGTGTTCAGACCAAAGGCTGGCATTTTCACTAGAGAAGCCCAGTAACTACACCTCTGTTAAATATCTACCCATCCCATTAAGGCTATTTATTATGCTGTATGCAGAGCAACTGAACCCAAGACTGTGTCTGTGCCAAAGACGTGAATAAAAACTGGAAGAAAAAAATTGCAGCCATCCAGATGTTCTTTGGCAATGACAAACACTCAGACATTTGGAAGCATCTGGATGACTAACTGACTTTTTCAGTTTTCATCTGGAAGATGAAGATTATGCAGACCCAGCGTGATTACAGGCTGGATGATAATAAACAAACCTTTGACAATGTCCACAGGATTCCAAACATCTGGGTGCAAAACTGAAAAATCCAGCTAACTATCCAAACGTTTGGTATCATTTAAACAAAACGTTCGACAGCAGGAGATGGGAAAAAGATCCAGAAAAAGAGGTAAGAGGACCCCAGAGCAGGCTCTGCCTACATAATTTTGTCCAATTTAAAGGGGAAACTGAGTTAGGAATGGCAAGTTTTTTTAAATTAGAACCCACACTGAAGATCTCTTTCCTGTCTCCTGGGGGTTTCCAAACCTACTGAAGTGAGGGACCTTCTGGAACTGTGCAGTCAGGGTCTGACGTGCTGACGGAATATAGGAACTCTCCGGCCACACAATAGAACACCCAAGTTTTCTTTTTGAGTGGTTTCTCAGTTCACCAAAAAAGGCAGAAAGTACAAAAAATATATCTGTAGATTAAGGGCTTGCCAACCAAGAAAGGAAGGTGATGCTTATCTCCCTGCTGGGGCAGCAAAGAGGGTATGCGAGTGCTGGAAGGTGAATGAGCCCTCGTCATCGGAGAGTAATATGAACATGCTGAGCGAGATGGTGAGGCAGGCGTGAGGCACCCCCTCAAAATTGAATTTTCCTATAGTCTTTCACTGACGAAGGAAAGAAGTTTCGTATGCGTGACGCATAAAAGCAGCGCTGATGTTGGGGCCCAAAGAGGGGCGGTCCTTTGAGGGAAACTTTCTTTTGTGGCTCTCAGAGGACTGATGGCAGCTGGGGCGCCAGCAACAACGCACAGCGCCCTGGTGGCGACCACAACATCACACGGGGTCTGCGTGGCCTTAAGGACTGCTCGCGGAGGTGGGAGCTTGGCCCCCGTCGGTGGAGAAGTCAGAGAGCTGAAGCATCTGCAAGATCTTGGAGCTAACCAAGTGCGGGCTGGGAACCAAACATTCCTCGGATTGTAACCTGAGCTCGTGA
>CM052893.1:52030101-52073519 GCA_028534135.1 Potos flavus | reverse complement strand
GGGGAGCCAGTTTCAAATTTGCTCTAGGACAGCAACGGGCCAGCGGCCGCCCTGTGAGTAATGATGGCCGTGTGATCGCAGTCCCCAGGCCACACAACCTCCAGGCCAGCTCAACATCTGTCTGCATCCTTTTAATAGTGTCCTTCTCAAGGCCCCACCACCACATAAACATCTTTATTCTTTTGCTTAAAGGATTTCACTGTAAGCCACAATTGCCTAAAATACATTCTAAGAAACTTGATCCTATATGGTAAATATCATAAACACACACACGCATACACACACACAATTAACACACATTAGCATATTAAAGTCTCGGAGAAGTCCTGCAGTAAAGAAACCAGGTTGACTCAGAAAAAAAGGCTTAACCTTGTTTCCCAAATTAAAAGAGAACCAGTTTCTTTCCTTCTTTCTATTTGATCGTTTTCTGCTGAAGACATGTCCCTGGACATTCCTTTTCTTCCCTCTGCTGAGTGTCTGTGGCTTATAACTTAAATTTTGACACAGGATCACATGTTAGTTGCCACCACCTAGCACAAAAAAATGCCTAGCATAGGTAATACATCAATGCTTATGGAATGAATGAATCGATGAATAAATGGTTAAGTATTTTTTTTTACAAGAGGACTATTTTTAAATGTTAAAAACCAACAACTTTTGGGGGGGGGGTAATATTCCTCTCTGTGTGCATATTGTGTGTACAGATGCAAGTTGTGTGTCTGGGTGACTGACTGTCCGAGTGGAGAGGCCACCTCTTCCTAGGGGCTCTTGGCTGCCGTGGCCCCCGTGGTCCTCATTAGTAGGAGAGGCTGAAACCTACCGGTTCCCTCTCATCTCAGCTTGCACCCTGTCAGGACTTATCAAGATCTTCCTTGCTCAATTCACGGGCAATCATTATTTTAGAACCTGAGATAGGAAGGCAGTAGATTTTATGTGATTAGCTGCTGAGATAAACGTTAATTAGTTTTCAATTTCCATAAAGTACCCCACTGACAGAAAGATTTGTTAAGTCAGTTAATGGCTAGAGATGATTGTTCCAAAATTGGGGTGGGGGGGATAGAGAGCTATGAAGACAAGGGCTGGAGAGGAGTGAACAGGAACAGGAGCACATCATATATTATGAAAATAAATGGAAAGAGTACCAAATGAATCACCAGACGACCTAACAGTTGATGATCATTAGGAAAAGATGAATTGGGGACTGGGAAAAGGTAAGGGACATAAAGTGGGTGATGGGCCAGGCATTTTTATCGTTTGACCCCAGAAGAAAAAAATATATATGTAATTGAGTCCAAAATCCAAGGATGGAGACATGTGTGATGGTGTAACTATGAACCCTAGACCCCAGCGCTGAGTCAGGCGTGGACCCCATTTTGCTTCTGTCCCCTCCAGAAAGCCGAGAAATGGTCTCATTTCTTCTTAGAGCCAGGGAAATTGCTTTGGATAAACCAGGGCAAAAGGCAGAAGAGAAAGAGGGATAGCTTGGTGGACTTAATCCTCCCAGGTAGTAAGGAAACTGATATCATGGGTTTGGACATTTAAGTTATACATCAATTACACCTTCGGTCTCCACCCACACGCACTGGATGGGCTAGGCTCTAAGATCCCTGAGCCAGTTTCATCTTTTGCAAAAGAAGGATATTGTTTGTATCCTCCTCCTCAAGTTGTGTCAAAGACTAAAGGAAATAATGTATACATGCCCTTTGCATCGTGCTTGCTGGGCACCAAGGCGAGTGTTCAAGGCATGCTAGTTAACACTGTGGCTGTGGTGGCGTGAGCCAGTTTAGCAAAGTGCAAAGTGTCTCGATGCCATTGGTGCTTAAGTTGCAAAGATGGCCAATTGCCACTTGCCGGGGCCCTATGTGCTGCTATTGGTGCTTCTGGATGCCAAAGGCAGACACAAAACTGAACTCTGTAACAAGCAGACTCCAGGTCCCCCCTTCCATCCGTGATTACACCTACCTCCCAATCAGTTCACTGTGCCCAGTAAGGGAGATACTGTCGGGTCTACTTAATCCTCTCTGCTTCTGGGTCTAGGGGCCAAGAATGTCCCTGTAATCCATTTTTTCCCCTATCCAATGTAATGAAAGAAATGAAAGTCTGCAATAAATATGCCACTGTTGACCTTTTTTTTTTTTTTTGCTTCCAATTCTGTGTTCCCTCCAGCACCATCCTCCCTCCTACGACAGGCTCATCCATCCTTGACCATGGTGTCAAAAGGCAGGCTCAAATTTTGAGTCACAGCACTCATCTACGGCAAGCAAACTCTTGCCCGAGCAATATAATTGCTTGTAAAAAGCATTAACTGTCTTTATTTAGTTTGGTCCAAGTGTCTTCCTGAGGGAGCTGGGGAATTTGAGGGAGCCAGGACAGACTAGGATGTGGCTGCTCTGATACCAAGTTATCCAGGAGAAATACTACATCTTTAGTATTAAGGATTCCATTAAACATGCCGCTTAGTCCTATCATAGCTAAGCCTGTATTGCCATATGAAACTCAGAGGTATGTTTTATCAAACATACCTCATATTACTCCTGATCTTCTATCCTAGGACCACATCAGGTGTTGGGGGCCATTATTAACCTATTATGGCTTAAGAATATGTTGTTTTCCAAATCTGGATTAAGCATACACCTATCAGGGGCCTGAGTAAGAATGTGTAGGACCATGGGGAGAAAAGGTAACTTAGAGACTCTGCTTCTATTCTTGCAAAAATAAAAACAACAGAAATAAAGAAGGGAAGGAAGGAAAGAAGCAAGGAAGGAAGGACGGAAGGAAGGAGGAAGGGGATAAGAGAGGGAGAAAGGGAGGGAAAACATTTTACTAAATCATCAGAAAGATTAGAGGATGTGACCAGATGTAATAATATATAAGGGGAAAATTCTTCATGATGATTTTTTTCTTATGTTCTTAAATTTGGATGTTGATTCTTTTTAATGGTGAAATTTATAAATAAGCAGGAAATAAGTATAAAGCTTGGGGTTAGAACACAGCTCTTTTCCATAGGAACAAGATGGTATCTGGAAATATTTTCTTCTTTATTTCTTTATTTTTAACACAAAGAATAAAAAGCACATGATGTAGTTAGAGGTGGATTGACAGTGACATTTCATTAATGGTTTGAATAAAGCAATTTCTTTCCAGCTCACAGTACCCTAATAGGCAACCACAACAGCAAGAGAGTTTCCCTTATAATTCTGTGTCAGAAATAGCGATTAAAGATAAATAACCATACGTAATTATATATATTTAATTTGGTAGATATTTCTTGAAGAAAGGGAACTTTATACTATTTTCAAACTCAACCTCTTTTTCCTATTTTTCTTGTTCTGTTTTTGAAGAGAGAAGGCAATGTGACTGCATAATGATCTAGCAAGTCGATACTCCCGGGGATATATATCACACAATACAATGCAACCTCATTAGACTATTCTGGCATTAAATGGTGTGCTATACACAGCATTTAAATTCAAAAGTCCATCTCGAATCCCAGCGGTCTGGTCCACACAGCAAAATTATCTGGAAAATTCATGCTGAATCCTTCCATTATCCCAAAGTATCTAGGTATTAGATATGTGTGTGTGATTGTGAGAATAAACAAAGAGCACCTATAAGAGAAGAAGCAAAGGCTATTCGTTCAGAGCTTGGGGTAGCAAGGGAGTCATCCACCATCACATGCATTTGGCAGAGACTCAAATACAGGCAGAAAAGTGGGAATGCTTTTATAGTGGAAAAAAAAGAGAGAAAGTTTCAGGTATATCCTGAGCAGAGACTGTTGGGATGGGGGAGCGGTAAGCAAACTAACTATAAGAGGGACATTCTAGGTGATTGGTTTGGGTGCATAGTTGACTTTCTCTAGGTGGTCCTAATTTGGAAATGGAGGCAAAACTGGGGAAAGCTCTCCATCAACCAAGCCCTGGCTATTCGGGACCAAGGGCTACAGGAGTTGTTAAATGGCTCCCTTGACTGGTTATATACATAGTGAGTTGGCCTCCTGCATTGGTTACTGCAGATAATAGGTTGCCTTCCTGGACTTTTTGCTTCAGATCGTGGGTCAGAGTTCTATTTTTATATATAGTCTGGTCATTCTCCATATTCAGTTTCTCATAAGTAAGTCATTTCCTATACGCCTGCTGTTGGTTTTCTTCTGTCATGAATAATCTGAGTACTTCAAAGAACTCAAGTTGGGGCACCTTGGGGGGCTCAGTCGGTTTAGCATCTGCCTTTGGCTCAGGTCATGATCCCAAGGTCGTGGGATCGAGCCCTGGATCCAGCTCTCTGCCCAGCAGGAAGCCTGCTTCTCCCTCTCCCTCTGCCCTCCCTCTCCTCGCTCTCCCTTTCTGTCTCTCTCTCAAATAAATAAAATCTTTAAAAAAATAAAGTTCTTTAGACCTAATATATCCTTTTATTTACAGCACCTACAGAGCTCCCCCCCCCCCCCCACGGTTTAGTTAACGGCTCTTGTGCTCCATGGTTTCACTTACGTAATATCCTATTAGACAAATTCAACAAATATTTATGCAATTATTACTTACTGCTCTGTGCCAGGTTCTAGATGGAGAGATACTTTGGTGGACATGCTTCTATTTTAAAGGAAGAGGGAGAGGATAAATAGGCAGAAAAATAAAGGAGTAATTAACAAAATGTTTGCTGGTAAAAGTGCTATGCGGAGGTCTCTGAGGAGAAGACATTTCAGCTGAAATCTGAATGACAAGGAGCCAGCTCTTCAAAGATCAGAAGGAAAAATAATCCAGGCAGAGGGACCAGCTGGGGCAAAAGTTCAAAGACGGAGGAAGCCGGCATGTTTGAGGAATTAAAAGACCCGTGTGGCTAAAACAGTGATCTAGGGAGAATAGTAATAGCCGAAAAAGGAGAAATAAGCAAGTACCAGAGCATGTGTGGCTTTTAAACAAGAGAAAAAGATTATTCCCTGTTTTAATTGCAGAATGATGGAAAGGCATTTGAGAGTTTTTAAACAGCAAAGGAATACCATTCTACTTGTATTTTTTTAAGGACCACTCAGAGATCTGGGTGGAGAATAAGTTGTCAGGAGTGAAAACAAGAGGACCAGTGAGGAGATTGACAAGAGACACGGGGGCTGAGACTAGGGTTACAGCAATAGAGGTAGTAGAGTAAGTGGACAGGAGCATATTTTTGAGATAGGCGGAGTCACGCCTGTCTATACTAAGAGGTAGGGTATGCAGATGAGGAAGGAGAGAAGCTTCCATTTGGGGGTGAGCCGCTGGGTAGATACTAGTAACACTGAATGACATAGGGAAGACTAGGGCAGGTATAGACTTTAGAGAAGGGAATGAAGAATTCTGTTGGCACCGATCTGTGTGTATTGCCCTAGGGCGCAGATCTAGGAAAAGACAGTTAAAAGCTGTGACTATGTAGTTGAGAACAGCCTATGCAGTCAGAAGGCTGCCATGGCGGCTTTGAAGAGTCCTCCACCTCCAATGGTTGGAAAGCAAATATAGCTAGGGATTGGGCCCTAACTCTGTCCGGTAAAGTTTGAAATGTTACAGTGCCAATGAACTCCCTCCATGCCACAGGAAGAGCCCTGTGGAGAGGAGTGGAACCATGAAATGTAGGATGTGAGTGTTTGCAAAGACACAGATGGGGCTGAAAACTTTGGACTGCGAAAATCCCTCAGTCTCTCTCGTCAGAGGAAGCAGTCCTCACGCCCACCCTCGCCCTCCATTTTCTCCTCCAACTCGTCCTTCTCTGGATAAAAGGCTTCCAGTGACTACACCTGGGGCACCTGCTCACTAGCTGATGCCAATCCTCCTGAGGCCACCCCAACCAGCAGCTCCTACTGCCTCCAGTCCAAAAGTAAGTGTTAGTTCCATTATGGAGGCAGAAGCCCTGCTCCATGGCTTAAACATAAAATAACTAAATAAAATAAAGCCTAAATATAAAAATAATTATAAGACTTCCCCAAACAGGAGTAGGGGAAGCTCAAGGATGGATTGTAAGGGCATTAGACTCAAAGGAATAAATACTGGATTCAAACAAGCTGCTTTCGCTGACCTAGGTACACTATCCCCAAACTGGGGGTTTAGTGTTTTGGCTACTCAAAACCTATCATTAGCCATGGCCTTGAATTAAAAAGATCAAAATGCCAGGACTTCACTAAATTCTGCAGAGTCTGAAGGCACAGGAAATGGGAATAGTGGAATGGATCCATTATATGCATTCTGCTCAGATAGTCCCTAAATATACTTCTCCCTGTCCTCTCACCCCCAAGGAGGAAGGCCCAAAGGACGCTCCCTTCAGCAAGGAATTAAGAACAGCACTGGGGAGCAGGGCACAAGCCTTGCTGCACGCTCTCGTGGTGGCTGCCCTCTACGGTCTAGGGAAACTGGTAGGGGTTAATTCAATAGATCTGGGTTCCCTGATCTAAATGGCACCAATGGGATCCTTGTGCTGGTACACGCCAGGTGGTGTCACTTAATTATCAGAGACGAGGAGGGCAATTGCTCTCACAGTCCACAATGACAAAATAATAATCAGAGTGTTTTAATGTGCAATGATGATTAATCACAGGGTCCCCAGATGTAATACAGATAAGTTGTCTACTAAGATTGCTTGACATATACAAGAAAAAATGTTTTAGGTCTGGTGTGCAGAAACCTAACCTAAGTTGCTATAATGGGGATTCCCAACCCTTTAACCAGTTCCCAGAATTAAGCTGGTTCCCAGACTCAGAGCCCCTTGACTGTGGAGGAAGCCAGATCCCTTTAAGTTTGGACCCCGTAATATAGAAATATGTGTAAACCATGTGACTTATAAACCATAAAACTCTCATCACAGGGATCTGAAGTCATTTACCGGGGTAACTGTGCACTGGAATAGGGGGAATAATCAATGTCGGGGGTTATTAGATACTGGCTCTGAACTAATGCTGGTCCCTAGGGACTCAAAATACCATTGTGATTCACTTCCCAAGCAGGGGCTTATGGAAGTGAGAGAGTAGTTGGGGTCTTGGCCTAAGATCTTTATGTTATAGTTGAGATCGGATAATAGATGGAGTTTTGGCCCAGCTCATCTTGAAATGGGCCCATGCAGACTCATCTGGGGTTGTTCCACTGGTCCCAGAGAGGATAATATAAATAGAAATATTAGGTAAAAAGCAGAATCTGTACATTATTCCCTTCCCTTGAAGTAAGGATTATCTGCTAGGAAGGACCAAGAAGAAGCCCTTGCAACTGATCTCTTTCCACACCTACCAAAATAGTAAAGCAAAATCAGTACCGTAAACTCAGGGAAACTGCAGAGAATAGGATCTCAGTCAAAGACTTGGGAGAGGCACAGGTGAAAATTCCTTCCAAATCCTCGATAAACTTACCCATGTGTCTGGTGCAAAACCCAGATGGGTAATAAAGAATGGCAACAGATTACTGGAAACTTAATTATGTTGTTAGTACAATCATAGTTGCAATCCTAGAGGAACTATATTTACTAGAGCAAATGAATCACCATCCCTGATGTCAGATGCCCAGCTATTGACTTGGCAAATGTTTTTTTACATTTCAGTTGGTAAGAATAATCCCACAGCAGTCTGCATTTACATGGTAGTGTTAACAATATACCTCTACAGTGTTTGCTCAAAGTTCCAACTGTCTAGCTCTGTTCTAACTGTTCCAATACCCTGTGGATCATCGCAACACAAGTGTTCAGCATCGATGTCATTTCATAACATTCTGCTGTTCAGAACTGTTAGACATGGAATGATAAACTTCCTAGATGCTTTAGTAAGGCATACGCATGCCAAAGGGTGAGAGTTAAACCCTGCAAAAGTTCAAAGTCTTGCCACATTAGGAAGTTTCTCGGGGTCCACTAGTGGTCCAGAACATATTGGCGTACTCCTTATAAAGTGACAGACTAGTTGTTATACCACCTATCACAAAGGCAAAGCACAATGCCTCAGTGGCCTTTTGGTTTGGGGACACAACATATACATATCTTGGCATGCTATTCTGACCCATTTACCAAGTAATCGTTAGGTCTGGCAGTTTTCAGTAAATCCCAGAAGAAGAAAGGGCTCTGTGACAGATGAAAGCTATGATGCAAGCTGTCTTCATGACCCAGAAGACCCATTTATACAGCAACCATCTAAGTTGGACACAGACGTAGCATGGAGCCTCTGGAAGGCCCAATAGGAAAACCACAGCAGAGCCCCCGAGTAAAGCCAAGCTCAGATCTGTCAACAACTAATCCGCATTTGACAGTAGCTCATGACTTGCCACTGGTGAATGCCAATGGGTCACCAAGTGACTATGTGATCTGAACTTCCCGTAATGACCTGGGTGTTATCTATACAACCACAAAATCACACATACACAGAATCAGTTTTGTTACAAGCAGGAAGTTGTATGGGAAAGATCGAGCCCAAAATGGTCAAGAAGGCACAGGTGACTTGCACAAAGAGGTAACCCAGACTATATTATCTGTCCACACTGTGTTTCAGTGCCTCTTCCTCAGCCTACTTCTATGGCCTTACGCCGTATTCCCCAAGACCCATTAACAGAAGAAAAAAAAACAAAACCACATAGTTCTATACATCTACACAGTAAGCAGCCAAAACTCTGCAGATGCCGCAATATATTCACATTCAAGGTTGGCCTTGAAAGACAGTAATAAGGGAAATCCTACAACAGGGCAGAACTGGGTGCAGTATATTCTACCACACACTTCGTATGGAAGGAAAGATAGCCCGAGTCACACATCTCTCCTGATTCACGGGCAGTGGCTAACGGGTTGGCCAGCTCATTAGGACTTTGGAAAGGACAAAATTGGAAAACTGACAACAAGGTGTACTTAAATGGCGCTCTGAGACTAGAGAATCAAGAGATTATGCTGGTAAATGGCCACTAGAGGGCATCCACAGCGAAGGAGACTCCCAATAAATATATGAGTATTGGACGATGACCTATTAAAGATGACAATCAACCTCTGTCCCCAGCCACCCCAGTGCTTACTCAATGGATCCATGTACAAAATGGCCCTGGAAGCATGGAGGAAGACTCCGTGTGGGCTTGACACCATGGCCTTTCTCCAGCAAAGTATGTCCAGCTACCATCATGGCTGAGTGACCAATTGGCCAACAGCAGAGACCCGTGCTGAGCCCTCTATGTGACTATTCCCTGAAGGGACCTGTCGGCTTACAGGTTGGTGTCACTGGGCTCTGCTTATTATAAAGTAGGTAGCACCTTATCTTCACAGGAGCAAATGCACATTTGCTTTTCCTACCTGAAGTGTTTCGGTCAGCATCATTATTTGTAAACTTAAAAATGACTCATCCATTATGATGGTATCTCATACAACAGTGCCCAAGAGCAGTAGACATATTTTATAAAAAAATGACATATTTATACAACCACAGAATTCAGTGGTTTTTATGAAATTCCCCAACCTGTACAGGCAGCTGGCTTGATAAAGCAGTGGCCTGGCCTACGGAAGTTTCTATTATGGTCCCGGCTGAGAGATAAGACCCTACACAATTGGGTTACTCTTTTTCAGACGTCAGACCTGCTTTAAACCAACATCACCTTCCCATAGTCAAGATACATGGATTCAGGAGTCAAGAACTGGGAAAGGTCTCTCTCACTGTCATATCTAATAACCTACTGGAAGAATTTCGCCTTCCTGTTCCTATGAACCTCAGTTACGTTTTTAGAGATTATAGTGCCCAATGGAGAAAAGTTCAACCAAGGAGCCAAATGAGTCTTCAGATGAACTGGAAGCTACGTCTGCCTTCTGTCCATTTTGGGTTCAAACCTACAAACCAACAAGAAGAGAAGGGGAGATCACTGTAGGAGGTGGGGGTGGTTAATTCCAATTATCAGGAGAAATTTGGTTACTACTGTACAGAAGCAGTAAGAAAGACCAGATAGAGAACAAAAGGAATTCACTGGATTGCTTTTAGTACCCCTTTCCCCATAACCCCGGTTAATAGAAAGCTGTGGGAACCAAATAAAGACTTGGCCATCAAGAACTCCATTTCTGAAGAAATTAAGGTTTAATTATCCCTTTAAAGTAAAGAGCCCCATCCATCTGAGATGCTGGCAAACGGTAGGGGGCATAAGAAATCGGTGGTGGAAGAAGGCTGCCATGAATACCAACTTAAACCTCATGATGCCACAAAGGCAGAGATTGTAACAGTTTTTTAAGGGTATTTAACTGTTTTCTTTCTCCTCATTTTTCCCTTAGGAGCTTAAACGAAGGACCTAATGGTGGCTTGTGTTGTAAGTTTCAGAGGGAATGTGATTAACCTGACATCTCTCCATGATGATGAAGTTGCTGATGGGACTGAGTCCTCTGTTTGAGATGCTAAAGAGGGAAAGGGAAGAGATTGTGCTGAATGTCACCTATTTACTTACCCAGATCCAGGCTCTACCTTTCTCCCCCCTGCCTCTCCCTAGAGCAGTCTCATCTGTGAGCAGTACATCCAACAGGGCTTAACACGCCTCTGGCCTCAGCTAATTGGGCATCTCCAGCATGAAACTGAAGGCTGGCAGGAGAGTGATGTCAGGAAACCTATTCCCTTGGCTTCTCCCTGAAGTTGTTTCAAGCTGGTTATGTACCTGGACCGAAGATCACTCCTCCTCTCCAGACAGCCTGCTCTATATGACTCTCTCCTCGTGGGTTCTGTTAGACTCCCCACCCTCATCCTTCAGGCCTGGGGGGGTAACCGCTCTGCTCTGCCTGCCCCCAGGTTCCTGCGCTACTGCACACCTGCCCCCACAATGTAATAAAGCCTTCTCCGCGTATCTGAATTTGCATGCGCCATCTTTCTTGTCCAATATAGTTGGTAACCAACAACTGAGAAGAGGAAAGAGGAGCTGATGATAGTTATTTTGACCTACAGTTATCAGCGTGGTGGTTTTAAAGCATGTCTACAAATTCTTCAGTATTCTTCCCTTTAAGAGGTGGAACTTAATTCCCCTCCTTGAGTGTGGGCTGGACTTAGTGACTGGCTGCCAATGGATGTGATAAAGCAAAGGTGACGGTGTGCTGTTCCAGGGACTAGGTCATCAAACTCACTGTGATCTCCCCCTTGCCCTCTTGCATCATGTCTGTGGGATCCCCCACGGCTCTGGGGGAAGCCAGCTGCCATGTCAGAAAGGCCAGCCAACAGCCATGGGAGCTTGTCATCTGGGAGGCAGATTCTCCAGCCTCAGCCCAACCTGCCCAGGATGGTGGCCGCCCCGGCTGACTTCCTGACTGTAACCGCGTGAGGTGCTCTGAGCCAGATCCGCCCCACTAAGCCACTTGAAATTCCTGATTCGCAGAAACTGTGAGATAATAAATGTTTATTGTTTGAAGCCACGAAGTTCCGGGTAATTTATTATGCAGCCACAGATACCTGATATACTTGGATACAACTAAGATGATATATTAATAATAGCGGTGGATAATATTTATTGGATGCTTATCATACATCACTTACTGTGCTAAATGTTTCATTTAATGTTCACACGTACCCTATGAGGCAAGCACTATTATTAACCTCATTTTATAGATCAGGAGCCTGAGGCGTAAGCAAGTTAAATATCCTGCCCAAGGACACAGACAGCGCTGTATTTCATGGATTATAATACGCACATTTTTTCATGTTTACCATCTCTGAAATCAGGATGCCTCTTAACAATCTATGATGTCTCACAATTGCTGGCAACCAGGCAGCAGTTTAACATAACTGCAATTGTGTGCGCCTGCATGACCTTGGCCATAGCCGTTCATAGTGTTCTCGCGTCCATCGAGTTGTGTGCATGGTACCTAGCAGCTGTTTAAGATATTTTCAAAAGAGGGACGCCTGGGTGGCTCAGTTGGTTAAGCGGCTGCCTTCGGCTCAGGTCATGATCCCAGGGTCCTGGGATCGAGTCCCGCATCGGGCTCCTTGCTTGGCGGGGAGCCTGCTTCTCCCTCTGCCTCTGCCTGCCACTCTGCCTGCTTGTGCTCTCTCTCTCTCTCTCTGACGAATAAATAAATAAATAATCTTTAAAAAAAAAAAAAAGTTTAAAAAAAAGATATTTTCAAAAGAGTATTTTATGACTTGGAAATAAAATTAAAAGTTACTGTGTACACAAAAAGACAATAGAGCAGCAGATCATAAATTTATATTCAAGATGCAAATATTTACTGCTGAAGGAATGACAATTCCGTATTTTCTAGCAAAACGACTACCAAGTCCTTTGCAAGATCTAAAAAGGACGATGCCCGTAAAGAGCGAAAGCTGTTTCTCTTTATTCCTGAGATATGTGCAAAAGGACTGTGTATCACATGACAAGCGGGGCGCTGTAAAGAATGGCCAGAATCCTTGAAAAGGAAAAAAAAAGAAATTTCAAGGCAATGAGACATTGGTAGAACTGAGGCAGGTACCATGTAGAACCATTATTAAGGCATTGCTTCCTAGTTTAATTGGTAACATTGTTTTCCTTCGTAGTGTTTAAAATAATAATGATGTATCTTCTGATAGGTGGTGTTTTAGAGATGATACAATACGTTAAGTGGTGGGACTTGGGTTTGAACCTGGGTAATGAAATTTCAAAGTTCATATTCTTGATCATTACCCAAAGTTCTCCCTTATGATCTGGCTTATTGGGAGTCCAGAGAATGCCTAATAAACTCAGTACAGTAACTTAAGGAAAGGTTATTCAAAATTACTTCCCATCTCTGAAAAAGTTTAGGGAACTGTTTGCACAACAGTGGGAATATACTGGATCCTACTAAACTGTGAACTTAAAATTGATTAAGATGATAAATATTATGTGTATTTTAACACAATTAAAAATATAAATGTGCAAACAAATAAATATTCTTCATCTCAAGTATCCAGTTACTTCTGTCTCTGGGCCATGGTAGAAGGTATTGGCAGGCAGTGGAGGACATAGTTAATACTCTGTACCATAATATCCAAAAAGCATTGAAATTCTGCATCCTCATTACAGTGCTGGTTACAAGGATGTACCCATTTGTCTAAACTCATCAAACCGAAGGAGAACATCTACTGCATATAAAGTATGCCTCAACAATAACAAAATTAAATGGAAAATTTGAGTGGGGAACCAGGCACAGGAAAAAAACAAACAGTAAACATTATTGATGCTAAAGAAACTTAGAAATTATTGAGTTCTAAGATCTTCCATCTTATTTCCATAATTTATCATATTTGCCCCCCCATCTGAGCTTGGTGCATGTGTAAGAAGAAATTACACCCTGTCTACGGCATGCACCTGGTCTGCCAAAATTGTTTCCCAAAAGAAGGGGTTTGACATTATGTGTCCATGATGATCTCATGCTAATTCCTAGGGAAAATCATACCTTGATCCAAGTATTCACATATATTTGCTTAATAGTCCAATTTGTTAATTTAACTTGGAACAGAGTATCTATTAAGTTTAGTTGACGAATGATTTCTTTCTTCAGTCTCCCTTTATGAAGTAGAAGGAAAGTGCCAACAAGTTTCTTTTCCCCTCAACTTCAAACAGTTGGGAGGAGCTTCTCCTGTCCTCACTGGGAGCAGAAAAGAAGGAAATTACATGAGCCTTTTCCCCAAATCTTTTCTTCAGGTGCAGGTGGGAATCCTTGAATCTCCAAAGAGTGCAAGTAACCCTTGGACCAAATGATCTCATGTTCTGAAGCCATTTCTCTTTGTTTAGGAGATACACTAATGCTGGGGTAAGGGCAGAGTGTTACTCAGTCCCTGCCAGGAACTAACCCTAACCCTAACTCTTCCTCTGGAGCACGAGTGTTGGGTGTGAGGTAGGAAAGGAGAAGAAACTCAGCACAAGTAGATAAAGCTGCACTACGGGCTTCTCTCTGTCAAAATGCCAAGCAACACAACTGAAGAAAGGAGACCCATTTTAGCCCTGTGTTGCAAGAATTAGGCTGGGGAATTTTGTGGGGAAGATAGCTGAAAAGAGACTGGGTAAACTGCTCACCATGACAGTCCACACCAGAAACAAAGGAAAGGATTTCAGGGTTTCACTCTGTCCCCGTGTGGTACTCTACCTCGGCCCCAGAATTACCTAGGGTTTACCTGACCGCCACGATCTGTCACAGACCAGAGAGAGGCCAAGCAGGGATGGACATGCACAGGTGAGCCCATTATATAGCTCCTGTTAATTTTAGAGGAACGAGTGATTTTGGGGTGGGGATGGGAACCCCAAAGCCAGAATATGAAAATGCAGTAACTCATATGGACTTTGCCAAGAGGCCTGGAAAAAAAAGGCTTACCAGCTTGGAACCTCTTTCTCCTACCATAAAATGAAATCAATATTTAATTATCTTTCTCAAGTTCTCTCTGTCTCTCTCCCCAAGCCCAACTCACGTGTCTACCTTTCTTCCTCTTCTTCTTTTATTCATTTATTTAACTGCTATTTCTTTAATACCACTCTATGATGGTCACTGCTCCAGGCCTATAAAATGATGGGCAAACCAGAGTCCCTGCCCTCACAGAGCCTACAGGCTAGTGAGGAAAACATATTTTTTTAGATGAATACTATTAAGACAAAGAACCGAGGACTCACTTAGTGGATAACTCTTAGTGGCGTAAGATGTGAGGTAATATGTGGAGAAGCTCTCTGTTGGAAATTCCTGACCAGAAACAAGAATAATGAAGACGTTAAGGTTGACAGATGAGAGAGACACGGGGGGATTATGGAGTATCAGCAGCTCAGGTGGGATGTGCAGGGAGAGTGAAAGGCAGAGACAGAGAGTAAGAAAAGGCCTCTCAACTAACTCCCATCCTACCCTCACCTCTCACTGCTTCTCTGTGATGATGGCCCGACTCCAGCTGACTCCACATTTTATCCACAGTCCATATAGCCAACAGCGTTCTTTTCTTTCTGTGGCCTTCATATCTTTTTTTCTCCCCCGCTGGAGCGGGGAGGGGACTGGGGAGTGGAAGGGCATGCGTGCTGGGTTCTTGTGTCCAGGACATCAAGACGGCAGAGGAGGACACTGGGGAGGGCGAGGTTTCCAAACCACACTGTCAGGGTGAACTTACGTTGCTGTTAATGACTTTGACGTTATTAGGCTAGACAGAGGGATGTCGATGTGAATCATCTTCAGTGTTGTTCCATATTCATAATGGACTAAATATAGTCAGAGGAATGGGACTAGCGGGCACAGGCCCCTGGATGGTCATAGTAGATGATTCCCATGATGAAATTAAGTGCCAGCCCAGCTCTTTTGTTCCCCGAAGGGCATAGAAACCCATATGCCCACCCTCCAACCTAAAGATGAAACCAAGACATGGTTGTTAGCTTTTTATCCTTCTTTCCCAGTAGCCAAATTTAAATACCATTTCACAAGGCCAGGCATTTTGCTCTGATTTGTGGAGATTAAGAATGCATAGATCCAGCCAGAGGCGGCCAATTCCAAGGCAGTCCGGGCCTCTTCCTAAGGCCGTCTGTGCCTCTGTCCAGTGCCAAAGCCTCGAGGCCGTGATTTTCATTAAATGAGAAGGTTAATGTTTTCACTTATGTAAAGGAGAATATGAAAGGATGAGGGAAGGGACTCAACTACGAAAATAAATACGCTTTTTTCTTTGTAACATAACGAAAGGAGGAGGTAGAGAAGAGGAAGAAGTACAGAAAAGGAGTCATTGATCTACTCAATAAAATTCAAAATTAAGAACTCAGCTGGTAATGCCTAGAATGCTGAAGCTTCAGATCATAGGTTTTGATGGATTAAATTTAATGTTAACTGTGTACACATGTGCTACTGAGCATTTAGTTCCAAATAAAAGCAAAAGAAAGGACTTACCCAGTTGGTTTTAATTTATGAAACTTCTGCTTAAAAATAATACATGCTCAGTATAAAAGATGAAATACATGAATAAACAGCAAGACGTAAAATTACATGTAATCCATCATCGTGTGTGTATATACATATACACACATATACATATATACAGATCTATCTATATATATATATACATACTTGAGAGTAATCTAGAAGTTTTTACTTAGCACATTAAAATTCATTAGCAAGGTCTGCATCACTGGGTTTGATAATCATTCTTATTGGTTTTAGAAATAATTTTAGGGTGAGAAAATCAGTGCGTGTTGGGTTGTTCTACTGTCAGCTTGGCTAAACCAAGAACTCTATTACCCAGAGTCCCCTTCTGCATGATTCCAGACTACAGTTGCTAAGAGAAGAACAAGCATGAAATCTGGGAGTTGAGAGTGAAGCAGCAGCCATTACTCGGAAGTTCTTCGCAGTTTGATACGATGACAAGCAGAAGAAGAGGTGCCTAGCACGTTCCAGCTTTTCCTCACTCTCCACTCCATGCCCAGCTCTTCTGCTTGACTGTCAGTCCTGAGGACCAACAACAGCCCAGCCCACCTCCAGCCTCCTGGCAGCAGACCCCCAGAGGTCAGCATAGAAGCAATTGCTTCCCAGTTTCCCCTCTACGAGTTTCTTTCTACCCAGTCCCACTCTGGCCATCTATCATGCTTGGTTTCTTAGTTTCCCTTGCAAGCTCTTACTTGTCTACACACATCAGTGCCTCCTTCTGTGTGCCTCTAATTTCCCATTCCACAACTCCATTTCTTGAACTTCTCCCATAATTGTGTAAGGTATGATCTCTATGATGAATGCCTTACCTCATTATACTCAGAATTGTTCTGCTTCCCTAACTAAACCCTGGCTGACACATGATTATTTATTCCAGATGTATTTCCAGGTGAACAGAATTTGAAGGATGGGAATCCCTGATTGGACTGTGTTTAAAGGCATTAATGAGCCTATTTCTATTAGCGGTAAATGGGACACTGGTACCCCATCGCATGCAGTAGCAAAACAGTTATTTAAGCCATCACCTGGAATCAAGTGCCTATAGAAGACAAGGATTTGAGTAGCCAAATAACTTACTCCATAGAGCATTTTAGCGTAAAGAGTGTATGGACTATCAGGCTTTTTGGAGAACATGGAGAAAGAAGATAAGCAGCTTCCAACTTCAGATTTCCAGATCTAGATCCAGATAAGTGACCACAAAACATCTGTGGCTATTTCAGGTAAAACAGAAAAAGTAATTCATCTCTTACAGCTTAAGGCTGAGATATCTGAAAACTTAACAAAGTCCAATCCCGTGGGAATCCCGAATTATAACGCAAGTTGAATTTATAAGCTCACAGAATCTCTTATGTCAAATTTAGGGCATTAATGGAAAGAATTAGGACACCAAAATTTGCAATGATGATACATGAATAGAGTCAAATGAAGCCAAGGAACTTGAACTCCCATGTTCTGCAAGACTTTTTGTTTTTTCTGTTATTGGCAGCATACTGTTTTGCCTATCTGAGATTAGTCTTCCTTTCCATGAAGAACCTGTGATGGCATCTCTTGTCTTGCAGGGCAATGCTGATCCTCTTCAAGACCTATTCCTACAACCACGCATTACTTTTAGAGCTATATCCAGCTCAAGTCCCATCAGGTCCCCAAAGAGTCATTTCACAGTGTGACCCATAAGGAGATAACACAGAAAAAAAAAAAAAAGGAGATAACACAGAAAATGAATGCAAGATTTTTTGACTGTATAATAAAAAGTCTGGGGCAACATGTATAAGAAAGGAACATAAAAGTTTGGATCAGAATGGAAGGGACAGAATATTAGAATAGGACAAACTTATTGACATGAGTATAATAAGCAAAGGTCTTGAATTCAGTGTTTTAATTTGAGGGACTTAGAAAGGCTCTAACAGTTTTGTATAAAAACTAAGATCCAAATTCATGCTATCTAAAAGAGATGCACTTCAAATATAAATAAAAAGAAACATGTTTTTTTTAAAGAAAGACACACTAACAGTAAGCATAAGCATTATATCAGGGAAAATAGATTTCAAAATAAAAAGTATAGCCAGAAATAAAGAGAAACATTTACTAATGATAAAGACCATCTCATCAGAAGACAAAAGAATTGTAATGCATATGTGAACATAACAGAGTTTAAAAATACGTAAAGTAAAACTTAACAGATTGAAATAAAGAAGTTAGTCTTAGAGATCTTAATACTCCACTATCATAATGGATACAATTGGATAAAAATTCGTTAGACTATGAAGATACAAATGACACTTTCAACTACCTTCACCTTAAAGATATTTATACAGTATTATCCCCCAAGTGAAAAATAGAATACACATTGTTAAAAAGGTATAGATCATATTTTGAGCCATAAACAGCTCAATAAATCTCAAAGATTGAAATATTAGAGTATATTTTTACCACAATGGATTAAATTAGAAATTGGTAACAAAAAATATCCCAAAATATTTTAAAACTAAACAATACTTCTTAATAACTCATAAGTCAAAAATATAAGTCACAAACAGAAAATACTTTGAACTAAATGATAATGGAATGATAATATATAAAATTTGTTAGATATAGGAGAAATAGTACTTAGAGGGAAATTTATAGCTTTCAATGTTTATATTACAAAAAAAGAAAGATTTAAAATCAGTGATATAAGTCTTTATCTCAAGCAAGCTAAAATCACAGAAGAGAAAAAAATATGGGAAGAAATCATTAAATAGGAACAGACAAATAATAGAGTAAATTGAAAAAAACAGTAATCAGTTTTTCGAAAGATTCATGAGATTGATAAACTGATGGCTGATTGATTGAGGAAAAAAAAAAAGAAAACACAAAGTACCAACATGAGGAATGAAAGTGGGGATATTGTTGCAGATTCTGCAGATATTAAAAGGATAATAAGATTAAATTTTATCCTAATAAATGCAACATCTTAGATGAAATAGCCAATCTCCTAGTAAGACACACTTATTAAAACTGACACAGAAGAAATAAGAAATAGAAGTAGTCCTATTTTAAAAATTGGATCAATAATAAAAAAACTTTCCACAAAGAAAACTCCATGCTCAGATGCTTTCACCAGTCAATTTCACCAAATATATAAAAGAAGTAATAACAATCTTTAAAAACCTTTTAGAAAATAGAGAGAAAAGGAAAACTCCATAATAATAAGGTCAATATAACCTTGATATCAAAATTCAATAAGATATCACAAGAAAAGAAAATCACAGGTTAATATCTTTTATCAAATGAACACAAAGCAATCCTTAACAAAATTTAGCAAGTCTCTTCAAGACTAAGTTGGAATTCATTCCTGAAATGCAATGTCGGTTCAATAATTAAAAATCAAAATGATTAATCACAATGACAGAATGAAAGAGAAAAAGCATATGACCACCACAATGGAGATGAGAAAGATTGTCAAAATTCAACACCTAATTATGATTTTAACAATTCTCAAACTAGGAATGGGAAGAAACCTCAACCTGATAAAAGATGTCTATGAAAAACCTGTGCAATCATTATTCCTAATGATGATAATGGTGACATATTGAATGTTTTCCCCTGAAGATTCAGAGCAAGGCAAGGATGTCTGCTCTTACCACTCCTGGTATTATCCAGGGCAACAGGCAATGGGGGGAAAAATGTGTACAGTTTGAAAAAGTAGTAGTAAAATATTCATAGATGAAATAATTGTTTACATAGAAAACTTTATGAATCTTTTTAAAAAGATACTAAACCTCATAAACGGAATTAGAAAGGTCACCAGACACAAAGCCAATATAAAAAACTAGTGAATTGGAAAATGAAACTTAAAAAAAAAAGCAACTCCATTTACAATAGCATCAGCAAATATAAAAAGAAATATAAGAACAAATTTAATAAGAATCATATATGACTTCTACTCTGAAAATACAAAATGGCTGATATAACTTAGCACTGAAATAGAGGTATCATTCCCATAGACTGGAAAACTCAACATTGTTAACATGTGGATTCTCCTCGGCCTGATCTACAGATTGAACACAGCCCCTACCACACCTACAGCGTTTTTAAAATACCTTTAAAGTTGATCCTAAAATATATTTGGAAAATTAAAGACCCAGAATAACCAAAACAATCTAAAAAAGGAAAAAATTAAAATTAAAAAAAAAAAAAAAAAAGGAGTGATCAAAGTTGAATCCTGAGCCCTGATTTCAAGACCTACCATAAAGCTACAGAGATCAAGTGTGGTATTGGCATAATGATAGTCAGATCAATGGAACAGAATGGAGGGCCTGAAATAGACCCCCACATATAAAATAAATTGATTTTCAACAAAGCTGCCAAGGCAATTCAGTGAGCAGAGGAAATAACTTACAACAAATTGTGCTGAAACAATTGGCTATTTGTATGGGGGGAAAAATGAATCTTGACCTCCACTCAATATTTAGTTATATTGCCATTTCAGTTAAATCAGTAAAGACTATAAATACTGTTAATAGTAGAGCCACTTATGGTTCTATGATTACATTTACTTTCTTGTAAGATTTGTTTTGTTTTAGTGTTTCCTCTAGCCTTCCTTTTGGGGTTGTGCTACTCTTTTTTTCAAGCTTTTCATCATGTCTAGACTTCCTTTACCATGAAACAACTCAGTGACATTTGCCTTGTTTCCAGGTTGTGGGATGGTTCAAGTTCCCCGTCATGGGATCCAGATTGAAAAAGCAACACTGCCTGAGGCTTGCTCTTTTTATGAGAGAAGGCAGAATAGAAGAGGCCAAGGTTAACCTCATGAGCACACTTGAAGCCTCTGATCAATATGGTAGATGTCACCTGTACTCACAATCCATTAGATGAAGTCAGTCACATGGCCAAGCCTCAAAGGGAGGGGGAACTACATTCTCTGTAGCAGAGGGGGGAGAAGTGGGTGTTCACCAAATAATAATATAATTCCCATGTATCTTCCTCTTTCTGGGTGCATGTTTGAAAATGCATTTATTTTGCCCACTTTTGACTAGTAGTTTGGTTAGTGGAGAATCCTTCGTTGAAAATAATTTTTCATTAGTATTTTGAGGAAATAACCCCACTGACTTCCAGCATCCAGTATTGCTGATAAAATATATGGTCTTTTCTCATCAAAGTGACCTATTTTTTCCTCTCCAAAAACATCCTTTTTATCTTTGGTGTTCTGATATTCCACAATGGTGTGTCCATATTTTGATCTTTTTCCAATTATTTTAATTAACAATTGAGAAGGCCTTCCACTCTGGACACTCACAGCCCTCACTCTGGAACATTCTGTTGTACTCCTTCTTTGATAATTTCCCCCCTTCTCCATTTCTCTGCTCTTTCTAGAAATCCTTCCGGGGGTGATCTCCTAAGTCTGACCTTTTAACTCATCTATCCCATTTCTGCCCATTTGTGTGTTTGTAGCAACTTTCTTGGTACTATTTTCTAAACTTTTATTTAATATTTTTATTTCCATATCTGTTAAGATGCTTTTGGCCCACAAGTAAGTGAGGACTCGACTTAAAATGGTTGAACCAAAAGGGAATTAGGTCCCACAGCGAAAAGTCCAGAGGTGGGTGGCACAAGGGATTAATAAACTAAGCTTCTTAATGACATAGGGGCTCTGGCAGCTTCAATGTGTCATCCTTGTGGTTGGACCTGGAGACTTTTAGTATCGAGGTGACTGCAGCAACTCCAAGCATCATATCCTCACACAACTAGATCTGAAGGAACAAAAGGAAATGTCTGCACTGTGTCCTTTTTCACTGAGAAAAATCTTTCCCAGAAACATTGCTGCAGACTTTGCTTCAAACCTCATTGGCCAGTATTCTACCACATACCCATTCCTAACCCAATGACATGACAGAGAGAACAGAATTGCCACTATTATCTTAATCAAGATCTACTCTTGGTGACGGGAAGGGGCCAAGTATCCCCTGAAACATGAGGCATTGGGAGAAGGGTGACTGCAGTCCGGATTCTGTTGCATGGGCCACTGACAGAGTCACTTTGGCTACCAGAGTCCTGATGTCCTTTGCTTTCTCCATCCTTATCATAGAATTTCTTGTTTTATGGACGCTGATTATTCAGATTATCTCAGAAAATTCTAATTAGAGTTTTATTTATGTTCTTTTGGATTTTCTTATTTGTTATGGTTTTCCACGAGGATCTTTTATTCTAGCTTATCTCCATCTTCTCTTCCACGGTGCTGGAAATCCTCGACTGTCTGTTAACCTTTAGTTATGCCTGTACCTTAAATGTGACGACCAGGAGCTGAGCAGGGGCCTGGTGCCTACAGGAGGGGTGTTCCTCTGGAAGGCTATGACCCAGGATGATCAGGCCAGAAGTGTATGATTATTTTTTAGGGAGATCCCTGGAAGAGAAAATGCAGAGTTCTTTTCTCTAAAAGATATCCAATTTTTCAACTTAGGAAAGAATATTCTGGAAGTCAAGTTTAATGGAGGGGCTAAGGGATGCCGTGTACTCCACGTACATGCGTTCAATTAATCCCTCTGTCCGTAACCCCATGGTATCTTTCTCTTCGCTTTCCCAGCCACGTGCCTGCAGCCGCTGCCTGGTTCCTGTGCTAGACAAGGCTCCTGCCCTGTCCTTCCTCTGGCCTCGGCCCTCCCCACTGGACAAGGAGTGTGAGGAGCCAAGGGAGGATCCATCCCATGTTCACAGTTCCCCTTCTAGACCATGCTCTGAGTAACTGGGACCCCAGAAGTCCTTGCCCACTCGGCCCCAACACTCTTCCTTCCAGGCACTGTGTGTGTGGGCTTCTCCCCAGGCTTTGGATGGTAGTCAAGGGGGGCCATTTGGGGGGGGTGTAAATGAAGCCACAATATGCCAATGAGGCTGGCTATGCAGGTATACGGAAGGCCCCGAGCGGTGCAGAACAGGGGGCGGGGGAGAAACGGGGTGCCAGCTGGGGGCCGAGAGACCCCCTGTGTACTGTTCTTCCGGGTCCCGCAAAGGTCAGGAGGGAGCTTGTTTTTTGTCTTTCTCACACCTGGTATCTGCAAATGCCAAGCCTCTGCAGGGTTAGGAAGGTCTAGGACAACATCCTCAGATGTATCATCCAGCTGTTCTCTAGGCTCATGCTTCCCAAACTCGACTGCATGGAGGGATGATCTGAGCCCATTCAATGCATATTCCAGGCCTCACTCACAGAGTCAGATTCAGTAGGTCTGGCATGGGGCCCACAAATTGACTTTCCTAGCAAATTCTGGGGCATTGCCATTGCTGCTGGTGCTCAGACCACAATCTCAGTAGCCCTGTTTGGCCCGGGCCTTGTAGGTCCCACGTCAATGGTTACAAGTTCCCTATATATGCGCTCAGCCTCTCTCAATCCTACACTCTCTCTCTCTCTTTCTCTCTCAAGAATTTATTTGAATTTTTCATCTGCGAGGTTCTCTTCATGGTTGTGTTTTATATCTTTACAATTTTTATTTACTATCATCTTAGTTGCTCCTCAAGAGGGAGAAAAGATAAATGTGTACAATCAATCAGTGATATTTTTTTGTAAAAGTTCCACAAAAGGTTTTTGAAAATTGGTATTTAAAGGGGTAATTTTTATTTAACTGAAAATTAACTGAAGTGACTGCCTCTTCCTCCTGATGGTGACAGATAAATGGAGTGTTACATATTATCATAAAATAATGGCATTGAGTCTAAGACTGGATTTGACCTCTACTTGACCTAATGCACATGGATCTTACTTTACCCTAGCAGCTTCATCTGTAAAATGTCAATATCATAATTATACTTGATTGTTGTCTAATAGGAGTATTTTGAGGTTAAATGAGAAATTATTTATGAGACATTTCCAGGACCCGCATCGTAGTAATTAAGCTCCATATTTATGTGGGTCCTGGCTCTGAGTTGCCTCAGACCCCACACAGAATTATGTAACCTGCTATTTCCCTGGCCCGCTGGGAAGAAGTGCCATGTGACTGGGGGAGAATCAGCTGGAGTCAGGCAAGCCTCAGTCTGGATTTGACCTGAGCCTCTAGCCACGGCACTCAAGGCACATTTCCTCACGTGCCCAAGATGGCATCAGAGCAGGTCTACAGCCATTATTTTATTTTATTTAAAGATTTTATTTATTTATTTGACAGAGGAAGAGAGAGAGAGAGAGAGAGCACAAGCAGGGGGAGTGGCAGGCAGAGGGAGAAGCAGGCTCCCTGCAGAGCAGGGGAAGCCTGATACAGGACTCCATCCCAGGATTCCGGGATCATGACCTGAGCCAAATGCAGCGGCTTAACCAACTGAGCCGCCCAGGCGCCCTAGAGCCATTATTTTAAAGTGCATGCCAACTGATAAGAAAACAATAGAGCCCTAAAAAGTACTAATATGAAAACCAACAATTCACAAGAAGACAAAATGCTGCCGATAACACATAAAAATGATTCAATCTTGCCATTTGTTTTTTTTTTTTAAAGATGTAGGAATTAAAATGAGACATGATTTTCATCTATAAATTAGCATGTATTTTTTTAAATGACAATACACATTACTAGCCAGTGAAACGTCTATTCTTTACATCTTTGTGGCATCGTATCATGACACAATCCTTCCGTAAGGTGCGTTAACAGCATGAATCAGGATCCTTGAAAATATTCCTATCTCTTGACTCAGCAATTCTTCTTTTGTATATGTACGTGTGTCTGTGTATGTGTACACGTGTGTACGTGTGTAAATGTGTATGCATCTGTGTATGTATCTATGTATACACATACATGTACAAAAGAAGATTTTTTCTTCCTATAATGTATTTCTTCTTCTTATCTATCCATCTATGTAATACATATATATCTTCAAATGATATATATGATATATATCCTATAAAATACTCCAAATGAAAAAATATACATAAAGAGATGGCTCTACTCTCTATAATTTGCTACAAATGCCTCAGTAGGGATAGCATAATCAGTATATGTTCCTTCTTACCTACATCCTCTGGGTAGGTATAGATAATATTTAAAGTTCTCTAAACAGAAATACACACTGGATGTTGGGTGGGTAATCGGGAATCTATACTCCAGAGGGAACAAATACTTAGAAGGTTTGATAACTATATGAAAGACATTAGAAATGATTTTTGTTCTGCAATGAACAGCTATTAACAATGGTGGCGATGCTGTATAAATAGACATTGTGTGTTTGAGTACCTAGGGATTTTCTTAAAAACCATCTCAGCATTGTCACCTCCTCTAATACGGTCTTGGGGACAAGTTCAGCTTCCTGTAGGCATGAGTCTTATAAAGGTGATCCAGGCGAGAGAGCAGAGGCAATGGATGGTGACCTCTGATGGTGACTAATTAGAGACCCTGATCCCCTAAGATTCGATGGACGTCTTTCTGTCCTTGGGTTATAAGAAGTTGGTGACCCTCTGTGTGAGGGTGAACCTTGGAGCGTTTGGCATGGTTCCTACAAAGCCAGTACAACTGAGGGTGTGGGGGCCCTGGAGTCTGTCTGGAGTTTTACTCTGGTTGCTGAATCGGCATCCCATATTCTGCTCTGAAATACCGCCTTGCTTGTGATCCCTAGATAGAGAATGGAAGGAAGGTAAAGCAGAGGCCTATGGGACTTACAAGGAACTCAAAGGTGAAATTCAAGTTATCAGAGCTCCAAGGAAACCACAGGCTCCACTCAGAAAGAGCTGAGAAGCAGGAGGAAACATGAGCCCTAGGTGATAGAGACCACCAGCTGCTTGGCACAGGCCCCAAGTGCAGGACCTCGAGGGTGACCTTGTGAGTCACCAGACCTCCACTAAGAAGCATCTTTGAATTTCTACCTTTGGGGGCCAGAAAGGCAGCTGACACCACTGAAGATGAGTCTAGTCCAGAAGTATTTTTATTCTTTTTTTAAGTAATCTCTATACTCAACATGGAGCTTGAATTCACAGCCCAGAGATCAAGAGTCACATGCTCTACCACTGAACCAGTGAGGTACCCTGGTCGGGGAATATGACTACACTACTAGCGTTAGCTATGCTTCCTCGTGTGGATGGTATATTGGGAAACTCACATATATTATCTCACCTATCCTTTCAATAACCCTAATTGGCCAATAGTATTATATCCCCAAGTCACAGGGTTAGAAGGATTCTGTATTTTGCCTCAGCTGGTAAAAGCGGCACACGGCGGAGCCAAGACGAAGGCAGATCTGTAGGGTCCCAGGGGCCGGCACTTAGTAAGTGGATGTACACTGGACTGCAGATTGCTGGCCCACTAGTCACTCAGGGGATGCCGCTCATGCCCATGACCCAGGCTCCAGACTAGGGAGGGGACAAGGCAAAGTCACTCTACCCTTCTACTGGCTGGTGTGTGTGCTTTACGGGGGTAATCACGGAGCCCTCAAGGCCAGGAGCTGCCCCTGAGGTCACGCTCCTTGTCCACGGTGGACACAGGCACCAAGAGCAGCTCTAGTCCGAAAGCTCATGGGCTCCTTCCCCGTGCAGCCCCACTGCAAGAGCAGGTTGGCTGCCAAGGGGAGGGGATGTGGCCAGGTCTCAAGCCTTGCTTCTAGGGCTCTGTAAAGGTCTGCAATTCCCAGAGGCTGGACCACAGACTTCTCACGGGGACTTCACACTGACCAGGGCCCTGTCTCTAGATCTGGCCCCTAGGGAATGAGTTTTCTTACTCAGGCTCTTGGTCTTACAGAACAAGGGAAGCTGTATGGTAGATCAGGCCCAAGGTCCCAGCACCCCAGAAACACTGTGCTTTCTCTTTCCCGGTGGGCAGCACTATTTTCTATATCCCAGAAGGTGACTCTGTCAGTTTGCTGGAGCTGCCATAACAAAGTGCATAGACTGGGTGGCCCAACCCACAGAGGTTTATTTCCTCACAGTTCTGGAGGCCAGAAGACCAGGATCAAGGTCAGTCAAGGGCAGGGTTGGTTTCTTCTAAGACTTCTCTCCTTGACTTGTAGATGGCCGTCCTCTCCCTCTGTGTTCACGTGTTCTTTCCTGTGTGTGTGTCTGTGTCCTTATGGGCTTTTCTTATAATGATATCAGTCATATTGGATTAGGGCCCACCTTAATGACCTCATTTTTAACATAATCACCTCTTTAAAGACCTTATCTCCAAATACAGTCATATCCTGAGATACAGGGAGTTAGCAATTTAACATGTAAATTTAGTAGAGGATACAAATCAGCCCATAACAGTGGCTAAGGACATACTGTAATTCAAAGGAGGAACTTCTTCTAGGCTCTATGGAGGTTCTCAGACACATGGGATATGGGCAATTATCCTTGCCTGAGTTCTACCGTATTAGGAGGAATCTATATTTTATTATGCAAACCAGGATGCATTCCAGAGGGAAAGAGGGTGTAATTGACAGAGATGCCAGGAAAACGGGAATAAACTGGAGCCATCCCCAGGTAAACCAGAAAGTATCGTCTCCTTATCCATGATTTAAGAACCAAGGACTTCCATGCGTAGCACCATTTACTGGAAGAAACAGACTCTTTGCACAGTGCTCCCTAAATCTCTCTAGAGGTGAGAGCCATGGGAGCCTGAGCTCCGTTTCAGAGAGTGTCATCCATGAGCCCACCCTCCCCTCTGCCAGTTGCTGGTGAATGCAGCCAGTGGGCTGTGCATTGCCCTGTTCAGTTCTGTGGTTTGCTTTCCCGCCGTGCACGGCGTGGGGATAGATCATGCTCCAAATCTAGAGTCCGGCCACTAATACAAGTGAACATGCTACCCTTCTTAAGAGACACAATATTCAACTGAGGACAGCCCCAGCCTCCTGGAAGCATCTGGAAATGCCTGGAACATTTTTACCATCATGATGCCCATTGATATTGGGTGCAAGGCAATGGCGCCAAACACCCTGCAATCCTGAACAACACACAACTGCCCCATGCCAACCGCCTGGAACACCTCAGCCGAGAACCATCGCACACAAATGCAGCTCGCGCTCTGGGCTTGTAAACCCTTCGGAAGCCGGTTGGGAAAGGTCTAGGGTAGGCAGACCTCCGGGCGGGGACTGTAGCATTCTATTTCCTCTGTCTCCGACACCAGAGTTGCCCTCCTACATCCCCATTCCTACCCCAGGAAAATAGTGTGTGTCTGGATGAGGATTTTAAGATCTGGGTTTGAATCCAGACTCCACTGCCCAATATTTACACCCCCTTAGGCCATTTAGCTAAGTTTACTGAGCCTCATTTTCTTCATCTGTAGAACAGGGGGGGATATAATGCTTGTAATACTTGCTCCTCCAACATTTCTCAAAGGTTCTCGTCCCCATATTGTCCCCATATTCGTGAAAGTGCTTTGCAAACTGAAAATTCTGGGCAGAGGTCAGAGGTCACCAGAATTAGCAAATGCATTTCCGTTCAGTTATGGGAGGAATCATGCCTACCATGAAATGGCTCACCCTTTCCACTGTGCTTGACCAGGACAAGAGAGGAAGGGAGAAAGGGGTGGCCCCTTGTGGCTCAGCTTGGCCCCCCATAGTCTCCTCACGCCTGTGCCTTGTTCTCACTACTAGCGTACGTCCACGGGGGACACAGGGAAGGCTGGGGGGGCTAGGCTGACACCCAACCACCTCCTGGCTCAAGTCTTTGTAACAAAGGCCCTCTGGGGTTTGCTCCCCACACATGCCTATCACTTCCCTCCTTTGCCTCCAGAGAACAGGGGTTTGGCGAGGCCGTGATTTTATTCCTAATTGCCTGGGAAGTGTTGTAAACCCTGCAGAGAACATAAAATTCTAATCTATTTTAGTCCCCATTAATTTCCCACCCTTTTTCCTTTATAACTTGCTCTCTTTTCTCTGTCATGCTCCCTTTTTCCCTGATGGATTTGCAAATTCCCCCTTTTATTCCTTTCCACCCCCTGGCACGAATTAATTCAATTTACAGTGACGTTTTACGCATGTTTCCCTGCAATCTTTGTGGAGCCCAAGGCTTCTGGAAGAGGGGCCAGAGGGCGGGCCACGAGCCAGAGTGGGCTGTCTGACCCCTGGCTCTGGCCAGCTCTCTGGCCCTGACAATGTCTCACTCCAAGATCCTCCTGTGCCGACAAGCTGCTCGTGACCTAATTTGATTGCGGGCGAAATGGGACTCCAGGTGCCTGCCCACTGTGCACCGAACAGACCTGTTGTAGAGAGCAGTTAATGAGAAGGTGGCCTAATCCCTCTCCTCTGACTCTCCAGGATGACCCCCTGCGGCCCCATTCTCCTGTATGGTAGACATAAATCTGCAACCACTACACTCTGGTGCAAGACATCGTTTAACTTCTCGCATTATTTAACTTCTCTAAATCAAATTAATTATGACCCTGAACCCTCCCCTGCTAGAACACCAGCCTCCCCTCTAAAGGACAATGCAGAGGTGCCAGGAATCTTTCCAACGCTCGTGGCTAGGAGTGGCCCCCAGGCCTTCACTCACAGAAGTCACTGCATTAGCATCTTGTCCAAACCATCAAGGTCTCTGAGAGTGGGAACTCAGATCTTTGCTCTCAGGGTCCACAGAACCAATCTGCTCTGGGACCTGAGAGCCAGGGAGGCACCCAAAGTAAGATTCCCTCCCTATGGAGGAGATGCTCTCTCTTCATGAGGGTTGGGAGTTCCACCTCTAACCATTTCTCCAACTGCTTCCATCTCTTGCCAACTGCTTCCATCTCTTTGCCAACTCCTACCTCTGTCTCAGCCATCCTACGTAATAATGTCTCAAAAGTGTTAGAAACAGGCTGGAGAGGACTCCCTTTTGCAAGTTTGTAACAAAACAATACAAAACAAACAGTAACAGACTAAAGTTTTGCTGTGTCATCTATTTCAAATGTTCCCCTCCTCGCCCTCCCCAGCTCAGGACTGACTGAAATACGGAAGCTGCTGTGGGAAGGAGTCTCTCCTTCATCTCGCCACCCCTCCAATCTGCGAGCCTCTCCAAGGCTCCTACCCCAGGTGGAAGTGGGGTTGTCGAAAAGGGGCGCCATCTTGAGTGCTCGGTACCGCAGGCTGGGCCTTCTGCACGTCCACAGGCAAACATTGCATTTGCAGATCCCACCCCTGCATTCTGAGAGCCTCCCACCTGCAGTTTCCTTCTTTGTCTCACGCTCATCATCCTCCTCAGCCTTGCATCAATCCTTCTGTTGGGGTCACCTTGAACTTCCAGGCCAGGAATCCACATCTGGCCGGGGAAATAGAGCCACACGGTTTGTCCCCGCCAAACTCTGCGAGACCAGACCCCCACCATAGGCTGCATCAGTCAGCCTCTCTCCTGGAAGTTTGTTTTTTGTTTGTTTGTTGAACTCTTAGCTGGGCATCTCAGTCCCTAAGGAACCCTCGACTCCAGGAAACGTGCGTTCAATTCTCTCCAGGTGTTCCCTTGAGATTCTACCCCCCATCCACCCCATCCCAAACCCCGATCCTCAGCGCCTGGCCCTCTCTCTAAAGATATCTTGACTCTGAAACTTTTTAAATCCTTCTCCCCAGCTTAATCTTAGCTTCTCCCATCAAAGCTGTGGTTGACATGCCCAGCATGAGCAGTGAGCAGCCCAATCGTTCTCAGCCTTGGAGCCTCCAGGCCAGGAGGGGTCTTATTTTGATATTCTGTTACAAATGTGTAGCACAACGTCAGGCATGGGTAAGTGTAGTAACAACACCTGGTATAAGGGGAGCGAGCATGAGAGTAGGGACTCTTAGAGCAAAGAGGCAGACAGTTGGAGGAGTGCCCAGGCGGGGGTCTGGGGGAAGAGCATTCTGGGAAGAGAGGGCAGCAAGGGTCAGCCTGGCACATCTCAGGAGGCTGGACTGGCGGGTGCGGTTGGAACAAGGTAGGCAGGCCTGCCGGAGGCAGGAATGGCAACCGGGGACCCCAGCATGGTGAAGTGTGGATGTTATTCTCACGGATGCAAAAGCAGAGGAGGGGCGAGACCTGACAGGTGTTAGAGGATCGGGTGGCCTCTGAGGGAAACGGGCTGGTAAGGAGCAGGAGTGGAGGCCCAAGGAGAAGATGCGGCCAAGAACAGCAACAGGAACTCTGGTAAGGTGTGGCCACATTCTAGATATATTTTGAAACTAAGGCAGCAAGATGTGCTGATAGAGTGCATATAGGTTGTGAGAGAAAGAGGTTTTTATTTCTCTTTTTCAAAGATTTTGTTTATTTTTTCGAGAGAGAGAGGGAGGGAGAGAGAAAGAGAAGGAGCAGGGGTAGGGCAGAGGGAGAAGGAGAGAGAGAATCTCAAGCAGACTCCACGCTGAGCGTGAGTCCTACGTGGGACTTGATCTCATGACCTCTGAGATCATGACCTGAGCTGAAATCAAGAATTGGACGTCTTAACGGACTGAGCCACCCAGGTGCCCAGGTTTCCCCAGGTGAGAAAGAGGTTTTTAACAAGATATTGAACTTGCCAGGCAGCTCTAGCTCCCAGTTGGCCGAGGGAAGACAATGTCCTCAGGGAGAGTAGAACACTTATTCCAGGTCTTGGGAAGTCCCAGGGGTAAGTGACCCAGCATCTCTCTTCAGGGCTCATCTCCTGCCATCTCCTAAGCAGGGTGGATTTGCAAGATAATACCTTTAGGCGTTTTTTGTTTTGTTTTTTTTTTCCAAAGTATGGTCCAAGGTCCAAACTCTGGTCACCGTCACAGACAAAAAGCTAATTACATAGACAGCCTGGTTCCTACTGATTTATATCTGGATCTAAAACTATAAAAGATAAGGAGCAGTTTGATGGGTCATAGTAAAAAAAAATAAGGAGGAAAATTAAAAGAAATGTCACATTTAAGTAACTCACTTTCTCAACTAGCCCAATTCAAGCTTAATTTTCCGTCAGTATCTAGCTCTTAGATTTCCTTTCAGGGGTACAAAAAAATAATAACTTCCTCCCAAGGAGTTATCTATCCTGTTTTCTAATGGCTCGCATGCTGCCCGTACTCTTCTGGTCTCAACAATAGTTTCGTTGAGCAGAAATGTGTATTTTTTCACTTTTGCATGGATGTATTAGTTTCTAATCACTACTATAAACTCCCATTTCTCTCTGAAGCCTATCCACTTCAGTGCAAGGATTGCAAAATCAGAGTGGCCTCAGTGGGGGAAGCAGTAACAGCTGTAGAGGGGGGCTGGGCATGAGGCACTAGGGAGGGGTGGGCACTCTGGAGAACCGCCAGACCCATGCCCACAGAAAGTCATTCCAATTAAGAAAAGGAAAGGAATTAAACACTGTGCTGACAAAACAAAACACGGTGTTTCCAGGACCCCTCCCACACTGTCTCTTCTGAATACATAAAACAGTATTTTCTCTTAGAACCCAAGCTATATTTCTCCTGATCAGTTAAAAACAGATGCTAGACTATGTCCAAACCAGCAAAAACCAAGCTCAAACAAGAAGCATTCCTTGGCTTGTTTAGCGGGGGCTGTTTACACAAATCTACGGTACCTGCTCTGAATGCTTCATCTCTACCTCTCTTACACAGGCCCACTTCCTTATGTGCATTTACAACTTGATTTTCTACTAAAAAGAAGATATGACATTTGCCTGTTCAGCTCTTTTTTTCTTTCCTTTTTTTTTTTTTAAGCTTTTACTTATTTATTTGAGATAGAGAGAGAGAGCACACGAGCAGGAGTGAAGGGCAGAGGGAGAGGGAGAAACAGATTCCCCACTGAGCAGGGAGCCCAATGCAGTGCTTGATGCCAGGACCCTGAGATCGTGACCTGAGCCAAAGGCAGATGCTTAACTGACTGAGCCTCCCATGCGCTCTCCTAGTCAGCTCTCTAAAAATCTAAATAGAATAAAAATAGAATAAAAATGTTTTCAAAACTAGTGGTTTCTTCATCCTTATATTTGAACAGGTGGTATAGAGGAGGGAGAGCAAGATGGCGGAGAAGTAGGAGACGCTGTGACAACCGGTCCCCTAAAGTGCGCTGGATATCCACCAGAACACGCTGAACACCCATGAAATCAGCCTGAGAAGTAAGATTTTTCACTTCTGGATCTCTATAGGAGCAGAAGGCAGCAGTGGAGAGGTAAAGCAGAGTGGGAACACCCGAACCTATTGAAGAATAAACAGAAGGGGGAGGGAGCCACCAGAAGCGACCTAAGGATAGTAATACCCTAAAGGAAAGTGCCCTGTGGTTGGGGACAGCATTAACTTAGAGTCCGGTTAAAAACACTTAAAAAGAGCAAAAGATCTTAAGGAGCAACTGATGGAAGTGGGTGGTCACAGGCACAGGCCTAAGCCCACGTTCCCAGGAAGGACACCAACCGCGTCAAAGAGAGGCTGGCAGGGGATCCAGTCCGTTTGTTTCTCAGAGTGCTTGCATACACTGTATTATTTAGGATGTGCTAGGCTATGCTGCAGTAACAAACACCAGAATCTCAAAAGCCCACCATGATCAAGATGTCATCTCAATGTGAGCCTCTACAATCACTCCTGCAGTGAGAAGGGCATGTGGCAAATCAATCACCGGACCTTAAAGTTCCTACCTGAGAGTGACACACAGCACTGCTGCTCGAATTTCATTGGCCAAAGTATTCCATTTGGCAATACCTACCCTCAAAGTAAGCTGGAAGCACAACCCTACCATGCAGCAGCAGGACAGCCAGAAATATTTGTTGAACTGCATGCATGAACTACAAGTATGGGTTCCCACATTAAGCACTTAACACAGGTAGGGCCGTAAATCTTTCTATTTAGTACAGAGAAAGATGAAGATTCAAAGAAAATTAGTGACTCTTTCAATATAATCTAGTTAGTTACGGGAGAGCAGAAGCAAGGGCCTTGTTTTCCGAAATTTTAATTTAATGTCTTTTCATTACAACATGTTCTCAACCGTTGGCTGTGTTAGCTAGACATTTCTTTTCCCCCAACTAACTAATTTTATTTACACACTTCTGGTTTCAAAGAATACTTGAGTGACATTATGAGATGCTGTGCTATGGCCTTATTTTATTATATACACACACAGAGCTTCTGGCTGTGATTATACTGCAGAAAACACAGGTTTTATAATCATTTGATTTTTTTCATTTATTTTAATGACCTGTTAAAATAATGATATGGTTGATTCAATCAACCAAACCGTTTCAGATTGTTGAAAATAATGATTCCCTTGAAGGAAAAGAAAAGTCAACTCAGGGGTCATCTGTGGGTGTTAAAGCAGAAGCTTTCTAGAACAACGTGCTGTAACTGCACAGCCCTCGTGCTAAGAGCTGATGGGGGGGGGAGGTGTAGGGGGGGAACAGCCTCCAAAGAGCCTACGTGCCTTTGAGAATCTGAGCAATAATATTCCAAATTTCCATCAGCACTGGGTTGTTACAACATGAAAGGGAACCCTTTGGCCAATAAAATGAGATGATTCTCTTAACACTTTCTGGGGCAAAATTCATTTTTTGCCTTTGACAAAAATGAAATGCCCATCAGATGACAACAAAGGATTGGTAACTTCAAACACAAGTAGCAGCTTAGATCATCTCATAGGAATTTAGGCACTGTTTTCTCTCCTTTCCATCAGGTATTCCTTCAGAGTTCAGAATTAATACATTCCTTAGACAAGTGGCATCCTAGTCTTTAGTTAACAGAGCCATTTGCATAACAATAATAAACCTTTTCCCTGTATCCCTTGTGTGCGTGTGTGTGTGTGCGCGTGCATGCACACATGTGCCTGAGATGGGGGGTGTTAGCCGGTGGGCATGCATGTGTCTGCATTTCTAGGGCCCCTGGGGATGAAATTACGGTGAAAAATCTTGAGGCAGTCTATTTTCTCAACTTGCCTGAAACTGGTTTCACGCTTCTTCATTTTAATAGGAATCAAATGAAGGATGCTGACTCATTAAGAGGCAGGCTTGAGAGGTGTGAATTCCTAGCTGATGGCTATGCACAGCTATGGGATGGTATTTCAAAAAGGTGAGAAGATGATTTTGCCTAATGTTTAAGGAATTACATTTTAAGCTTAGACCTGGAAAGTCTGTTTACAGGGGCTTTCAAAATTGAGGAATATCTTAGGTTGCTGTCATAACTCTGCCAAGGCTATATTTTATTCAAAGCACAAGAGGAGGCAAAAAGTATATATATATATATATACACTTTTAATTTGATTTTTTTACTAGTGTAGTGAGACTACTACTACCGTAGTGAAGATAATAACAATACCTAACTCATAAAGTTGTTGTGTCAGCCACATAATAATGGGTCGACAGTCATCATCATCATCATCATTATAATAATATACTAACGGTTTTTAATTTTTTTTAATTTTTAGCCATAAAATTCATTTATTTAAATAGTATCTTAAATGGAAGCCCTGTGTGTAAACCAAGTATGTAAAACAAAACTGCTCTGTTTGAAGAAAGTGTTGAGACCTGAACCCTACCATCTCCGCCAAGGCCAACGCCTTCCCTCTTCTAGAGCGTCAAAGAGCCTCTTTGGAAAACCATTGCTTGATATTATTTTTTATTTGTGTCTGATGCAGGTAAAGTTTCTAGCTACACAACCCCACTCCATACACACCCACACACACACACACACACACAAACTTCAGAACAGGTTATTGGGCAAATATACTAAGTATAATCTCTCGTAATACTATGTCTCTTTTACTGAATGCTTACCCATTTGCTCACAACTTTATACATATTACCTTTGCTTCTCGTTTCAACTCTGTGTGATCGGTATTATTACCCTTGTTTTAGAAATGGAGAGAAGAGACACAAAGAGGTCACCCAACTGTCGATTCAGTGGAAGCCGAGTTTGCCTTTCTGGAAAGCTTAGGCTCTTTCCACTTTACCAGACGCTTCTCAAATTGGACATGCTTGAAATCGTGAATTTTCTGTAATAAGTTTTGAATTGAGTGTTCGCTTTTATAATAATCCAACAACTTGAATGTACGAATATTCTGGATCATCTCAATACCCACTTTGTAACTGGGCTCTGCCACATCTCAGCGTTATTTGCTTTTGTTTGCAATTACGTTGTTGCCAAGTGGCGCTATTTTAATGGCTCCGACTAATGAGAAAAGGACAGAGGTGAACTGAATAGTAAAGGATGCATTCGTGCCAAATGACATCACAGCAGGCCGTACAAAACAGCTCGGGAGAGCAGAGTGGTGTGCAAATGAGCCAGTACACGAGGTAGTAAGTGGGGCACGCGGAACTCTGAGGAGCGGGGGCTGCAGTAGCCAGGGCCATACTCGGGCTGCAAACTGTGACTGAGTTCCAGCCCAATGGTGCCCATCAAAGAGCATTCCTGTGTTCATCGGAATCTTACCGTGCTTGTATCTGAGTTTGTATTTAGTTGGGGAAGTTGTTTTGGGTGTAGTACAGCTCTTAACATGGACACTTTATATCTGGTTTTATGTTAAACATATTAAAGTAATGTAAAAATAATTGAACATGGGGATCCTTGATTAGGATCAAGGATCCTGTATCCCTGATACAGGAGCATTTTTCTCCGGTAGAGGGGGTCTACATAATTGCTCAAGATTTGAGGACCCCTGTGCAGAATGACCCAGCTCTCCATCTATTGGGTTGGCTCTAGGGAAGGAAGCCCTTGGAAGAGGAATCTGAAGACTAGTCAGTTCCACCAAAAGTCTACTCAATTCCATCAAACAACTGGTTGACCAATTTTTTTTTTTCTTTTTTACATGTTGGCTGACACTTCAGATAAAATCCTCAGTATAAAATCTACTAAGTGTAAGGATTATACGTGTATGTGTGTGTGTCCTTGAGAGTAGTTTCATGTGCCAGAAAGTTCCAATCAGATATCTTCTTTGGTTGTAGTAATTAACACTCATTTTATTAAAGTTACTAATCCAACTTAATTCTTCCTTAAGCTTTTTAGTTCAATTTAGAAATCCTGTTATTTTACCTTTAAATCTAACACATCTTCATCATATTTTGGTGGGAGGGTATTATTAATGGTTGGGTCCATTTACAAACTTGGTTAAGCTCCTTTACAAATTTTAAACTGCACTTATAAATTTAATATATTCAATTTTCTCTTTAAACACTTCAATTATCTGGCTGAAAAAGTTTCCCCACATTTAAGTAATTCTTATAAATCTAATAAATTAGACTTTTAAACACAGAGAAACTTAAGTTCTCTTAAATATTTCAACACTGTCCATAAAATTAGTAAGATTTCAACCTAAAATTACAGGACTAAATCAATGACTCAATTGTAATTTTAAATTGAAGTTACAAAGTTAAACTGTTCTTCTAATAGGTCATTATAAGTATCTAAATATTACTAGTAACTGAAATTCCAGATTTTTTCAGATTCCTGACACAAAGACATTAATACTACGGTTCTCGTCTTTTAAACATTTCAGTACTTAAGTCTAAATCTTCTGAGTTTTGAAAGATGAATATGCAGGAGAGAAACAATTATGTCACCCACAGCATTTGGGAGGATAATATCTGAGTTAGTTGAGGTTACACGATGACCCGAGGTTTCAGCTGGGATGGTGACTGGGTATTTGTCAGCCACACCGATGGGGCATGCCTAGTTCTATTTACCAAGGTTGTATCAAAACCCTCCAATGGGGTGGATTCATAGACTGTTAAGTTCCTATCAAGTTATATAACCCATGATTTGTTCCACTTACCCCAGAAAACCTCATGCCGAGCCCTGGCTTGCTTGACTGCATTTTGCTTTCCTTTGTACCTTAAAACACATAAGCGCATTTTCCAGTTAACTCTAAAGATTTTTGGACCTGTCAGCATCTTGCATTTTCATATGCTTCCTATCTCTTAATATTGAATTCCAGATATCTCCCATGACTTGCTGACTATTCAATCATAACTTTCAAGGTCATTCCTCTGACACAACCTATTTCTAGGACTCACAGAAATTAGTTTGGAAATCTAGCCCAGTTATTTTCAAAATTTTTTGTTGGAAACTCTGTTAAGTCATAATATTAAACAGAACTATGAACAAATAAAGCAGACAAAAGCTTCATATCCTATCATTCTAAATCAGTGTGGACCTCCAGACATGAAAGCACAGGGGAAGCTTCTCCAATTCTTATTTTTGGGGTCTTGAGTGATCTACCGTGAACTATCACACCACCCTGGATAGCAGCAGTGAGGACAGAGCATATTGGCCACGAGACTTGTAGGCAATGATAGCCATAAAGCATGGTCCTGGTGTCCGGGGTGATTACTGGGCCACATACGGAATGCAGGTAAGGTCTAATAATAAAAGGTAGCATGGGGTGCAGTGGGTGGGGGACTGTGGAAGACTGCTAGCTATTATCTAAAATCCATGTTTGCCTCTTCTTTGGGGGCATATTGTTAGACTGCATTTGCCAAAATCCCCTGCAATTAATTAGATGTGCCCATAGGACTGAGTTCCAGTCGACAGAATGTGAATAGCTATGATGTGTTCCATTTCTAAGCATTCTGTAAAAATCTCTCCTAGCCTGTCCTCCATGTTCCTTTACCCTGTGACTGGTAGGAATGGAACAACGCCAAGGTAGTCTCAGCAGCTGCAATCTGAAGATGGCACATTTTCCATCAGCCTGGATCTCTGAATAACTGCGCAGTTGAGGACCACTCCATCAACCCGTTTTCCTACTCGGCATTGTTACACAACAAAAACAAGCCTGTACTGGGTCCGACCCATTATATACGGAGGGGCTTGTTTGTTATGATAGTTAGCTCACCTCAACTGATAGAACAATCAGTAGAATCAAACTCTCCATATGGCCCTTCACTCTGACTTGCATGAGCAGGGTCTCCTTCATCATTAATCTCTCCAGCAGAAAGTGCCCATTGACCATATCCACTCAGAATGAGGCAAACTTGAAGCTGGTCAACAATGGAGCCTGGTACATCAACACAAAACAGACTCAAGTTTGGGTCATTCTGAGTACATTCTGAGTCTCTGGAATTCACCATCAGCAGGTCCGGAAGGATGTGAAGAAGGAGTAGAGTTGCTCTATTATTTGTGTGTTGAGGCTTTTCCTGATGCTGACAGGTGATTCCAGAGGCTTCAGAGCAGGATGACTATGTACAGAGGGCCCAGTTTCTTCACAACACAGGTGAAGTTACCCCACTGATGGCACAGTTGTTCGGTAAGTCAGCAAAGAATAGCTCCCCCATGGAAGAGGTCATGATGACATAGGCAGCCCATGCTGAGGAATAGGTCTGACTAACTAGGAATTGGAGCCAAGTGACTTTTCAGCCTTGCAGGGCAGGATCACCATATTGGGCTGATCTTTGCCACTGGAGCCATCCCATGATGGACCGGGATCATCAGAACTCTCCCCGGAACTGTGCAGACATAAGCAACTCTGTTCGCCATTAACAGAGTATTTGTATATGCTATTTCTTTCCACTGAGTGCCTCATCCCGGATCCGCAGCTAACTCCTAGCATCCTTTCCAATTCAGGTCAAGTTTTATCTACTCTGAAAAGCCTATGATCCCACAGAATGGGGATCTATTTTTCTGTACTACCCTGAGCATATTTCTATGTATTAGCTAGTTTTGCATCTATTTACTGTCACTTCTGTTGCCAACTATGACTTGGGGACAGCGGTTATGTCGTTCTTGAAAACCACCTTGCTTTCATCGTCATGTATGTGTCACTCAGGAAATATCTGCTAATGAATTAATGAGCATTTATTTGGCATCATAGAGATGGACCCACAGATTAAATGGCTGGAATTTCATTCTCCAACTATCTTGTCACCACATAGTTTCAGAACCTATATGCTACCAATCACAACTTGCCTGGGTGTTTGATTTCTTCCCGTCAGCAACCCAATGATAGTTCTCTAACTTCTGCTTTATTTCCCAGGATAATGACAGAACATAAAAAGCATTAAAGGGTTAAACGTGTAGCAATCTGTTTGACAAGAAAAGGAAAAGATACAAAGAAATTTTAATAAAAATACAACCCTACCAGGATTTGGACTCATTACCTCTGCAATATAAGGAAGACACCAGGCAATGTGAATTTACAGGTGTTAATTAGCCAACAGAGGGCTCCTCGATTGTTCCCAGAATACCATACAAACAGAGAAAAAGAAAAATTCAATCAAAGGGCATTCCCTGGCTCATAGGAAGGACTGCATGCATGCACAATGTCATGCAAATCAGGTTTAATTTACTGCATGTTTTCCTGCTTCCACCAAATTTGTTGAAGAAAATGGATCTTTCTCTGCTTATAGCTGTAAATTCCTACATCATCAGAGCTTACTCCAATCAAGATGGTGTTTTCCAACTGATACTTGAATAACAATAGAAGAAATTCTCTATGCAAAAATACCAAATGGATATTCCCATGGTCAGCACCGTTTTGGAAATATTCCCCATTGCTCTGGGGAGGAGAGTTTATTTGGGTAATAGGAACAGGGTAGGACCTTATTTTGAAACCAAGCAAGTAGTTACACTGATAAGGGTTCCCATTCCCCTCAAGAGTACTGGAAATTAACCATTCTAATGGTTTGCATAATGGTGATTTAAAATATATCCTTGCAGCCACAATTAATTAAACCACACTCACAATTAAACATAAGTAACACTGGGGGATATATCTACATAGCATTGAACAACCCATCTAATGTTTCCCCCACTGAGTTGATCTGTCTTCCTAGTGAAGTGTGGACACAGGCATAAATAAGCTCAGCTTATTGGTGCAGTTATAATAACCTAACCACATTCACTTTCTCATTCAGGTGCTCACTCATGGAGCCCCCGCCATTTTCCCAAATTGTGTTGTACTGGGCAATTTGAGTGTTCTGAAGATGTGGGCACATTGTAATAATTGTAACCACCACTTATGTAGAGCTTACCATGTGTGACAAAACGTGAATTACTTTTTAAATATTCATGTTGACCTATTCTGCTCTCACATCAAACCTATGAGGTAGGCACTAGTATCTCCTTGTACCACATGAAGAAACTGAGGCACAGAGAGGTTCAGTAACTTCCCTAAGATCCTGCAGCTATAAATGGCACAGGTTGGACTCTGCTCTTAACTATGACCCTCTGCTATCTCAGTTCCCATTAAATCCTTGTTGAATCATGACTGTGGCTCAATCCGACCAAGAGGGGTCATCTAGCTCATCACAACAGAGACCATGTACTGACTGTCAATCAATGGTTCTTCAAATGGGATCAGCAAGCTTTCTGCAGCTCATTAAGCTTCTCCACATGTCGTGTGTTTGTGACAAGGACATATTATCATTTGTTTCCTTGTTTGCATTAATATTTTATGAAGTCCAGACATTGTCTCCTGGCACCTTTTCCAAAATACTGGGCATGCTCTCAGGTACTATTTATTCTAGAATGTCAGGGTAGTCTTCTCCTGTTGAGGAATGGGGGTGGGGAGAATCATTGGTTTGCAAGGTCTCTACAGAATCACTGCCCAAATAGTTCACAGGCTGAACATATTACATGCCCTCGATCTAGGTGATGACATGTAAGGTTTGGGAAAAGGGGTGTGATCAGAGTTTGCTGTTTCTCTGAGAGGAACAGGATCCTGGGACACATACTCAGGACCCTGATTGTCACCCTGGACCATGCAGGGCTCAGAACCCAGCAGCTGAATGAGAAGGAAAGTCATTCCTGATATTGAATAGATAGGCTCTAACCGACTGAGCATTCCCAAGCATGACCCCACATCAATTGGCTAAGAATTGGCTCAAGTGGGGAAAAACAGAGCCTGGATTTCTTCACCGATGAGTTTCTTTTGTCTAGTTATTTTTGGTTCCATTCACAACTGCATCAGACTGACTACAGATTTAAGTTGAACCATATGAAATTGCTGGCATGGGATCATTTTTTACTCACACACACACACACAAAAGGCACTTTCATGTAGATCAACCTAATAATAGCTGATCTTGTATAGTACCCCAAATACTAACATCATGGTATTTCAACTACAAAAGTGAGGTGGGCAATCTGCCAACCTCCTTCATTAAATCAATAGTGAAGCTCTTACTGAGTGGCTGGTGTGTGAAAGGCACAAAGAGACATGAAGGCTATCCCAACAAATGGCATGGGCAGGAAGGGGAGGGAAGCACGACACGGGCAGCGTGTGTGCCGTGGCCCTCCCTCCTCCGGTACTGTCTCTGAATTAAAAATAATAATAATAACCTTTGAATTTATATTGCTTGATATCCACAGGTTATTATGAAATGAGTAATAAAAAATACAATTAGAGCTTAGTGACAATTTACTGAGCTTTGCCCATGTACATTCTCTTAAGTGCTAGAGTAGATACAGGGAGGGAACAGAGATCCTATCCTCAAGGGTGATTTTAGTCATTCAACAAATACCTGCTATGAGTCAGTATCTGGTCTAAGTGCTTGGGGACACATCCCTGTTCAAAACAGAACAAAATCCCTAGCCTCTTGGAACTTACGGTCCAACAGAGGAAGGCAGATGATAAACAACAAACAACAAAGAACCAAATAAGTACAATAAATGAATAGAGCAATTAAGGGGATCAGGACTGGAGTAGCAGGTCTCCACCTTAAAAGGAGGGTAGGCCTCACTGAGAGGGACTTAAGGGAAGTCATGGGGTTAGCCATCCCGATACCTGGGGGAGAAGCGTTCCAGGCAGAGAGAACAGCCAGCGCGAAGGCCCTAGCCTGGACACTCCCAGGAATGTTCAAGAACAGGTAGGAGGCCCATGTGACTGGAACTCGTCAGGAATAGTCCTCATTAGAAATCACATAATAAGCTGAGACTAGAGTTCATTCAATCACAGAGAAGGGCAACCATGTGGCCAAAAGACTGGAAAGATTGTTAAAATATTGACAAAATGGCAGCTTATCCCCAGAGATGTTTTATCACAAGATGGCAATCTATAAATACACCAAAGCCACAAGAACTAGGTGCATGGAACCAGGTCACCTATGGCATCTGGGATGATGCCAAGAGAAAGTCATCCAGGAAAGGGGCAGAATCCTCCTCACAGACCAAGAAATGAAACTGAAACCTGAGGAAAAGGAACAGTAAGGGGGAAGGGAGCTTTGGACAAAAGTATAAATCTATGGGGTGAAATGTAAAGAAAAAAGAAGCTTTAGACACCTACTGAACCATTGGCTTGAGGATTAGGATCGTTGGTAGAAGACCAGCTTTATGGTTTTCATGGTGAATTAATTAGGCCAAGTAGAGCCTCGGCTGCTTATCAGCCAGAGGACAGAGGAGGACGGGCCAGGTGCCTGGCAGGAGGGCGACCACCAGTTTACGTCTGCCCTGAGGCAGGCTTTTCCCAGCCTTTCTCCTCTTGAAATGGGCACACTTAGAAAACCACGATGTCAAAAAAAAAAAAAAAAGAAAGAAAGAAAGAAAACCACAATGTCACAAATTGTTTGCACCCCTCACCCTTCCCAGCCCCCCAAGGCCGATGTGTGTCTGAAGCTGGCCAAGCTCTTCCTCAGAGGAAACTCCAACGGCTCTTTGCACAACCCAGCCTAAGTGTCTTCTGAGTCATCTGTGTCTGTGTCAGAGTGAGTTGATCCTCTAACTTGTAGAAGGGAAATGTAACTGTGGCTAGAAAATCAACCCTCCCCTCCACAGACCTCGTCCCACCCCCAGAAAGAGGTGCAGGGGTGAAAGGCCGTGGTGCGCACATCTAACCAAGCTCTCACGGGTGGTCATTTCACCACGTACGACCATGTGGTACGTCA
>CM052893.1:52000447-52029601 GCA_028534135.1 Potos flavus | reverse complement strand
TGGAATGGCAATTGGAAGAGTGGAAATTAATAGAGGGAAGTATTCTTTTTTTAAATGCTTCTACACAGAAGTTTTATTTTGTTTAAGTTTTTATTTTAATTCCAGGTAGTTAACATACGGCGTGAGATTAGTTGCAGGTGTAGCGGGAGGTGCTCTCATAGAGAAGAGCAGAAGGAAAGTCGAGACGCAGGATTAAGAAATGCAGATGTTGGTGAAGGGGCCCCTGTGGATATTCTGACATCTGGGGTAACTGTCATGTTTAGAGTTTTTCTGTTCCTCCGGGAAACTCAACTCCTGTCGGGGAGGGTGTGCCCAAGGAGGGTTTGGGGAGAGGAGCAACAGGGAAGGGAGGTAGGGCAGCGAAGGAGGCGTGGCTGCCCCTCCTCCACCCCTTCCTCCCAGACATCTTGCTGGAGAGCATCCCGTGTTACTGGGAGAGCGGCGTCCAGGAGTGGCGGGCAGCCCACAGCAGCGCCCGGGGACACCTGAGGACACGTTGCCAGGCCGGCGCCAGCAAAGATGAAGACAATCCCTCCTCAGCAGTCTCATGCACCCACAGCAGTGGTTTTCCAACTTCCATGAGCATGGCCACGGAATGAAACACATTTTATATGGCGCCCTGCTCTACCAAGACCTATATTCAAGTTAAAGTCTCAAGAAATAACACCTCAACTCAGGGCAACACACAGCCTGATAGCCTGGACAGGACTTTACACTCGAGAAAAGGTCTAGCTGCCAGAAAGGATAGGAATCCTGAGGCCAGAACTGCCCCTGATACCTATTGCTCTTGACTGTTTTAATTTATTTCATTAAGACAAATGCTGCTCTTGACTCGCCTAATTAATTTCCAGAGTATAAAAACACTATACCAGAGGGAGGAGACCCTCAAAGGAGGAGGAAAAACTACCTCACGGGTTCCATTTCTCACCGTCTGCTGGGTAAATGGCATCATTTAGCTGACTAACGAAAAGTTGTTAATTGGAATCCAGATGGAGGGATGCTCGTCCCTCTGGGAGCAACTCCGAGGACCCTCCTTACAAAGCCAGTCTCCCCCATCAACCTGACCACACTCTCCTTCCTGCTTCCATGCACCATTCTCCCTCAGATAGGACAAGTGGACTGAACATTTTCAAGTCATGGCTTTGTTCCCCTCACGAAATTGTAAACTCCCAGAACGGGGCTGGTGCTGTACTCACTTCTCTCTACCCAAAGCCTTATGTCCTTCTCGTACCAGACACTAAATGTTTGCTGAGTGTTTGCGGAGTTTGTAGGGAGCCTTGCTGGATTGAATTGGTTGTCTATCTACAACCATATCTTTCATGTTATAGCACAGATATATAAAATCTGTGTCTCCTGCCTCCCAGCCAGCACGAGTATGTTACCAGGGGCTCTGATGCCGGCTGGGAGGCAGAACAGTGATGTGACCCGTGTCACGTGCTTGGACTTGAATGCTGTCCCCACTTTGAGTCACATTCATGTACACTTGGACAATCAAATTAGGCTTTTTGAGTCTCAATTTCCTCATCCGTAAAAAGAAGTTATTGAGAAGATGTATCGCAGAGGATGTTGTACGGATTTAAGTGCAATAATCCATAGGCAGGGGCTGGCACAACCTAGGTGCCCAATAAATGCCGCAATTGTTGGATCCCGCTCCTGTGTGGCCCCCTGTTGGAAAGAACAGCTACGATGAGGGTCACGGTACAAACAATGTCCCAGCGCCCCAGCTTGTCTGAAGAGCAGTGTGTGGACTTTACTCTATCAGGTTGAAGGGTTCTGATGTTTAGTTATAAGCCAATAACCTACTGACCAACCACACAGGGCAGCCTCCTGGTGCTCTCATCTTCGGGTTCTTCGGAGATAGTCTAAGACACACGATCTGACAGTTGCCACCAGTCCCGTGTCGCTCTTGGACACTTCAAGTGTGGCTGGTCCAAACTGAAGTGATATCAGCATAAAATACACGGGAGTTTGAAGACAATTTGTAAAAAGAGTGTAAAATTTCGCATTCATAGTTTTTATACTGATTACATATTGAAATGATAGTTTGGCTATAAAAGGTGGAATAAAATACATTATTAAAATTAATTTCACCAGTTTCTTTTGGCCTTTTTAATGTAGCCCCATCATTATATTATGTATGTGGCATGCGTTGTATGTTTCTATTGGACAACGTGGGTCTGAGAGTTGAGCACATACTACGCCCATCATGTTCCAGTCTCCTACTCCTTAAAAAGGAATCACCCCCCAGGACCCTCACATACAAGTCTCTCCCCACGTATCCAATTCCATCACCTTTGCACACGTTGCACCCCAAGTCAACCATCAGCAACTCTTTCTAAGAGGAACCCCAAAGGTGTCTTGCTTCCCATGTTTTAGGAATAGTGCAGGATCGGATTCCATTTGTCATATCAATGATCCAGCTGATTGTGCAGAAAAGGGCCAAGAAATGGTTAAAAAATATTGTTTCGGTGTTTTATTCAACAGATAAATGAGTAAATATTCAGCAAGGATCCGATAAGACCAGGGCACGATGTTTGATCCTGTGAGTAACACAGTGATAAACGAGAGGCCCTATTGCTTGCAAAGAACCCAGCATACTTAATGTAAAAACATATGTTTTGCCCTTTGCTTTGTGGTCCCTGCATATCTGTCAATCCCCATTGCCAGCGGTCCCCTGCCTCACAGCAGATGCCTCAGTGACACCAAACTACCAATGCAATCCTGGCCTTACCATCCTATTTCAATGGAAGCCTCGCCATGTTTGTTCCTCTGCTGGGAATGCTCCGCCTCTTCTCCACCAGTATCCACCAGGTTGAATGGGATTTCAGGGCTCGAGTCCCTCCCTGTCTCTAAGAAGCCACTCCCAATCCTCCAGCCATAGCAGCAATGGTCTCTCCATTTTTCATGCAACTAGTAGGCTTTATACATAGCTCTACTGCTGATCTCCCAGGCTGGTTGGAACTGTTTGTTGGCTAATCATCTTACCAGAGGGTAAGCAATGAGGACCACATGGATGTCCAGGGGAGTTGGGTGTCAAGTGCATACTTAAAGACCAAACTCCCAGCAACCCCATCTTCCTTCCACCATCCATTTACCAACTGACAAGCCAGAAAAAGAAAGGCATGAAACCTCATAATTACTATTTGGGGGGTGAGTCTGATAAAGAAAGAGGAGGAAATGAATTTTTACATGAACTTATTTGACAACGTTTTAATGGTCAGGCCAGACTCCACGCCAGGACATCTCTGGTTTGGAGGGATGGAACAGGACTTACCACAGGCATGTTCATGAAGTATATTCAGCGTAACTTCCTGATTTGGGCTTTTGAGGCTAGAAAGCTTGGGTGCTGCCCACCTACAGCTGCCAAAGGCCACTATGGGGTTGGAATAAACTGTTCACGAGATGGCTCAAAGTTAGAAGGCTTCTGAGACTCACTTACTAGAGCTTCGAGAGCTTCCCCAAGTGGAGCTGCACTTGCCCAGCAAGCTCATCCAGCAAGACTAAGGCGGACGCAGTCAAGCAGGGAAGGCAGCCATGTCTGTTCACATCAAGGGTCAAGTAGCTGGTATACAGTGGAACTTCATAAATGTTGAAAGGATAAGTGAATGAATGTATCTGCAGAAGACTGTGACAAACTCTAATGAGATGAGATCCTCGTCACTCCTGCTGTGGCAGTAGCATCAAAGAACTGCTCTCGAAGCATAGTTGCTGGGACAGTTTCTAGAAGGGCAAGAGAAGGACAAAACTATGGAGGAGTTCCTGTCCCCAGAGGCCAAAGTCGAATGGAGACTTGATGCTCTCTGAGCTAGCAGGTAGCTCTTGGTCATGCTGTTTAAGGAAGGAGATCAGTTAAGAGAATCTTATTCAGTTCATCTGATTTCTTTAGGCTCTCACCCTATATTAATTAGCTGATAGAACCCTTATGGTGTGATGTGTGTTTAGGGCCATTGTAGGACGCACATTGTCACAGAAATCTGTTTGGTGGGACTTGTTAGCACAGATATTATTTAGCTAAATAGCTCTTAATGATTCCTTCAGAGCCTGCTGCATCTGGTGGGTAATTCGCTTTATAGTTGGGGACTTGAAAAATTCCGTTTTCTAACTTACTCAACCCTACTGACCTAATTCTCGACCAGGGAGGTGAACAGAGTAGCTCTGCGCTCAGAAGAGATTTAAAGTAACTCCTGACGCCTCCTAGGGTAGGGAAAAGCCCCAGAGTGCAGTATGATTGTATTCCATTTTGAAGAGGCGTTAAAAAATATATGATTTTTTCAAACAAATCACTGCAAGGAAAAAGAAATTTGAATCACATCAAAAACCTGGCTCTTTTGAAAATAACCTGTTGAATTCAAACGACTGAATTCATTCTCACAAATCCTTTGGTGCATCTGGGGACAAATGGACGAGGACTCCGAAGGGTCCACGCGGTGAGTTCTATTGCTCTCAAATAGGCTTGATCAAGGGTTTCGGCTTGCTGCAGGCGATGCTGTGACATGTCACCGGAGGACTCCCGGGCACCGCAGGGCTGGGGCAGCCTTGGTGCCGCCCTGTGAAGCAAGCAGCAGCACTCTCTTCAGGCCACTCGTCCTGCTAGTGAAATGCAAATACCCACTTGATGACAGATGGGGCTGGGAAGGCGTGCTTCTTTAATAATTCTATAATTCCATCGAATGTTCTGGTCTCAGGGAACAGAGAGCTTTGAATGGAACTTCTATTGGAACCCCATGGTGGTTGAGAGCTACTTCTTCATCTCCCTTGCCTTCCATGCTTCGAGATGAAATGAAAATCTCTCACAAATGAAACCCCAGGAGTGTCTCTGAGGCCATCAGCCATTGATGGCTGCTGAGGACGTCTCAGAGCGCCCATTCCAGGCTCCGAGTTGGCTTAGCTGTCTCCAAGGAAGGGAGGTCTGTGCACTGGGGGGTACATCTGGCCCGAGAGCTGACCACCTCAGGCCCTTTCCAGGAAGCAGCAGGCTACTTTTGGACCCGCCAGCCACTGCATTTTCGTCAATGGGCTCTAATGGAAAATATTTGGGGAGTGAATTCATTGCAATAGAGTGGTTGTTAACCCAGGAAAAAGAAATTGATTTGGATTCTCATTTCTGCCATTTACAAGTGCTGTGAACGTTATTTAGCTTCTCCAATCTAAACTTGCTCATTTGCAAGGCCTATGCGAGAGGATGCTTGTAAAATGCTTCGTGAGGTATAGCTTGTGTTGTAAGGGCTGAAATGGTGGGAAAATGTAGGATTTTTAAGGTGGCCATACAAAGGCAAAGGCTGAGTACGTAGTCTGCTATAAAAGGAACATAGCTTCATCTGCTTTCTCTAGAATAGGAGTCTGCCAACTTTTTTCTGGAAAGGGCTAGAGACTAAACAATTTCAGGCTTGCAGCTGTATGATCTCTGTTGCAACTAGTCAACTTTGTCATCGCTGTATAAAAGCAGCTATAGGACAGTAAGTAACCAAATGAGCGTGGCTGGGCTCCCCTAAAATTTCGTGCACAAACAAGCGGCTTTTAAAAGTCTTAGAAAACTGGGGCACCTGGGTGGTTCAGTGGGTTAAAGCCTCTGCCTTCGGCTCAGGTCATGATCTCAGGGTCCTGGGATCGAGCCTCACATCCGGCTCTTTGCTCAGCAGGGAGCCTGCTTCCCCCTCTCTCTCTGCCTGCCTCTCTGCCTACTTGTGATCTCTCTCCTCTCTGTCAAATAAATAAATAAAAATCTTTAGAAAAAAAAAAAAGTCCTAGAAAACTTAGAAGGCACGGTGAGAATTGGGAATTTTAACAACATCAAAACACACACGCACATAAATATTCAACTGATCTTCAAAAGAAGTATGACCTTAGAAATCACTGTAGGATAAATTCCAGCTAAGTCTACACACATAAACCTATTTTATAAAAAGAAAATGATCATATTTGAATTCAGACCCCCTGACTATGCTGAGAAGGAAAAAAAATGGAACGTAATAGTTTAATTAGAATTTCTAAAGTTAATCAATAGCTAGTTATTTTCTAAATAACTAGGTTTTAAAATAAGTTCAACTTTTTTTTTTTTTTCAATTTTGGAGTCTGACCATTTATGAACTTGAAATACAAATCCAATCAAATCTCCCCTTCCTGTGCCCTTCAAAGGCTTCTCTTCACTCCTGATGCTCTTGGAATAAAGACCAAGCATGTAACCTGGTCCACGAGGTCTTACTTGGCACCCCCCCAGACTTCCCACTGCAGCTTTATCTCCAGCCCCACTCCCCCTCCAGGTTCTCTGGGCCTCAGTCACCAGTGTCCCCATCTCTGCCTTGCCACCATCACCCCTGCACCTGCCCCAGGGCCCCCGCCACACATAATCTTGGTCTCATTAACCCCTGCCCCTCACTTGGGCCTCTGTTCAAATCACGTCCTCAAGGAGCCTTTCCTAAGCCCTAGTCAACTGTCACAGAACCTGTCTCTAGCCTTCACACTCTTACTGCAGTTTGTCATTATACATTCATTAGGGTGATGGTTTAATTAATGTGTGTCTTCCTGCTGGGCCAGGGACCTCCCCCCGACCCCTACCCCCCAAGAGCAGGAAATGTGCCTGTGTCTGGACAGCAGCGGCCTCTGCTCGGCGGCTGGTAAGTAGGGCCTTAATAAAAGAGATCAAGGAGTAGCAATCAGAAGGATCTAGAATTAAAACATAGCTGTAAAAAGTCCAACAAAGAGGCTTTCGAAGGGATACTGCACGCGTTATAGATTAAACTTTGCCGTTTTTAAAGTAATACAAGTTTGTTTGCTCAGTCCTTACTGATGATCCAGATTAGGTTCGGGCTGGCAAACTTTTGCTGTATTGGGACACACACTACACCCTTCAGGCTTCGGGGGGCATATGATTTCGGTCTCTACTCAACTCTGCTGGCGGAGCAGCCAGAGAATCCCACCACCTGCATTCAGGCTTTTCGAGCTGATGTAGGACCTTAGAAACTGCCTTTTCTTCCTTCCCACCTTTTTTTTTCCTTCCCCTTTTGGACCTCAAGAACACAGACATGGATTTATCACAGTCTTTGGTTTATGATACCCTGGCATCGATGGTCTGGGCAAGGCCCACTTCTGGCTGTGTTGTGTTTCTGCGGCAAACACCTGCGCCCCCATCCCAACACACGGAGCAGAACACAGTGGCCAGTGAGGACGCCCCTAAATGCTCCATCCCCAAGCCGTCCCCTGCCTCCCTCACCTCAGGGAACCAGGCTCCGGACTGAACCTGATCTTCCCCTTCCTCTTCCGCCCTGGGATGTGGGCTTCTCATCTTTAAGGTGTGGGAGTCCACGGGAGGGAGCCGATGAGCTGAGCCCTCCTCTCATCTCCAGAGCTCTAGCTCCGAGGACCTGGCACACTCTTCATGTTCTCTGGCAAACCTCGGAAATTGTGCCCCGCATATATTTTTCATCTCTACATGGGAGGGAATATCTAGGCAGACTGGTTTTGTGATACACGGGAAGAACAGATTCCCATTCACATCCAAGATGGCATCTTACCAGATGTCTCATGGCCAAGGCCTCTGCAGCACGCTTAGGCCAAGAGGGTGTGTTGTAAAATTCTTATTTTTTTTTTTTTTTTTAAAGATTCTATTTATTTGTCAGAGAGAGAGAGACAGCACAGGGAGGCAGAATGGCAGGCAGAGGGAGAAGCAGGCTCCCTGCCAAGCAAGGAGCCCGATGTGGGACTCGATCCCAGGACCCTGGGATCATGACCTGAGCCGAAGGCAGCTGCTTAACCAACTGAGCCACCCAGGCGTCCCAAGAGGGTGTGTTGTATCGAAAAATGTTTTTCCTCTGAGAGCCAAAGAGATTTTTAAAAAATATTGAGGCTTTTCCCCCCCTTCTTTGGCCATTTCTCTATTTTAACGTTAAAAGAGTCACATGATTCCGACAGCTCTGTTGGCGGGCGCCCGGTCTCTGTGCCTCTGGGGCAGCAAGGCAAGCATGGTAAACTTCGACACAGCCTGTAATATATGGTCTCAATTTAAATTCTGCAAAATGCCGATTTATCTGATTTTTTACCAGAGCAGGGAGATAAGGCGGTCATGCCCCCATGCAGCTCAGCATCTCTATATCCTGGAAATGGAACCTCAGGGAAGGCGGGCACAGGCAGTGCCCTGGGTGTGAACAAAGGAGGCTGACCCACGTGTAAGACACTTGAGAGGAGACACAATCCTGTGTGTGTGTGTATGTGTGTGTTGGGGGGGGGGGGGGAGCCAGTAATGTTAACAGTCATTTGCATCACTATTGATTTAATGTGGGAGAACCGGAATTCTCCTGCAGGCGTCCCTGACCCATTTGGGTGAGATTCTAGCAACCTCCAGTGGACAATTTGTAGAATTACTCTCATTGTCTTTGGATACTAGGACCTTACCTTTCCCCTTAGGGGGATCCCTTTTAAATAATAAATATTTTGTGCTCTTTACTCTTTGAAGACGGCGGACTTTATGCACATGATTTCAAAAGACTCCATAAAAAATCTTAACTGCAATATAAAAGAAAAATCCGAGGGAAGTAATTTTAGATAAATCAAATTAAAATAATGAATAAATATGTGTATGTATAATGAATGAATGCATGAATCTGCACTCAAATATACAGTGTCCAGGTCCTAGTATTCTAGAAGACTCAGCTATCTGGAAACTGGCATCTCGTCAGAATCACCGGAAACATGACAGTCACAAAGGCGATAGGCAGAGGGACTCTACTTGCATCTCAAGTGTCACTAGCAACATTGCTGCAGATCATGTGGTTTTTCAAAATAAATAAGAAAGATCTGGTAAAGTTCTGAACAAAACAAAGGACAACCTTTCCTGGGGCTTAACAGCAGGTTCATTTCTAGGAAATTTAAGGTCTACTAAAATTTTGCAAGACGTCCTTTGTAGCGGTGCCTGGGTTCCTCAGTCAGTTAAGCATCTGCCTTCGGCTCAGGTCATGATCCCGGGTCCTGGGACCGAGCCCTGCGGCAGGCCCCCTGCTCAGCGGGGGGCCTGCTTCTCCCTCTGCCCGCCGCAACCCCTGCTTGTGCTCTTTCTCTGTCAAATAAATTTTTAACAAATCTTTTGCGTTTTCATGTTAGATGGAGTGAGGGTCCAGGCCCCTCCAGCAGCTACAGACAGGCTTGCCACCTGCTCTGGTAGAACTTCCCGAAGCCGCAGGGGACGCAAGCACAACTGGGTGTCGTGCCGGACTCTCCACTGTGTTTCGGGATATTTAACAACCCGGGTCCCTATCCACAAGTGTCAATAAAACTCATCAATCAATTCGATGGACTCGTTATCAAACGGGCCGCGGAGAAGGAACTACTTCCGTGAAGACCCGCCGACAGGACTTGCTCCGGCGCTGAGGACACTCCTGTCCATGGGGCTCTTCCTCCCGGGGCTGTCGCTACTGTTCCCGCTTGGCATGTGCCGTCCTGGCCTCCTCCTCCTACGCTGAGGGACTCCTGAGATACTGGGCAGGACGTCCCTGAGGCTGCAGGGAAGGCTGAGAAGGGAGGAGAGCTGCGGAGCACGGGGCCCATGGAGAGCCAGGTCTGGCCCCGAGCTCAGCTCGCAAACCCCCAGCGCGCGAGGTGAAATGCCAGGTTCTGAAACCAGCGTGTCTTCAGCTCCGCCCCGAGGTGCTTCTGCAGGCCTTGTCTGTCTCCAGTTCATCCAAGAGCGGGTGGGCCCTGTGCCCGAGACCTCAGAACTTTTCCTTGCCTGTCCCTCGAAGCACAGCTCTGACGGCTAATTCTGAACACCTCGTGTCTGGCAGAGACACAAGTGCACTCAGCGGCGACAATTCGGGATTGCTAGTAAGCACAAGGATCGAAGAACAGATTTGTTTGTCTTTTTTACAGGCAAGACATAAATGGTTTACACGTGAAGCCAGCAGTCCCTCCAGTGTATTAAATGGGACACCGGTTTGAATGGCTAGTCATTAGACTTCTCAAAAAAACGTGAACGTGTCCCCTGTCAAGGAAGATGCTGGCTTACACAAATTGTGGCAGGCACACACTTCACTAGTGAAGGCGTGCAAAAGGTAACTGTTTTCTAAAGCTGAACACAAGCTAACTTTCCAACTCCCACCCAGTTTGTGGTCTTGAAAAAAAGTATTGACAATGCAAGGGGGCTGCTGTCATAACGAAGGTTTTCGATCCGTTCATCCACTCTCTGGGGCTGGCAGAAACCCGGGGCGGGCCTCACTTCTGCAGGTCTTGCTGGGGCAGGAGCCGGGGGGTGGGTACCGATCGTCAGGTGCTGTCCTGGGAGATGCCCACTGCTGAGGCGACACATCTCGTCTGGTTTTGGTCTCAGTTTTCCATCCGCTGCCCCGCCCCCAACTATCTCTCGGGGGTGGGGGGGGGAGGGAGGACTGGATCTGTCAGCCTCTCTCACTACTTTCCCAAGGCTTCTCCACAGCCCCACACTTTCAGCTGCTTTCCCTCCACCCCGAGGAGGTGTGGACAGCCCTGGGACCGTCCTAAGCTGGAAGTCTCCCCAGGCTACACCACAGAATTAAGGCCCAGGGTCCTTGCCTCTGGAATCCCCAGCTTAACGAGATCCCTGCTATCCCCTTCTTCAGACCATTCCCCACGTGGGAGTTCACGGGTGCGATGACAGGCCGAGGATCCCCCCACGGAAAGACCCCATTAGTGAGCGGCCTCGAATGTTCTCCCTTCAGATTCAGAAAAAGCATCTCCTTGTAGCCTTAAAATGCTTTTTATCTCCTCAGCCTGTGGCCCGAAATTGGCTTGGCACCAAGCCTCTAGCCTTCTAAGCCAACTGATTAAAGTGAAGGCTCAGATGACTTTGTCCCCTAGGGCACACTGGCAATGTTCGGAGACATTTTGGGGTTTCCATTTGTTGGAGATGCACAGCTTCTAGAAGGGTAGCCCCCACAATGAAGAATTCTCCTGCCTGGAACGTCAGGAGTGCCGAGGCTGGCCCAGGAAACTTGTACTTACTATTTGGTTCCTCTATCAGAGAGAGAAGGAATAAGTTCGTTTTCTTAAATTTTTGGCCGAATTTTGTGCTCTAGTCACTGACCACAATCCTAGCTGCCAACTGTTAGTTAACAACCATATTAACAATTTCCAGCGGATCTTGGAAAATTGCACACAGAGGAGTTTGAGCACAGAGATGGGGCTTTTCTGATCTGCTCGATCACACCACCTGGGTGCTGACAGACGCCACCCACCCCTCTGCGGTCCCTGCAGGCCTCCCTGTCCGATGGCGGAGGCAGAAAGGCGTGGCCTTTCTTGCCTTTGCAGCGCTCTGTCAAATCTGCATAACCCAGACCCCAGGGAAGGCTGGCCACCCTCAAACCAAGCAGGTTTGTCCGGCACAAGGGACAGGACAGAGGCTGTGCCCCCAAGGAACAGAGGGTCTGTCCCGGGCCTGCCTGGATTCTGAGCAGTGGCCTTCAGGTGGGAGCGAGGAGCACTGGAAAGTGTACTTTGCACACTGCCCTCACACGCCAGGAAGGTCAGCAGCGGTGTCCAACCTGTGCACACAGACCCCTGAGGGCTTGCAGAGGTTCTGGGGGCCTCGCTCTTCCACCGGAGAAGGGCTGGCTGCTAACTTCCCCCCATGTGGAGCTTTCAGATCAAATCTAAAGAAACAGTTTCTGAAAGTGGAAGGGAAGACCGAGAGATGGACATCCCAGGAGACGCGGAGGCAGCCTCATTGCCTCGAGAGGCGGCGTGCTCCTGCTCCCTCGGGAGCTCACCACCCAGTCAGATGGGGAGGCCCCACTCCCCCCGCGAGGCGGGAAGGGAGCTGTAGGGTTCAGGGGAGGGCCAGGGAAGGGCGCGGGCGGGCGGGCGGGGAGGCTGCCTTGTGAGCTGCTCCCCGAGGCCCTGCGCGTCCTCCCTGCTGGCAGCGGCCACGGTGTGCGGACGAAGGAAGCGAGAGGCCCCTGTCCTTGGCCGCCCTCCTGCCGGCACCTGCCGCCTCTGTGGAGGGAGGCGGGGAGCGAGCCGTGTGGCAGCCGGGGCTCCGAACGTGCAGGGCACGCTCGTGTCCCCAGGAACATCTGTCACAGCCATAACACATTTCTGCTGGTGGTTCTGTTTACACAACCCCAAGCAACGAGTTTGACTGAGATCTTCATAAAAAGACTGATGGGGTAGGGCAGCCAGGGGACAGAAAACGCTGACATCGTTTAAGGAGAGAATTGGATACAGTCTTAAACAGGTGCCTTCAGACTTGTGATAGCTTGAGCCACACAGTTCATTCATCGGTTACACTTCTAGGGACTTCCTATTATGCTGGGTGAAGTAGAAAGCAGACAAAAACGAGTAGGGCCTATTCTTAAACAAGGTAGTTCTTTTTTTTTTTTTTAAGACTTTATGTATTTGTCAGAGAGAGAGAGAGAGAGCACAAGCAGGGAGAGCGGCAGGCAGAGGGAGAAGCCGGCTCCCCGCCGAGGAGGGAGCCCGACGTGGGGGCTCGATCCCAAGCTGAAGGCAGACGCTTCGCCGGCTGAGCCACCCAGGTGCCCAACAAGGCAGTTCTTTACAGATGCAGAAAGTACATGGGATTAACAGTGGAAAAAGACACAAACGGTGACGTTGAGCACCTCTGCATAAATACAACCTGATCCTTTTTGAGGGAGGGGGAGAGAAAAAGAGAGAAGAAGAGGGGGCCAGGGAGGGGGCAGGGGGAGAGAGAGAGAGACCCTCCAGCACACTCCCCGCTGAGCGCGGAGCCTGCCACGGGGCTCAATCCCACGACCCTGCCATCGTGATCCGAGCCGAGAGACAGATGCCTCACCCGCTGAGTCACCCAGGTGCCCCGAAACCTGCCCGTTCTTAGCTACCACGGTCTTCTACTGGCCCGGGTACAACTTTTTATGGGTCATTATTTTAACACCATCAGGATCACCATCATCCTCATCATCCTCACCCCAGTTATCTACAATCGTCACAGAAGAGCTTTAAAAACAAAGGGACAAGAGTGATGCCGCCCACAACCACGGTATTAAAATCCCAGAGAGCAGAGCCCAGGAACTGGAACTTCCAGAAACTGCCCCCAGAGGGGCTAATGTGCCAGCTAGGCTGAGAACCACGGCTCTAGCGATGCCCAGAAACATGCCAGGTGACAGCACTTGAGCGGCTTTATTGCCTCGAACAAAGAAAGATTCCTTCCTTCCTTCCGTGGTTTCGTGACTCTGGTGCGGCACTTCTCAAACCTGGCTGCACACGAGAGCCACCTGGGGAGCCCTAGAGAGCTGTCCCCGCTCAGGCCCCGCCCCAATCCAATTAAGCCAGAATCTCTGGGGGTAGGAATTGGCATCAGCAGTTTTTAAAAGCCCCCTGGATGATTCTGCTATGCGGCCAGGATTTCCAACCACCGCTCCAGTTGCCGAGGTCCTCAACCTTGGCTGCACACTGGAATCACCTGGGAGCTTAAAAGAAAAGAAAAGAAAATACAGAGGCCCTGGTCCCTTCTCCAAGGAGGCTGATTGACCTGCCCTGCTGGGAGGGCTGGAGAGCAGGCGTTGATAGTGCTCTCCAGGTGATAATAGCGGGCACGCAAGGCTGGGAGCCCTGGGTTTTCGGGAAGGGGAGCGAACAAGAGAGAATTCCGGCAGTGCAGTATGATGGGAGAATGCGGAACTATTTTTAAACTGAAGCCGTTGCTTCTTTCTGACCAGCAGGGATGGTCTGCGCCATGGCACTGGAGAGGAAGAATCGTGACGTTGCTTCCTGAAGCTCAGTGCCAGTGTGACGTCCGTCTGGTGGGGCCCCACCTTCCCCCACCCTGGAGGGTGCAGAGCACCAGGGACGCATCCATTTCAGTATGGCTGGAGCATCTTCCCAAACGTACCTGCCTCCCTAACCCACACCCCGCGCTCTTCGCTCACAGATTTCCAGTTCTACTCGGGATGGCATTGTGGCCCCCAGCAGTCGTGCTTCCCAGACCTCCCCGAGGTGGCCATGTGACAGCTCCGGTCAGGAAGAAGGAGGTGGAAGTTTCTAGGACACATTCATTCTCTCATTACAAGCCCTGACCCTTTGTGCTTGTTCCTTCCTCTCTCAGGGTCTCCAGAGCACAGACGCAAGGCTCGCAGTGAAGCAGGCTCGAAGCAACAATCAAAGGAAAGTCATGAGCCCAGGATGGCAAAGCAGAAAGACTGAAGGACCCAAGGACATGGGGGCCTTCATGGAGCCACGCATCCGCCCTGGATCGCTTACCTCCTGACTTCACACTGAAGTGAAATGTAAGCCTACTGTGATTAAGACACTGTCATCAAGTTTTTCTTCATGCAGCCAAACGGCATCCCCAAAAAGAAAAATTCTGGAACGTAATGTGTTCCTAACTTTGTCATTATTTTGCACTATGACCTGATGCCACTAGTGAGGGCTGGATGTCCACTCTCTGTCTAGTTGATAAGCTGCTGGTGTCCAGTCACGGTGGACGGTTCTATTCTCCAAAGGATGCAAGCTCTTTCCGTCATCCTAGCCCTCCACATTCAGTATGTCAGGGATATTGTCCCTCAGGATGCAAGATGGCTGCTGAAGCTTCATACAACACACAGCCTCACATAACAATGTGGAAAAGGATAGGGCACTCTCGTGATTTATCAGGGTGAAAAATATTTTCTAGATGTCTCCAGCAGACTTCCTCTTAGGCCCTGTTAGCCATAACTGGGTTGCTTACAGAGCCTGAAATCAATTGTTGACAAAGGAGCATGGGATAACCATGACTGGCTTAGACCAGGAAGAGCCCACCAACTGAGCACACTGCTGCTCCAAATGTGAACCAAGTTGAGGTTCTTTTAGCAGAGAAGAGGAGGAAAATGGCTGTTTGGTATGCAAACAGCAGGGTCTGCTACAAGGGGCCAACCTGGTGACAAAGGGGAGGAAGGGTTTTAGAGGCAGAGGGAAAATCATGTACTAGGTCATGAACACATGAAAAAGCATAGTGTACATAGGAAGCACTAAACTACTCCCATTACCTAGATGTGAAGTCATTAACAAAATCCCCAAAATAGAGGATCATAGAAATTTGGCCGAAGACATATACAGAACTTGTCAACTACATGATAAGGAGTTCTTTACTGATTATCAAGCATTTCCAGTGCGTTGTCCCTGAGGAGTAAGCAAGGGATCTTTCAGGATATCTGGCATTTTGTGCTCCGGACAGCACCAATACCAAAGATGAAGTATTCTCGGTAAGAAGCAAAGCTCACCAAAATGTGTATCATCAGCTCGGCAGCTCCTACAGGAGCCACAACTCGCTAATTAGAGCCCTGACACCCCACACCCCCCAAGCCCAAGCCCAAACTCCCGCCCCTTCGGGCCTTCCCTGTGCAATGGGATCTCCCCTCAGCCTTGGACAGATCCTCTTAAAACTTAGAAAATTACTCCCCCCTCCCCAATAATCACTTTGATTAGCCATGGTTGAGTTACTTCTGGGAATCCACTCTAAAGAAACAATCCAAAATAATAAAAGAAGGCTTGGCTCAAAGGTGTTTATTGTAATGCTTTTACCACGGTGAAAAATTACCAAGATGCCCATACAGGATGATGGTTCGTGGAATTACATATATCTACGGGGTGAAGCTTAGCATTAACCATAAGCATTTAACTATTAAGATTTAACTCTTTAGAAGCATGGAAGGATACTTGTAGTATAAGGGGACGCTAACAGAACACGATCGTGAGAAAGATCAAGATGGTCCGGCCTTCTCCATCTGCTCCCACAGGTCGGGGACGTGGGAGAGGCCAGCACCCACATGCACAACTCTTCTGCCGGGATGTCATGACAAAGTGTCCTAGACTGGGTGGCTTTAAATGACACTATTCTCACAGTGCTGGAGGTGAAGAGCAGGACCGGTTGGATCTGGTGAGAGCCTTCCTCCGGGCTGCAGCCAGCCAGCCTCTGCTGTGTCCTCGAGGGGCACAAGGGGTGTGGGAGCTCCCTGGGATCCCTTTTATAAGGAGCTAATCGCATTCAAGAGGGCGCCACCTTCATGACGTCATCAGTCCCCAGCGGCCCCGCCTCCTAGTACCATCGGTTAGGTTTCAACATACAAATTCTGGGAGGACACAAACATTCAGCCCATGACAGCCCCATTCAGATTCCAGAATCTGACCCACAAGATTAACTCCTCGTGATCAGAAAAGGGGAAAAGATAGGAGAAAATGAGAGAAGAACCTGAAGCGATCTACAACAAGGAGGTAACTCGCTTTCTCAATTCTGATTTTCTTTTGTCTTAAATATCTAATGTCATATAATAATATTAGAATTTCCAGGTTCTTCCGAAAATTCACTTTTGTTGATCTACAAATAGGACATATCAAATTCATACCTAGTATCCTAAAATGGATAGCCTCTGTGAAACTGGAAAATTCTAGAACCAATAGAAACTATTAACAGAATGTGCTCACTTCAGAAAGCCCATTCCGAATGATTATGAGTCTCTGTAGCAACATCAATGACTTAGACTCTGCACTTGAGCAAGAGAAAGCTACCTGAACTACAATCATATGCCATTGAACCTACAATACCTTATGTCATAGGAGGCATCCCAATTTCAGAGATGTTAACATACGGGGGGAGAAAAAGCACATCTTTAAGTCAATGAAATGCAGGACAAGTGTTAGTTTTTACTGAGAGTTTGCTATGTACCAACTTTATATACATTCTTTCTAATACCACATTCATATATGGTGTGTTGTGTTATTTTCATTTTACACATTAGGAAATTAAAGCACAGAGAAATTAAGAAATGTCCATGCTGAGTTGTCGCATAAGTAGTGCTAGGACTAGGATTCCAACAGACGTCAATCTGACATTTCCATTCTGCCACACTACTTTCAATAATTTGTCAAATACTTTTCCTTAGAGGGAGAAAAAAATCACAAAGAAGCTGGTGCACAGAGTGTAAGTTACCCTTTTAGATACCTAGTTATATAGCTCAGACCACTAGAGGTGGTTCAAGATCGCCATTTTGCAACCCCTGGTAATTAAGGGATCTAGGCAATAATCATCAAAAAGATGCATAACCGGACAAATGTACCCCCAAGGAAACACACAGCACTGCTTCTGAGTAGTCTTAGCAGAAGCAACAACAAAAATCACATTCTAGATCTAAGCACCAAGCTTGGGAAATGTAGGAGACAGAGAGTAGCATACTAACCATCACCATAGGAATGAAAACAGAGAAACCTCGACCATCAGAAAAATCTATAGGATAAATAACTTGATTTCTTAAATTAATTGCAAGGGGAAAAAGAGGTATGGGGGGAACATACTGAGACAGAACTAAGTGACATCAATCAACCAGAGTGCATGGACTTTGTATACTTATGCAAATTAAACTGTAAAAAATATTATAAAGCAATTGGAGAAATAGGAACACCAGCTGAATGTCTGATTATATTTAAAATTATTAATTTTTAGGTGTGATAATGATATTATAGTTATGTTCATAAGAATATGTTTCGAGGTAGTTACTAAAGTATTTATATAAAAATGTTTCAAAATAGGGACGTCTGGGTGGCTCAGTCGGTTAAGTGTCCAACTCTTGATTTCAGCTCAGGTCATGTTCTTGGAGTCCTGAGACCAAGCCTGGTGTGGGGCTCTGCGCTCGGCCAAAAGTCTGCTTGGGATTCTCTTTCTCCCTCTCCCTCTGCGCCTGCCCCGCTGTGTGCACGTGCCTTCTCGCTCTCTCCAAAAGTAAATCTTTTTTTTTTTTTTTTAAAGACCTTATCCATTTGACAGAGAGAGAGATTACAAGTAGGCAGAGAGGCAGGCGGGGGGGGTGGGGTGGGAAGCAGGCTCCCCGCTGAGCAGAGAGCCCGATGCGGGGCTCGATCCCGGGACCCTGAGACCACGACCTGAGCCGAAGGCAGAGGCTTTAACCCACTCAGCCACCCAGGCGCCCCAAAAGTAAATAAATCTTAAAAAAAAAAAAGTTTCAAAATAATATCAAGGTATGGGGTAATGCAGGAAGTAGATGAGATACAAAATGAAATAAGACAGGCAGTGAATTCATGGCCATGTGAGGCTTGTTACTAGTCTCTTAACTTTTGTACGTTATCATTTGAAACTATTTTTTTCCAAGGGCCCTACTTTAAAATAAGTTGCTTGAATTGGTTTAGCAACTACTTCCAATATTTTCACCGCCTTCCTTAATGACTGCTGATCTTTGGATTCTCTTTCTCACCCTATCTATGTCACTGTAGACCTCCCCCAATCTGACCCTGGTTACTTACATCATTTTCCCTCTTGGATCGCAGGAGCCTCTCACCGAGCCTGTCAAGAGATTTTTAAGAATTCCTCCAACACCGGGGCTCCTGGGTGGCTCAGTCAGTTAAGCATCTGCCTTCGGCTCAGGTCATGATCCCGGGGTCCTGGGATCGAGTCCCACATCGGGCTCCTGCTTCTCCCTCTCCCCATGCCTGCTTCTCCCCCTGCTTGTACTCTCTCCCTCTCCCTCTCTCTCTCTGTGAAATGAATAAATAAAAATTTTTTTAAGATTTTCTCTTTGTTAGTTTTTTAAATTTTTTAATTAACATATAATGTATTATTTGTTTCAGGTGTATAGGTCTGTGATTCATCAGTCTTACAGAACTCACGGCGCTCACCACAACACATACCCTCCCCAATGTCCATCCCCCAGCACCCTCATCCCTGCCACCCCCCTCCACTCCAGTGCTCGATCTCTGTGTGAAATGAATAAATAAAATCTTAAAGAAAAAGAATTCCTCGAGCACCAGGATAGTTGATGGGCAGGACTGAACAGGAAGCTGTCAATCTCACCGTCCGCCACGGGCACCAAGGGAACAGCAGGGCCCGTCCTGGGTCACCATGCCCAACCTCTCACCCAGGACCCGAGCCAGACTCAAACTGCCCACATCTCGGGGCTTAAGGAGGTGATTCTCACAACCCACCTCATTGGATCAACTCGTGCTTACTGCACAAGGGAGGCTCAGTCCCGAGCAGGGGAATCCCGGGTCCATCAAGGCAGGGCACGCAGACTGGGCAGCCCCCACATCCGCGTGGAGTCCCCGTGCTCTCGCACGCATGCTGGCAGGGGTATCAGGGACGGGGCGAGGCCGATTCCTCCCAACCCAGACAACCGAGTCTGCCCCAGCTCAGGGAACCGCTGCTGGACCACACAGTCACCTACTGCTTAAGACTCTTCTGCCCGAGTTTCGCCTGGTCAAGGACAGACTCACTGGTCCATCAGGAAGAGAGCCTAGCGGGTGTCATTCACTCTCAGCCTTGTGCAGCTGACCCTCAGGATCCAGGTGGGGACGTACTTCCTTTACGAGAGGGCCATCGTGGTCCCGGGGATCTTGGGGAGTTCAGCCAACAGGATCCCTGGGAACGGTCACGTTCTACCCCTCATCTGCTCCAGTGCTGGCCTAAGCAATAGACCTGTGGCCCCTCTTATCCTGTCATCCCCCTCGGAGACCCAGCCTCTGGTGCACAGGGGACGGACACCCACAGCTCAGACTAGGTCTAGAGCTAGAGAGCCCTCCAGGGAGTGCCTGGGCTGCCATCCCAGTGCACTGGTGTCACTGCAGGGTTCTTGCCTTAGGAGGGGACAGAAGCTGCCCTGGATCATCGTGCCTGTGGCCTGTCCCCCCAGCCAGAACATACTGACCTCCCGAGGTGAAGGGCTGCCTCGATTTCTGCGCCAGAGCTGAAGCTACACCGGCGGCGTCAACAAGGTTTGTCTCTGTTCCCATCGACCCCCGGGGCTGGCTAGACTCAACCCGGCAGGATGTCCCAGGGCCCCGGCCCGCCCGGGGATGAGGCTGCAGCAAGTCAGACCTCGTCACGAAGCCGCGGTGGATGTGCCCGTCGGAAGCCCCTTCTGTGAGTTACGATCGGGTTCAGCTGTGAGCAGGGCCGCTCAGCTTTGACACTAATGACATCTGGGGCCAGAGAACTCCGTGTGGAGCGCTGTCCTGCGTGTGGGTTAGCGGATCTTCTGGCTTCAAACACAAGACGCCAGCAGCACCTCTCCAGTAGTTATAACCAAAAATGTCTCCTGACGTGGCCATGCGTCCCCAGAGGGGACGAAAAACCAGTGAGCTGTGAGTGACAGAAAATCCCGCATAACAGTAGCTAAAATGAGGTGAAATCAGTTTCTCCCTCCTGTAAATGAAATCCCCAAGCAAGCGGTCCGGTAAGCAGGCAGCCAGAAGGAGCCGAGCCTCCGATGACCACACGAGCCACAAGGCTTCCTTCTCACCGTCCAAAGCAGCTACTCCGGCTCCGAGCGCAAGGTACAGCTTCCAGCCACGGGAGGCAGGGACAGTGACCAACGTCCTCTACCTTCAAGGACACTTCCCAGAAGCGACACACAGCACATGCATCCCGCGGGCCAGAATTAGTCGCTTGACGACAGGAAAGCTAGAAAATGTAGGGGACGCCTTGGTGACTCCATCAGTTAAGCGTCTGCCTTCGGCTCAGGTCATGATCCCAGGGTCCTGGGATCGAGTCCTGCATCGGGCTCCCTGCTCAGTGGAGAGCCTGCTTCTCCCTCTCCTTCTGCCCTCCCCCCCAACCCCCAGGTTTGCTCTTGCTCTATCTCAAATAAATAAATAAAATCTTAGGGGGGAAAAAAAAAAGGAAAGCTAGAAAATGTAGTTTGTATTCTGTGTGGCCATGAACCCAGCTAGAGGTTGGGGGTTGTAGGAAGGGAAAAGCAGATACTGGGGAGAGCTAGCTGTCTCTCCTGCACCATGATAAACACAAGCCGTATCTGATTATCTGCCCCAAACCCAGGGCCACCTGGCCGTGTGGAACCAGGCATATGGACCCACAGAGCCTCCGCCCCTCTGCACCACCAGCAGCCACGGTCCCGCAGTCCCCCTGACCCTCCTGCTCTCCCCGCATTCTTTCCAAATGCTTTCTCACCTGTAACACACATTAATGAAGGTTCACTTTGAAAATACAGATACAACAGAAGAGAAGTCCCCCATATTCGCACCACCTTAAGATCAGCGCTGTAGAGCTTTCTGTGTATCTATAATGAGAGCCAACACATACTGAGCGGCTACTAATGGCCATAGCCTGTGTCAGGTGCTTACCTGTCCCGCCTGATTTCATCCTTACAACAGCCCACCAGGTAGGACTGTTACGGACGCACCTAGAGGTAACGCTAGTCTGTGCTTCCCTGACACGGTGAGGAAAGAGCCGAGCCAGAATGTGAACCCAGAAAACGGGTTCCAGACCTCTCACTCTTACGCTCTTCATGCCACCTTCATAATGTGCATGCAGCTCTCTAATCCACACACACGTGCACACACACACATGCACACGCACACATGCCCACACACATGCACACACGCACACAGACATGCACACACACACACACGTTTTCTTTGTATGGAATAAGGCTATACTATAACATTATTTCATATGACTTTCCTTTTCCGATAATGATATATTGGGAACATCTTTCCTTGTCTTTATATTTTCCTTAAAAACAGCGTGCTACGCTGGATGAGAGCCTGATTTTTGGATGTAAGCCACCTGGGATCAGAGTCCGAGTTTTGCCCGAGTCTAACCAGGGTCGCGAGGCTCTCAGCTCTTGAGTTTTCTGATGTGTAAGACAGAGATAATATTAGTCTGCAATTATGGGGTTGTTGGGAAGATCGCCCTGACACCATTAAAAATGATATAATAATAATAATGGCTAATATTTATTAAGTAGCTGTCAGGTACCGTCCAAAGCACTTCACCGTGTCAATCTTTATTATATTTCCGTAAAGCCATTTTATATGGTGTCAGTATTCTATTCTATGGAGAGTACACTCGTCTAGTTTCTACTCCCACAGCTGATGTCTGTGATAAAACCTGAGTGTCCTCCTTGTATGCTCAGGACGTACTAGATCCTAGAGCCTCAAGGCTCCATGGAAGCTGCCGGTGATTTCCCTTAGCTCCAGATCAGAGGGGGAGACAAACTATAAGAGACTCTTGACTCCAGGAGGGTTGCTGGAGGGGAAGAGGTGGGGGGATGGGGTAACTGGGGATGGGCATTAAGGAGGGCGTGTGATGTATACGCAACTGACGAATCCCTGACCGCTACCTCTGAAACTAATACTACATGTTAATTAGTTGAACTTAAATAAAATAAAATTAAAAACAAAAAAACCCCAAAGCGGCAACGGCACAAATGTCCGTGGACCAGCAGCGGGCTAAAGGTGCTGCCAGGCACAAGGCGCAGGGGGGTCGGGCTTCGTTCTCCAGGCTGGTGCGCGGGCCTGTGCCGCCTGCTGCCAAGGACCGCATGTGAAGCAGCATCCACGCTGGCCAGCGGGCCGATCTGGTGAACTTCCCGTCTGAAAGCTGACCACTCCCACCAATGCACCTCCCTCCCTTTTGGGAAGGAAAGTCCAGATATCACATGTCTGAGAGCCTCTGCTCTAGGCCTGTGTCTTCCTCTTCTGTGACATCCAGGGAAAGGGGACGGGAGAAGAGAGATGCACAGGACTGATCGAAACGTAGCCGGCTTCGCTGGCTGGAAGGCAGGAGGGCAGAGAGCCTCGGAAGGGAGGAGAGGGAGTTGGCAGGGGGGTGTAGAGGAGACACAGCCCCTGAGCTTCTCCCTTCCTGTCACACCACTGCCACACTCACCACACTTCTGACCCCAGATACGGGGCTTTTTCCTGCCCCAAGCAATTCTCAGCTGGGGTCCTATGATTCAATATAATTCGGACACTCTGTGGGGTTCATGCAGATTGCACAGGTCAAGGGCTTGGTTCCACAAAACCACCACCACCTCAGATTGGACTCCAGTGCAAACAGGAGGTCCCCAGGTTACCCACAGCCTGGAGGATGGCGTGGGGCCGAGATTCCAAGCTTTGAATCCTGGGTGGCTGGTGCCCCTCCAGGAGCCCCTCCAGAGTCACCCCATTAGAACAAGAAACACTCCTCTCCCCCAGGAAATTCTGAGGGACTTTAGGAGTGTCAGGAACTGGGACCAAAGACCAAATATTAGAACAAAAGATGCCCCCAGAGCTCTTCTCACTTAAGAAATTGCAAGGGTTTTTGGAGCTCTGTGCAGGAACCAGGGGCAGAGGCCAGGATATATTTTTCTGTGACATCACAGGGAATAGGTAGGGGCTGCAGAAAGAGGGGGCCTGGTGATGTGGACACCTGGGGGCAGCCTCACTGGTTTGCCTGCCAGGCTGCCCCGAGCTCTCAGCGGCTTTGTCATTTTGTTTCACAATTGCTCTGGAGGGGCTGCAGTTTTGTGTTTGGCCACAAGATGGAGACTCTGCCTTTCAGACGGGACGCCTGTGCCCATCTTCCCGCAGAGCCTGGGCTGCCCGCTGCCCTCCCTGAAATGGCTCAAGTTAGTCATTTTTGTTCAGTTTAAATTTCGCCAGAAAGGTCCAGTCTGTCAGCTACTTTTTTTTTTTTTAATCCCTACTGGTTTCTGTCTCTGGAATCTTTTTCCATTCTTTTTCAGACTAATTACCCCTCTGTTGTTGTTGTTGTTACTATTATTATTATTATTATTATTAAGTTTGATTTCATAATTAGGAAGAAAAAGATTTGCCAAAAAAAGTCAACTGGAGGAACAAGTTGCTTGACTGCTTTTTGATCTCATACTGAGACTTTCTTTCTTTTTTTGAGATTTTTATTTGACACAGAGAGAGAGAGAGTGCACAAGCAGGGGAAGGGGAGGGGTGGGTGATGCAGGCTCCCCACTGAGCAGGGAGCCCGAAGCGGGACTCGATCCCAGGACCCTGAGATTGTGACCTGAGCCGAAGGCAGATATTTAACCGACTGAGCCCCCCAGGCGCCCCACTCCCTGTGTGTCTGCTCTCAGGAGCAGACGCCTGGTCTCCAGAGTCTGTCAGCAAGACAGACATCACGGTGCCTTCGCGCACACACACACTTGCACACTTCCATGCACACATGTGCACACATCCATATATGTGCACACACTTCCCCTCACACACTTATTCTACACATGGACACACTCACACATGTACCCACACATATTCTCACTCACATGTGTGTTCATTCACACCCACACTCATTGTCACACACACATATAGACTTATACACTCTCATACAAGCATACATCCCCATGCACAGCCACATATGCCCTCAAGTGTGCAAATACTAACCCTACACATGTGCATATGCACACTCACACGCCTAGGCACACACACATATTCACACACACCCACACACTAGTAACACATACGTACGTACCCCAAGTGAGAAAATAGGAGGTATTAGAACATTTTTCTGCATCCCCAATCATACCAGGCACGGTGCTGGGCATCAAGTAAAAGGAAAAGCAAGAAACAAAGAAATACAAAACATGTGAAGCAGAAGAAAAAAATTCTTTAGCTGACTGACTCCTTTCCGGATAAATTAATTTTTAAAAGAGCAAACACTAGTCCATATATTACTCACCACAACTTTGTTATAAGTGTCAAAAACTGGAGTTTCTGGCACAACACATGTCCAAAGCAAGTATCAAAAGTCAAAATGAATGCACACGAGATTGGTTGTGGCTCTAGGTGAAGTATTTGAAAAACGAAGGGCATGACCTTGAGATTGGTGCTCCCATTCCCATGTTGCAAAGGAAGACATCAGTGCCTGGAGAGAGTCAATGGCACGTGTCCCTGAACAGAGAGCTCGGTGGCAGGGAGCATGTCTAGAACATCACTTTGGTTATTTTGTTTTTTCTTTTTAAGTAGGCTCCATGCCCAACGTGGGGTTTGAGCTTACGACCCTGAGATCAGGGGCTGCATGGCCCACCAGCTGAGCCAGCCAGGAGCTCCTAGAACATCCCTTTGTACCCCTAGTGATGCCTGACTGTGCTTTCTTACTTGGGATAGAAGAGTAAGAATGCAATGTGGGTTCATGAGTGAGTGAGCAGGTGTGTGACTGTGTGCCCGGTGAGTATTAGCCAAAGAAAAGAATGTGGTTCGAAGTCACACGAGTTAAGAGGGGACACTGGAGCTCAATCCCAGCCTGTCTTTAAAGCATATCTTCTCTCTAGCACGACCATTGTCATTTGAAGCTGACAACCAAAGGTACAATCCTGAGAGGTCACAAGGTCAGACGCCCCTGCAATGAGGCACAGAACTCTGCTATTGTCCTGCAAACGCACCCACAATAAGGAGCCCTGGGCCCTGGTCACCCCCCTTTCAGGCACCAGCCGTTCCTACAGGCACGGTTCTGTCCTCCGAATGCAGATACTTCTGTGGGTAACGTATTGTAAGCTACAAGTTCCAGGTTTTGACATTTTTAAAAAAAGATTTCATTTATTTGAGAGACAGACAGAGCCCAGAGGGAGAGTGAAAGGGAGAAGCAGACTCCTCGCCAAGCAGGGAGCCTGATGTGGGACTCAGTCCCAGGACCCTGGGATCATGACCTGAGCCAAAGGCAGACACTTAATGACTGGGCCGCCCAGGTGCCCCTTAACATTTTAAAGTATCATTTATTAAATTTTCACTTTTTAAAAGATTATTTATTTTAGAGAGAGAGAGAGAGCAAGCAGGGGGAGGAGCAGGGAGGGAGAGGGAGGGGAAAGAATCTCAAGCAGACTCCCTGCTGAATGCGAGCTGGATGTGGGGCTCAATCTCACAACCCTGAGATCATGACCTGAGCTGAAATCAGGAGTCGGATGCTTAACGGACTGAGCCACCCAGGTGCCCCTCATTTATTAAACTTTTAAACCACTTTTTAACTCTTTTTGTATATTTTAGATTTTCTAGATTTTTCTTTTCTAGATTTTTCTCTAGAAACAGAGAGAGACTTCTTTTAGGGGGGTATCCCAAAATCTAAACATGTGGTTAGGGAGTTCCTGTAAACACACTCTCTTTCCTAAGCATATCGTATTCTTTCAGAGACACAGATCACTCAATGTCTTTCTCAGAAAATAAACGGCTGAGTTAAATCGGCTGTCACTTCAATGACCGTCGAGAGAGATGTTGGACGCCCCTTCGCTTGCCTGTTAGATTCTCTCAGCCACTCTGCCCATCGAAAAACGGATTTTGTCAGCATCTCCCAATGCCACCCTTCGCTGCCCAGGACAGCTCTTGCCGCGCAACAGGAGGGTTCTGTCCTCACGGAACAGGTTCTGTGACTGACCTGTCAAGCCTCTCCCTGTTTTTAGGCTCTCTTCTAGAGAGGAAGTCTGAGGAGAGGCAGTTTCAGGATGTCTGGAAGGGAGCCAACGTGTGCTAAGCAGACCAAAGGCAGAGGGTTTCCTGGGCCGGGAGCTGCCTGCAAACTGCAGGGTGCCGCGTCTGGGGGGGGGGCAGGGGTGACACCGGGAGCTTTGCGGAGGCCGAGCTCCAGACGCCTTCTCTCCCACTCACCCCGAAGGAATACAGAGCTGGGGCTTGATTTCATAGGAGTGCACGGCTCCGGGGTCTGAAAATCAGAAGGAATCCTAAATGATCTATATCCAATGGATGCACATTACATGTCCCCCGCTGTGTTTTATGTCCCCTAATGCAGCCTTGCTTGTTTTTGGTTTGTCAGTGACCAGCGCGAGCTTTATCTCAAAGGAGGAGAACTTTGGCCTAAGAGTAAGCCACAAAGTGGCCGCCCACGCTGCTCTGGCCACGATGCCGAGCTTTGATAAAAAGCGAGCAGACTGACCCAAGATCTCCACGAAAGCGGCAGTCAGCCAAGGCCCCGTATGCACTTTGTGGCGGGAACGGGCTGGCACTCCCTTCTCTACCCTGTCCCCTCCCCCACCCGCTGCCATGCGACACCACCTGCTTTGCGGGGCTGCAGGGCAGTGCCCGGGCCGGTGGCTCTCTCCCCAGCGGACCTGGAGCTCGTCAAGGTGAGATTGTGCCCTACTCGGAAATCATTCTTCAAATGCTGGCAAGTGCAAAGGCGGCAGCGGGCCCTGCGGTAGAGGCTGCTCTAGCAGCTGAGCTGCCCGGATGAGTCCTCGCGTCCCGCCAATAGGCCGTCACAGCCCCGGGGCCTGCGAGCTAGGACCGGAGGTCCCCGAGCGCGGGGAGCTCTCTGGATGGCCACCCACCATGCGCCTTTCCCGGAGGAGGTGACATCTAACTCCAGTCTTAAAAGATGTGTAGGAGCTAAGGCCCCTGGGCGGCAGGCACAGGGGCTGCCCGCTTTCTGGGAGTCTGAGGGACGGAGGAGGGAGGGAGGGAGTGGGTGCAGAAACCAGTGGAAGGAAGGAAAGGCGAAACAGTAGCCTGGTCCTGCTCCTTCCCTGGCAAATCTCCACTACGGCTTCCAGAAGGCCCTCCCGGGAGAGGGGTCCTGCTCTGGCTGCTAGCCGCCCAGCTCCCGGCTCGGCCCTGGCTTGGCCGCGCCACCTCCCTGCATTCTGTGTAACTGCTTACGGCTTTTAGAAAGTGTCCCCGCTCTTTCCCGCCCTTCCTTTTAACCCCAACAGCTTCGGGAAGCCTTGCCAGAAGCAGGCATGGTGGGCCAGCTGAGACGGGGCGGCTGGTGGCCGAGAGCCTGCACGGCGACACTGTCCCTGCAGGTGCGGCCCAGCCTCCACGTGTGCCCGGAGCCGGCAGAGCGCTGTCACGACTCGGTGGCCGAGGTGATTAATTAGCGGCGTGGCCGAGCGGGGATGCGTGCTGGCCGCCACACCGGCCCCGTGACAGCAGGGGTCAGTATGCGGTGTCACTCCTTTCCCTCTCACTCCCTCCAAAGCCTAATTGGCTGTGACACACGGGCCAGCTGTTCTGAGAGGTGGCGCACGGCGGGCATCTTGGGGACGGTGGCCGGGGGCAGGTGACGCGTCTGGGCAGAAGGTGTGCGCGGGCAGCCGGCGACCACAGCTTTGCTGGGCATCAGCATCCTGCTTCTTTCTCCTCGCCTTCCTCCTGCCCGCAGCCGGGAGGCTCCTGCAGAGAAGAGGGGGTTCCGTGGGGCCGGGAGGGGGGGTCGTCAGGAAGCGCCCTTGGCCCCAACAACCTGAAGTCCCCCTCTCCTCCTGGACTGAGAGCATTGTGGGAGGAGGGGGGAGAAGGAAGAGGTGGTTTGGGGCACTGGGAGGGGGGAGATGCTGGGGTTGGGAGGGGGTGGTACCTCCAGGAACCAGCTTGAGCACGAGAGAGACAGAGAGAGAGAGAGAGAGAAAGAGAGAGAGAGAGAATGGAGCCCTGGGAGAGGGGACAACCTTGGTTGTGGGAAAGAATAGAGGACTTCGCCCAGTTTGTGGGACACACACGATTCAAGGAGGAACACGCTTTTCTTTAAAGTCTGACAAGGCTACTTTAGAACAGCTTCCTCCTCGGCAGCCGAGGTGTCCCCAGATCCATTCTGACAGTGACTTTCTAAGGAAAGGATCAGCGCGGTTCCCGTACTGAGGAGGGAGCGGAGAGAACTTACGCGGCCGGAGCCCCGAGAGTGTGCCGGGAAGTGGGGTAGCCCGTCCATGCCCCCGGAGCGGGGGCCGGCTCCTTGGCCTCTCTAGATCCTGCTCCTCGGAGCGGAGTCAGCTGGTTAACTGGGAGGACTAGTTCATTTGTTTCATGCATCCAACAACCAGTGCAGAACCCGGCGGCCGGGCGCCGCGATGGGCACCGAGAGACAAGAGCTGGAGGAACCACAGGGAGACCAGCAAACAAGAAGAGGGGGGCGCCGTCACAACCAGGTGGAGAGGGGGTAGGGAGAGCAGGGCTTGGCCGGCCACCCAGCTCCCATCCCACGCAGGAGGCAGGAGAAGCCGGGGAGGCCTCCTGAACTCACTGCTGGGTGATGTCCAAGGGCATTCAGAATCACTGGCACTTTCTGGCAGAGGGAGACCCAAGCTTATGCCTGGACAGGCACAGATCACCAGTGCTGGGGCCCCCCAGCAATCCTCTGCTCCCCACTTCTCATCTGGAGCAGCCTGGGCAAGCCCACGAGTAGAAAGGCCTGCTGGGCACGTGGGGACATTTCCCTTGCAAGCAGAGGGGCTGAACCTTCAGACAGCCTCCTTCTTGAGGCCGTAAGTGGGAGGCCAGAGGGGGTGAATGGGGCCGGGGGTCCCCTGGCCTCGGGGCAGTGACAGCCGCGTCGGGAGGAAGGGGCCGCAGAGTGGTGCTGGTGCCCTCAGCGGTTGGAGCAGCTGGGATAACCCTGCAGCCCCTGCCTCTCACCCCGCTTCTCGTTAGCCCCCCGCCGGGCGGCCACGCAGGCAGATGAGGAAGTGTGCCTGTGTCCTC
>CM052893.1:51908139-51999947 GCA_028534135.1 Potos flavus | reverse complement strand
GGCTGGGCACATCTTTCTATGCACCCCCGCCTGCCTGCCTCTCTGAATCCTGCACTCGGCTGGCTCTTAACAGCCCTCCGGGGCAGCTTTTCCTAGAATCTGTTCAGTGAAAATCCAGACTCTTAGGACCCTTAACTTTAAAGTAATAATAATAATAATAATAATAAATAGCTGGCAGGATTCTGATTCTGTAGTCATGTGAGTATGGGAAATGTGACTGATGCATTCCCCTCACACACCGACCCATTCAATGTTCTGAGAAGTCCTGCAGCTAGGAGAATCTGCTTTGTCTTAATGTAACTGTCCAAATGTATTTCATCACAGAAGTCCCCTTGTTATGGGACATTGTCTCGCATCTTCTGGAACTGGAGTTTTCTAGAATGCCCTTGAAGCAAACGTTGCTGGCCTAAAGATCATCAATGATAGTTTGAGGCATATCCTTTTAGCAGGGTGCTCTTGAAGCAAAGGAGTAATTCCTTCATGACAACCAGTGGGTCGGGTCGGCAGATGGCGGCCCCACCCGTCGGTCGGCAATAACATCACATGGGTGATCTCCTACTCTAAGCAGCCAACCAGCACGGAGAGCTCCGGTAACCACGGGCCTGTGCAGCACTGGGCATCTCTTCAAAAATCAAAAGCATGCCTCTCTCATGACAGAAGGGTGAAGCATAGTCCCTCAAATAAATTAATACTTATCTCATGCCATTTATTTAGGGGAAAAAAAATCCATGTGCACACAGGAGAAGACAATCGAGCAGGGAAGGCTGGGAGATCTGATTTGCTCTCCAGCGTGGAATTTTTTCACCAAAGCAAACGCTGTGTGTGAACAGGAGGCAGGAAATAGTTACTCAGTAAAGAGTGCACATCATTCTTCCATAGCATTTCTGGAAACTAAGTAGTGAGATCAGATCACAGCCAGAGATTGCTTTTCATCCATCCTTTCCTTTAACAAGGACTTACTGGGTATGTACTGTGTGCAAGACGCTCAGGCACCAAGAGGAAAGAGGGCTAGGTGAAGACGTTATCAGGTTTTTTCTTTTTTTTTTTTTTTTTTAATTTTTTTATTTACTTATTCGACAGAGAGAGAGAGAGAGATCACAAGTAGGCAGAGAGAGAGAGGGAAGCAGGCTCCCCGCTGAGCAGAGAGCCCAACGCGGGGCTCGATCCCAGGACCCCGAGATCATGACCTGAGCTGAAGGCAGAGGCTTTAACCCACTGAGCCACCCAGGCGCCCCTATCAGGTTTTTTCTAAGGTTTATTTATTTATTTGAGTGGGGGGAGAGGGAGGGAGAGAATCCTCAAGCCGACTCCCCACTGAGTGCCGAACCTGATATGGGGCTCGAACGCACAACCCTGAGATCATGACCTGAGCCAAAACCAAGAGTCGATTGCTCAACGGACGGCGCCGCCCAGGTGCCCCAAGAAGGTATCAGTTCTGCCCTAAAGGGGTTAGCAGGTTACAGGGGAGTTACCACAGAGGTTCTGAAATCGTAATCATGGAATCACCAAGCTTTAAGCAGAAGGCCCCCTCCAACCCATAAGGTCCCAGCCCACCATGCTGACACAGGAGGAAACTGAGGCTCAAAGAGATTTGAGGGACGCCATTAGGGCCACGTGCCTTTTTGGGAACAGAGCTGAAGCTAATGCATTGCCCTCCCGAGCCCAGCAGACTCCCCCCACCCCCGCAAGAGCGCGGCAGGGCCCCAAACAGTAGCAAGAAAGGCGCCGCGGGGGTGCAGAGGCCCCTGAGAAAGGGAACATTCAGGCTGGAACTTTAAAAGTGTGTAGGATTTTGACAGGCTGGGGATGGCATTGGGATTGGAAGGGCATTGCAGGAGGATGGAACAGCAAACAAAGATGTAGAAATGAAAAAGTACAGAATGGGTTTGGGTAACAGACAAACAGTCCACGTCTTGGCCAGATACGTGGTAGAGAGAGATGCTGTCGTGGAAATGACCCTGAAAAACAGGGGGAGCTGAGACCTGGGATGGCCCAAGGTGCGACCAAGGGCTAGTTTGGGTCAGCATGACGCGGTCTGAGCCGGGTACAGGAGCCGTGGAGGGGGTCAGAGTCTCCAGCCGGAGCAGGGCGGGCTGCGGAAGGGCGAGCGCAGCCTCACAGGGACCGGGGGTGAGAGGCTAGAGATCGAGGATGTGTCGGGGGCAGTCCGTGGGGCCAGCGGGCCCTTAGGGAAGTATGTCCAGACTGTGGGGGCGGCGCCCGGAGTAGAGGACCCTGGTGATGAAGTCTGCTCTCCATGGAAACTTGTATTAGCAAGTTAGATGCCACCAGTTTGTCACTCCGAAGCGGCCATAGCCTTGTGCTTGGTGAGGGAGGGTCCTCACGAGCCGCTCGGAAAGGAACACTGCGTATTGACTTGCTCAGCCCATGGAAAGCATCCCGCTGAGGATTTCAGATTTTTTCTCTCTCTCTTTTTAAGACTTTATTTATTTATTTGACAGAGAGATAGAGAGAGCACAAGTAAGCAGGGAGGCAGGCAGAGGGAGAGACAGAAGCAGGCTCTCTGCTGAGCAGGGAGCCCGATGCACGGGCTCGATCCCAGGACCCTGAGATCATGACCCGAGCTGAAGGCAGCCGCTTAACCAACTGAGCCACCCAGGCGCCCCTCAGATTTTTTCTCTTTAATTACTATTCCTTCTCTTTAAATCAAACAGGTGTCCATATGTATCTACTGAAGCTGCTGAGGAATGTTTCACCGTGGAACATCTCGGGGCTCAAACTATGTCTGATCAATATTTCCATTTTATAAACCTTTTTTTTTTTTTTTGGTATTTTTTTACAACACTGTTTTGCCCGGAAGCAGAGAGATTTGCACATGGATGTTCCAAATAGTCTTCTAAACGGAGCGCTTGAATCACCTCGTATTTGAATATAAACAAATAATCTGAGTTGAATCTCGGGACTCCCAACTATTCAGACATTTGTCACTGTAAGGTCCAGATGTCTATATATTTTTATGTGGCCAATGAAAGAGATATTTGGTATCACGACGACCCAGGCTCCGGACTGGGTCCCGCTTAACTCCTGAGCTGGAAGGAAGTCTGACCTGGACGCTCCCCGCCAAATTCGTTCTGGTGACGCCCGCCTGTCCCACACGGTGCTGTCCCACACCAGGAGAGGTCTTCATCCGAGTGCCAGCAAGGCTGTGAAAACACCTCCATTCCCCGGGACCGCTGCGGTCACGGCCACGTCTGGGAGGGGAAGGAGAGCTGAAGGACCCGGCCTTATGTTCAGAGCAGAAAATCAATAAGCTCATTCACACAGATTATGGATACATGAAAGGAGGGCGAAAACAAAGCAGGGGGAAAGAGGGAGCTAAAGAGACAAGGAGAAAAGAAGGAGAAGGAGTCAGTCTACCACTCGGGGCGGGAGCACACGGGGCAGAGTGATGGGGAAGCACAGAGACACCACCCGGCTGTTTGCGGGAATAACCAAATCACGTGTGTACGTCGCAGTAGTAATTAAAACCTCCCAGTCAGATGCTATAGAGAGATTAGTTGTCACATTGTGTTAAAGGAATCCTTGCCTTATTCCCTAGAAGGGGACGGGCTGCCTGCGGTCCCGTCATCTGTTCGGCGCTAGAGCGGCCCTCAGCCAGAACGGCTCCCGGCAGATTCTGTGCAGAGCCCTCTGCCGTGGGGGGCGTTCTGTCTGCTCCAGGAGAGAACGAATGGACCGCGTCTATGTGCTCAGCTACCCCGGCCCGGAGCCCCAACCGCCTTGCCGTTTATTTCGGCAGAGACCTTGAACACCACTTAGAGACACTCACTTTTTCCAGTCTTACTTTTCGAGAAGGTGAGTCAGAAAGCTCGAGAGGTGACCGGGAAGGGCAGGCTCGGGGACGACCGAGTGGCGGAGCAGGACAGCTGGGTGTGGGACTCAGGACCCCGAGCTCCCAGCCCTGAGTTCCCCCGGGCCACAAATGGGATCGCTCAGTTCTGAGCCAGCTGTGATTCCGTTCTTCCAACGGAGCTGAAGAGACTGGGCAGCCACTAGGTGGAGAGAAAAGCAGCGGGTCCTTGGACAGGGCTGCGTGACCAGATGACCTGTGGTTCACTCTGTATCCTGTCAGCCCAACAAAAAAGAAAACCCAGCCAAACCAGCTTCTGGACTGCACTGATTGCTATTTTGACTGAATTTGTGAGCCAAGGAGTTGGGCACCAAAGAAGGCCCTGGGACTAACCTGGGTCACCCCCCAGGACCAGCCTCTGAATCAGGTCCGACCTAAACCTGGGGGGAGTCTTTAAAATTCACTGTGAGTGCATTCTCTGTATATTGTATTCGCATCGTGCCTTTATCTGAAAGCTAGGCTGGGGGCAAGGAATTTGTCTCCAGGACCATCCAGGAAGTGAAAAGACTGGCTCACAGAATGGGAGAACATATTTGCAAATCATACATCTGGTAAGGGACTTACAGCTGAAATATATGTAAGGAACTTTCACAACTCAGGAATAAAAAGGCAAATGATCTAATTTTAAAAATGGGCAAAGGATCAAAATGGAGATTATTCTGAAGACATACACATGTCTAAAAAGCTCATGAAAAGGGGCACCTGGGTGGCTCAGTCAGTTAAGCGTCTGCCTTTGGCTCAGTCATGATCTCTGGGTCCTGGAATCAAGCCCTGCATTGGGTTCCCTGCTCAGTGGGGAGTCTGCTTCTCCCTCTCTCTCGCCCCCTTCCCCTACCTTCAATCCCACTCATGTTCTCTCTCTCAAATAAATACGTAAATAAAATCTTAAAAGAGTTGGTTAAAGTGGGAGATCATTTTAAATGATAAAAACATATTTTAAACATTTTGCTTTAGTGTCTATGGACTACTTCCTGGAAGTCTGCTAAAAACAAAGGGGTGGGCTCTTCATCACATGGCTGGACGGTTGGAGCTCTGGGAGCCATACCGAACTACGACAGTAACGGTTGCTTTCCAGGGACAGTGGAGCAGAAATCTGGAAGGAGCCTGGATCCGCCACAATCTCACCAAACTATCATTTAAGTCTGGACTGCTTGCCTCCAGACTTCTGATCCATGAAAGATACTGTGGGCATTGGTCTATAAGTTTTGGAGAGTGTTGGTCAACCCAGCACATTGATTAAGGGGTAATCTATTAAGAGCACTTACAAAGTAATCAGAGTCTGGAATGAGCAGAGGTTTAGAACAAAGCAAATTAGATATCTTTACACGTAAGTCATTTGAGTTAAAGGCATTAATTCATTTATCCCACGGTAAGTACACGTCTTTTATGACTAGCACTCTTCTAACCACTGGATATATCATTTCATAATTCCTCAGATGGTACTAAAAATTGCTGGCAATTTTTAAATTTCCAGTTCTGTTTTTTTAAGTCACTATAAGCCCAATGTATGATATGAGGCAAGTTACAATACAACTGGATGGTTTGCAGCTTAACTGGTTTTCTTAGCCTCAAATAATTCTGGGGACACTTCTTATACACTGGCTACGACCATCACCTCAGCTTCATTGGCTAAAGACCCTTAATTTGCTGACATAGAGTTATTGCAAAAGAATATGCCATCGAACCTGTTGGCCTATGGACATTGCCAAGGTGGAGTTTGCAGAGCTTCCAAAGGGCCAAGTTGGAAGGGATTGAAGTTCACTTTCAGATCGCTGCATCACTTTTCAAGGAAATGCCACCTAAGCTACTCTGAGACATGGTATAGAATCATTTTGAAAGATCTGCCAGGAAAGGTAAGAAATGATTAAAGAGCTAAATGAGCACTTTAAAATCATTTAAAATAAGAAATGAAACTACAGTCATAGAAATAATACAATAAAGTAAAAAAAATCTCTATTATTTATTCATGTATCAAGTAACTTAGGAGATACTTATGAGGGCCTCTGATTTACTACATTAAGAGCAGGATATGGCTGTGACAGCTACTGGACCCTTGGAGATTAGTGTCCCCTTTCCATTCTTGCTGGGAAGTGGCCCCAGCCAGGCCCACATGCCCCAGCTCTTGTGCATCTGATCGACCAGCTCTGGCCCATGCAATGTACGTGATGCATGTTACTTCCAAGCAAAGATTGTTAGGATCAGAGTATCTTCTTCATTTCTCTTTCCTGGCAGGTTGACTTTGGGGACCCGGATGAAGATGGTGGCATCACAAGATGGAAAGAGCCTGGGTCCCCAAATCACCACCCGTTGGAAAGCCTCCCATAAGAACCACCCAACTAGGAACACTGAATTGGATTTTTCATGTTAAGTCACTGAATTTTGGGGGTGTTTCATCACAGCAATTAAACTGTCTTGACTAATACTGAATACACAGGATTGGGAATTATAAAATTCTCATTTATTATAGGCAACCAGTCCCCTTATTATGATCTTATCCTATTGTTACGTAACTTGGTTAGAAAATATTGGGGGGTTTTGAGAACTTTTCCCTGGGGATCCTAGAAACCTTCTTTACAGAACAAACTCTCACCAAAGATGAGCACAACCCCAAATTAAGTGCATTTGGGCCAGCATTTCACGCATATATCTTCAAATGAAAGTCTCTTACGGACAAATGCCTAGTTTCCTGAACAGTGTTTTGGAAAAGTTAGCAAATGAGACCATTGTATGCATAGACATTTTTACTAAGAATACTCTGCAAGGTCTGGAAAATTCAGTGTCAATAGTTTGAGCTTCCGCTCCTCACACCCATATCCTCCAGGCTTTCGGATATGCCTGATCCACGAAAAACTGTGCCACCAGCCAGCGCCTCCCAAGGACCCAACACACGGGCCACATTCCTTGACCGTCAGATATCCACTGCTGGGTCTTGGGAAGATAGTCACCTCCTGTCACGCCATCTCTCTGTGGAATTTCTGACGGGCTCTCTCCCCCCAGATTCCAGACCTAGAATTAGAGTTTCACAGAACACTCATCATGACTCCCGCAACACGGTCAAATAACTTCTATTTCCTTTTATGAAATGCTGATTGGAAGCCAACAAACTATTTTCACTGGAACTGGAACTCTCTGTTTCGAAACTGTCTCGTCTTGTCTGTTACCCCTTTGCCTCACAGCACCCTCTCCCGTTGTGCCTTCTCCTTAAGGAAAGCCTGTGCTTAGGAAGGTCTCATGCATTTCCTTCCTAGTGAGAATTTGAGTCCAATTTTTACTTTCATAGGAAATTCTGGAATTTTTAGCCTTAGAGCTGACAGAAATCCCTGACCTCTTTTTCTTTTCATTGATGAATTGACAGATAAGCCCAGAAAGGTTATGTTCTTGGTAGAGCTGGTTGCAGAGTGGGGATCAGAACCCAGGTCTCATGATCTGGGGTCCTTCCCGCTGTTTACTCTGCCACTTCTCTAAGTGAATGCCTGTGCCCTCCCATGATGGACTTCAAGATTAACAAGATGTGTAGTTAGAATTTTGTGGACACAGAGTATTGGGTACCTGGAAGATAAAGATACTCAAACCGTATGTATGTACGTATTTTTAAAAGATTTATTTATTTATTTATTTGGGAAAGACAAAGAAGAGAGCGCACACGCACATGCACAAGTTGGGAGAGGGGCAGAGGGAAAGAATCTCAAGCAGACTCCCCACTGAGCATGGAGCCTGATGCAGGGCTTGATCTCACGACCCCCCGAGATCATGACCTGAGCAGAAACCAAGAGTCCGGTGCTTAACCAACTGAACCACCCAGGCGCCTCCCTATGTATGTATTTTTGATGCTCAAATAAGATATTTCATTTACTAAAAATCAATTCCTTCCCATATTCTACAAAATTCTTTTGTTGTAGTAAAATCCGATCAACAGAAAATTTACCACATTAACCATTTTAAGCGTACAGGTCAGTGGTCTTTGTTATGTTCGTACTGCTGGGCGACCATCTCCACCATCCATCTCCAGAACACTTTGTATCTTGCTAAACTGAAACGCTGCACTCGGTCAGCAGTAACTCGCAGCTCCCCCCGCCCCTCAGTCCCTGGCAACCCCCCTCTACTTTCTCTCTCTACCTCCAACTGTATTGGCAGGTCGCTTTAGACAACTGGGCTACCCAGCCACAGCCCGGGATCGGCAGGCAGGCAGAAGAGCCAGGGGCTCCGCGGAGATGTGCACCCCATTCTGATTCAGTGCCAGGCACCCCATTCTGATTCAATGTCACACCTGAGCTCAGCAGGTGGCACAGTCCCACATCCTTTGCCTCTGAAGCAGCCTTTGAGATTAGGAGACCCCATTAACCTAAGCAAGGCAGCATGGGTGTAGAAGGCAGGAGAGGATAGGGGGCCTGCGGACCCTGAGCGGCAGCCCCGCACTCTGACCACAGAAGCCGCGTCTCTGCGGACGGGCAGAAGCAGACACCGTGACTGACAGCAATAAAGACAGAGCAGCTGGCGCGCCATTAATAATCCCGGGCTCCCGGGAATTCACCCTCCCGCAGACGAGGACAAACAGTGCAGGCTGTCGCCGGTATGTGCTGGGAACACCCTTCCATCACCCTGGAGGCATGACTTTGTGTGCCTCACCTTTTCAACTTGCTTTCCTAGGTGCCCGTGACATTTATTTCCTGACCTCAGGGTGACATCTCATAAAGGCAAAATTATCCCAACCCAGCACCTTCTAAGCCATAGGGCTTAATCCATGTAAATCATTACTGTAAATGACAACAGCCATCACGGACCGAGCTGTAGGGGTCCTAGAGTCCCGATCTTATCCCTCTCCTATCTGTCCCAAACAAAATATATTTATTTTCCATCACACTCTTAATCCTTTTTGTTAATGGTAAACTCACCTTTTTGTTAATGGTAAATTCATCTTTTATAGACAATGTCGGCAATTTACAAAAGTCATTCTAGAAGCCAGAGAGAACCATTGCCAAGAGTAAGCACAAAGTGAGAAAAGACAGTCATGGCCACACACCCCCCCACCTCACTAACAGTACTGGGAACGAGTGCCACATTGAAGCTACAGAGATGTCTCCACCCAAGGAACCAGCACGAAATATTCAAGGGAAACAACAGGGCATCCTCCTCAGTTTGCACTTCTCACCAAGACGAAACCCTGAAAGTGGCAGGCCCGGAGAAGCAATGACCACACTCTTCAGGGGTGTCCTGGGGCACGGACTGACACCGCACGTAGCAGCCCGGGCGCGGGGGTGTATACAAGAGAATCTCGGAACAGGGGCGAGACACTTGGGCTCAACCTCGGGCTCCTGTTCCTGCTAGCTGTGAACTTTGAAAAAGATACAAACTGCCTGAGCCCTTTTTTGTTTTTCAATTTGGCAAAATGTGTATAATCCCACGGGCCCCTCCCTTCTTCACAGCATTTGAAGCATTTAATGTAAATAAAATCACTCTAAACATAAGTGGCAAAGGCAAAGTATATGTACATGGATCCCCATACATACATGTAGTGGTATATGGTACACACACACACACACACACACACACACACAGAGGCAAAGCATTTTCATTAGTTGCATTATTAGGAATTCTTCAGCAGTGCTTGTGGGAACCTCTGCCTGCCCTCCCGCTCCAGGGATAGTCACTAGAATCCTAGGAAATAAATGCAAGGTGCGGCAATCGCTGTGCTGTTTGTAGGACCTTGATGCCACCGAAACTAAGACGATGCCACGGAAGGTAACCACTTCACAAGGTGTGAGTTAGGGTGGGTATTTCTGAATCGCCAAAGATATAAGGACATGTGAGGTGCATGCTATGAATTCCCAGAGTCCAGTGGAGGGTCCGGGAATCACATCTGACAGACTGTGCTGAGAAGTGCCACGTTCTTGCTTTGATGGCTTGCCCGGGTGGTGGAGGCCGTGCCATCTCCAAACTTCCTCGGGGACATCAGTACTCATGTATCCCGCGGGCTTCCTGGCAGTGGTGGTTACACAGTTTGTGTCCTTCTGCCCCAAATTCATACGCGGAAATCCTAACCTCCGAAGGTGCTGTGGGTGGGGCCTGTGGGAGGAGCCTGCGTCACGAGGGCGGAGCCTTCAAGAATGGGATCAGCGCCCTTAAAAAAGAGACCCCACCACGGAGCGCCGGGGTGGCTCAGTCAGCCTTCAGCTCAGGTCATGACCCCGCTCCTGGAATCAAGCCCCATCTTGTTGGACTCCCTGCTCAGCGGGGAGTCTGCTTCTCCCTCTCCCTCTGTCCCACCGCCCCTGCGTGCACACATGCACAGTCTCTCTCTCTCAAATAAATAAAATCTTCAAAAAAATTAAAAAGAGAAAAAGAGACCCCCACAGAGCTCCCTCATCTCGACCACCGTTGGAGGGCATGAGGAGTCTGCAACCCAGAAGAGAGCCCAGCCCACCATGCTGGCCCCTGATCCCGGGGACTTCCCGGCCTTCGAAATCATGAGAAAAAGATCCCTGTGGCTTAGAAGCCACCCAGCCTGCAGTATTTTGTTGTAGCTGCTCAAACAGACCAAGACACACAGGGGTGTCCACATAGACAGACTCACACATCTATGCCCAAAGAATACTCTTCGAAGAGAAAAAAAGGAAAATAGCCTAGCTCATTCCAGCCCAGAGGCTGAGGACGTAAGCACGAAGGATCTGTGCACACACTTATCGTCACACAAGCAACACACACGGTGTGTCTGTGATGTGTCCGTCTGGGTGTCTGTCTACTAATATTCCAGATCATCCGTCTGTTCCTGAGAGCACCTCCCACTGCTCACCGCCTGTTTTTCCGCCCCTCCCCCTGCAGCCAGAGAGTTAAGAGAGAATGGACAGCATCTTATCTATCACTGTATTCCCTGCAAATGGTTTAGCGTAACAGGGAGTGGTAAAACGAATAATGAGCATGGCCAGGCTCATGTTCCTAAAAGAGAATTTACTAAAGCGTTAAAAACATAGGTTTTCGTTTTTATGAGAAAACTGAATGAACTGCAGAAGTGGTTTGAACAATTTCTTTTGGGGATGCCTTTAAAAAGAGGGGCGATAGCTCAGGTCCTGTGAGTGCCATGTAGTTAGAATAAAGCAGCATGGTCTAAGTTCACGGGCCCGCTGTCTCAGAATCAATGATGGGACCTTAGAGAACACAGATTCCTGAGCTCAAGACCTAGAGGTTCCCGACTCAGCAGGTCTGGGCTGTGGGCCTGGCGTCTGCAGTATCCGGGTCCCGTTGGTAATTTGAATGCATCTCCAGGCTTAGAAATTATTAGACAAGGGGACCTCAGTCAACTTCAGGCTGAGTTCAGGCTGGGTCTGATTTGAAAGTAAGTCCTTCTCTGTCTAGCTTCAAGTAGAAAAGCCTGCCTGGGTAGAGCTCGAGAAGACATCAAGATGTTGAGCGACTGACTGATTCTTCTGGAATCAAAGATTTGAGATTACATAATGGGTTGAAGCTTCTGAAGGGATCACGAGCTCCTCTTTCTCTTAGGCTCTGAGCTAAAAAGCCCTCTTCGAAGCCTAGAGCAGGTGCTGGGATGGGAAAGAAGAGGAAGGCTTAAAATCTAAGATTTAAAAATAATAATAAATGAGAAATAAGTGTCGTAGGAGGAATTCAGAAAAGTAAGTAGGATTTTCTTACCGTCATAGGTGGGGGACAAATGGGGAACTCACCTGTCCCTTAAATTGTTCTGCAGCCTATGATTTTCCACCTCACTCTTCTAGGGAACAGGGTTATTCGAGATGTCACAAAGGAAGAAACTCAAGGATGCAGAGGAGGGGGAACTCTGAATTGTAAGCAGAACAGGTAATGGGCTCTTTTTAGTTCCCATTAAGCAATGATTTGCAGAGGAGAAATAATCGAGACCAAGCGTTAGGCATATCGGTTCTATATTCACGCTACAGACCCACCAAATTCAGAAAAATGTAAGTGTCCAATTACTCAGTCAACATTTATTGGCCCAACATTTATTGGGCCATAAACTGTGTGACGCTCTCCGCTAGGCAGTCTGGAGACTCGGGTATGAATTTAACACGGTCCCCACCTTCCTGTAACTTACACTCCACAAAACCAGTAACAGAATTTTATAGGTCTTTAGATATTACAAAGTTGTTTCTTATCTACTGAACCCCAGACTTCTAGACCTAACTACCTCAACACTCAGATATGTAACAGGCATTACTCTCGTAACATATCTAAAATTAAACTTCTTTCCCCCAAAACAGGCTTCAGTCTTCCACATCTTAGGTTAGCAACAACTTTGCTTTTCCAATTGCTCAGGCCAGAACCTTGAAGTCATTCTTAATTCCTTTACTATCAACATTAGAAATCCCTATCGGATTTATCCTCAAAATCTGTGCAGAATCTGACCTTCATTGCTACCACGTTGGTCTGGCCCACCATCATCTCTCACCTGAACAACTAAGGAGACAGTAGTCTCCTTGCTTCATTCCTCAGCCTGTGTGATCTATTCTCAACAGCTGGCTTGAGTAACTAGAGTTCCTCCTTCAGAAGGCAAGCCAAATCATATCTATCTTCCACTCACTCCCCTCCAATGGCTTCCATTTTGCTCCTAGTAAAAGCCAAATCCTTTGATTGTCCTCTTTCTTCCTTCCTGTACCTCCATTTACCTCCTTTCCCTTGCCTCCATGACCATATCTCTGTTGCAGTACACTGATCTTCCTACTCTTCAAACATACGAGAAATCTTTCTGCCTCAGGGTCTTTGCCCTCCCTGATCTCCATGCCTTAAATGTGCTCCCCTACATGTCTGCACGGCTAACTTCCCCAACGGCTTCATGTGCTTGCTCAAATCTCACTCCGACTTTTTAAAATTTCAGTCTGCAACCTTCCACACATACTCCCCATGCCCCTTGCTTTGCTTTGTTTTTTTTCCATAGCTCTTATCATTTTCTAGCATATTATGTATTTTACACATTGGTTAAGTTTGCTATTTATTATTTTCTACTGCCTGGTAGAATGGAAGTGCCATGAGGCCTGAGACTTTTTATCTGTCTTGTTCACTGAGATATCCAGGCACCTAGAATGGTCCCTGACACAGAGGACAGACTCCATAGACGATCATAGATACACTCTGTATGAGTGAACATACTTCATCGAGAGCTTCCTTTAACATGGGCATCTTATAATCCTCACCACGACCCCACAAGAAAGGTCATGCTACTACCCATGATTTACAAATAAGAGAACTAAATCTTAGAGAGGCTGCGTCCTCAGCTCTGAGCCATTAGACTCTAGGGCCTATCCTCTTTTTTTTCTTTTTAAGATTTTATTTACTTATTTGAGAAAGAAAGAGAGAGAGAGTGCACGCGCACACGTGTTCACAAGTGGGGGGAAGGACTGGGAAGAGGGTGGGGAAGGGAGGGGTGGAGGGCCAGAGGGAGAGGGAAAAGCAGAGCCGTACTCAAATCTCCATCCCAGGACCCTGAGATCATGATCTGAGCTGAAGTCAGATGCTTATTAACCCACTGAGGCACACAAGCGCCCCTGGACTCTGGGGCCTATGCTCTTGGTCATTATGGTAGAACCTGATTGGGCCAGAGGATGCATGACAGCATGGTAAAACGAACTAGAGTCTAATCCTGCCTCTGTCCTCACAGGACTGTCTTCCTCGAGGTCTCTGTGTGTCTTCTCTTCTTTTTATAAGGACACTAGTCACCAGATTTGAGGCCCACCCTAATGCAGTATGACCTCATCTTAACTACTTGCATCTGCAAAGACCCTATTTTCAAAGATCACATTCCGAGGTTTCGAGTGCAGATGAATTTGGGAGGGACGTTATTCAACCCGCTACAGAATGGGCGGTCACAGCATCCTACGTCTCCAGGTGGGATCAACCTTATAAAAACAGTGAATCGACTACTCATCAGATATTCAAGCCCCTCCTGCAGCAGTGCCATCAAAATTCAGTCTATCCTCTCCTGGATTGTTTCCAGAAGCAGGGTGTCAAACAGCCCACTGTTGGCCGTACAGCTCGATCAGGAAGCTGCTTACAAAATACACCCTTATGCTGAACAGACACAAGAACGCTTCACCAAGTGTGTCCACATCCGAATCTCTGGGAGCCATGAACATATGGCAAAAAGGACTCGCAGATGTGATTATGTTTAAAATAAGCTTAAGGAATAATCTCCCTTGGCAAATGGAGATTATTCTTGATTAGCTGGGTAGGTGCAGCCCCATCACCTAGGTGCTTTCCTGACTGTATCAGAGGGACGAGAGAATGGTCAGGGAGACGAGACACTGTTGGCTTTGAAGATGGAGGAAGGGAGCCATGTGCCAGGAAATGTGGGAAGCCCCTAGAAGCTGGAAAAAGCAAGGGACTAGATTCTCCCCTAGGGCCTCCAGAAGGAACAGGACCCCATCAACACCTCGATTTTAGTCCAGTAGGACTTATATCAGACTTCTGATCTAAGGAACTAGAAGATAATAAATTCGTATTGTTTAAGTCACTAGGTTCGGGGTAATTTGTTATAGCAGCAATAGGAAACTGATACAGAGGGGAAACCAACATTCCTATAACTTCCCCCATGGGCTCTCGATTGGCTTCTGGAGAACGAAAACCCCTCTGCTTCTTCCTTCCCTATGGCAAACATGGAGCTAGTTGAAGACACATCTCAAATCCACCCTAAATCTTTAGTTTGCCAGGTTAACATTGTCAGTGTTTCCTCATAGGTCAATTTTCAGACCCTTCATCATTGTATCTACTTTATATTTTCGTTCTCACACTCACCCAAAAAAGTTGGTGCCTTGAACAACACTGTGGAATCCAGCCTTGAAAAACACTCTGGATTACTAGTGACTCTCCTGAAGCCCAGCGCTCACCTCCTAGCCCAGCACCCTCTGCGGTGTGAACAGTGCCCCATGTGCTTTGGGGTAAGCCTTACTACTGGGAGAGCGGGAAGAACAGGGCTTTGCAATCAAACTGACCTGAGTCTGAACTCTGACATCTGCACTTTCCGGCTGTATGATCTTGAAAAAATTAAATAGCTTTTCTGTGTCTTGGGTTTTGTAACTCAGATATACAGAATGAGGTTTATACTCTATAAAAAAATTAGTAAAATGAGATCGTGTGTTTGAAAATATTTTGCAGAAGGAAGGCGTTAAAATACGTTGGCTTCCTTTTTTTTTGCTGAGTCCTGAACATTGTATTTCCATTGATGTGGATTGAGTTTGAATGAACTTTTTGGGCAACAATATCGTATTCCAGCTTATTGTGTCAAATTTATAATCACCTAAAAGTCTTATTTCTTTTTTCAGGGTAATGCCTGGTGAGACACCTTTACTCTGTACTGAAGCAGCAGTGGATTGTTATTTTTACCTTGTGAGGTTTGGGAGTTTTTTGGCCCCGTGTGCCAATATCATTGGGAATCGAATTCTCTCACTGGGCATATTAGCACACCAGTTTTAAACCATATACATTTGTCACATATGCCATTAAGTGCCTATAGCATCGTCCTAAGAAGAAAGGAGACGCGCCTATTTTATTATCACTAGTCCTTCATGCTTTTCTACCTGATCCAAGGCCTCACTTCTTTCTTGTCCAAGTACTCACAAGCCAGCTTTTCAAAGTCCCCTGATTTCAGGATTCCTCAAAAAACTACTGCGGGTCTTTCCAGTTTCTCCTTTATTGCCTCCTGCCTCTGCGGGGTTACAATCCCCTCGCATTAGTGCTGATGTCAACCTTTACTGTTGAACAATCCTTCTCCTTAAAAGGGCGTAGAAGCTAAACAGGTGCTAGAGTTCTGTTTTCCCTGTGACCCATGACCATTTCAGTATTGACCTTTGGGGGGTGCCTGGGTGGCTCAGTGGGTTAAAGCCTCTGCCTTCAGCTCAGGTCATGATCTCAGGGTCCTGGGATCGAGCCCCACGTCGGGCTCTCTGCTCAGCGGGGAGCCTGCTTCCCCCTCTCCCTCTGCCTGCCTCTCTGCCTGCTTGTGATCTCTCTCTGTCAAATAAATAAATAAAATCTTAAAAAAAAAAAATATTGACCTTTGGCAGAGGAACAGCATTTTGTTGCTGGTTTTTCTTGCTCAAAATCTAAATTTTTAAAAAAAAATCTATCTTTTGTCATCTGATGCCTTTGGTTCACTTGCAGATTTCCCCCTGGGAGGTCAATGGCAAGGCGTTCTGTCCACCACTGTGTATAGGCGCTTATCTCCGCGCCTCCTTTATGTCTGAACTTGCAGATACATTCCCTGAAGACCACTCAGTGTTTCCCAACATCCTTTTCCTCTTTTCTTCTACCCAAGAATTTTTTGAAAACTTCCATATAAATGAGTCATCTGCCTTCTGTCTTAGTCTTTGGAACTTTTTCCTATATTTTCTCTGAGCTTCTGCTTCTGTGAATTTTTCCAAATCAGATTCCCAAAGTATAACGTACATCTCTAACTCTGCCCTATAGTCTTGGGTGCCGTGAACAGTACGGTGCCCACAATTTGGAGCTTGTAGAGTCAAGATTGGTCTTGGCTCTTCAGGCATGACCTTGGCCTAACATCTCCCCACTCCCCATCACCTCGGTAGCAGAGCGACCTCTTCCCATCCCACAGGAAAGGCTCTCCACAGCAGAGGGAAGACAGATCCTGGGGGGCTGAAAGCCCAAAACTGATGCTCCCCTCACCCTTTGCTCTTGGAGACCTCTTTCTTTGAAGCTCAGGGAAAAATACTCCCTGGTCAAAAACCATGGTCCTCTTCTTTCTCCTCTGCACTCCCCTTACATCAGTTGCCACCTGCAGCAAGACTGAGGAACCACAAAACCAAGGCTAAGAGACTTCGTCTGGAAGCGGACAGACATGAGTTTAAATCCCAGCCCCGTGAGCCTTAATTTTCTCATCTGTAAAACGTGGTTAATAACAGAGCCTGCTACCAAGGGACCTGAGAAGTACACGAGATAATGCCTAGAAACCACTTGGCTTAGTTTCTAGGAAATAACCATGCCACTGAATGTTCACTGCCACTATTCACTGGAAGTATGTCCCTCCCCTATAAAGACTCAAGCTCGTGTCTAGTAACTTCAGCCCACCAAAAAGTCAGGCCAACCTACCGCCATGAAGCCCAGGCAGCCCGTGATGGAGCATTCAGCCATCGGCGTGACAATGGAAGGAAACAAAGAAAAGGCCACAAAGTGGAAGATTCTGTGGCCCACTTACAGATACAGCCCTCAAATAAAAGCAGAGTCTTTAAGACATGAGGGCCAGAATTCAACTTGGCTTTTTCCATGGAACTCATACTTAATCCATCAGAAAAACTCAATGATTCATCTATTGACTCAACTGCCTAGTCATTCCTAAGGCATATATTACAGATCCTGGTGGACAATGTCCCGGGGGAGTTGGCATGCCCAGAGAGGAGGCAATGGGAGGGGCGTTTTCTGCTTTCTAAATCTTAGCACACAACGGACTCGGGAGAAGAGTAGAGTTGAGGAGGACAGCAAACACAGCTTCCCTTTGTCCATCTGTCAGAATTGGCACCAAGTTCTTGGCAACCTTTTGGGAGCTTCTGTGCCTGGGCTGGGTTAACTTGGCCCCGTCCATTTAAGAATGTTTGATTTGATTGCACAGCAAAATGCTTTTGAAAAGCTGCGCTATTATCCCTGAAATAGAAAAATTAAAAAAATTTGAAAAGCACCTTTGAAGTCAGCTATCCAAACGAAACCTGTGACATCAGAGCGATGGCAGATAAGTGGGGGGCAGAACAAGGCAGCCATTGACCGAGGGGCAGGCCAGGCCGATGCCACACTTTACACCCCACCAATATAAGTCAAAGATGAAAGATGCTCTGGGCAGCTCGCCTGACCTCTGTGCCTCTGTTATCTCCAATTGATTGCACAGTGTTTTGCTCCGAACAATCCCTCACTGTCTACCTGGTGCAGGTGAATCTCGGCAAGACGGGGGCTCGGGCGGCTTGGCCGGGTTACGGGGATGCCATGCATAGCACAGGGGGCCGGGGGAGGGCTTGCAAGAATCAAGCACCGTCTTTATTACTCCTCTTATCCTTTGCATGCGGGGGACAGGGCAGCTAAGTGCAAGCAGAGGGCAGCAAAGCAAGCCCAGGGCGTGTGTGGTGACAGACGCGCAGCTCTCTCCGACAGGACATCAGAGACTGAAAACAAGCTCCAGCTGCCACGCTGCGTATTAACGTACGAGGTCCCAGAACCGTGCGACAGCACAACGGGTTTGGACGAGCCTGGGTTCAGTTCTCACATTTCTTATCACAGAACAACGACCCACTGGAAAAGTTCAACTGCTAAGGACGGTCCGTCGGTTCTCAGACTTGAGCTGCATCCGAATCAGCGGGAGGACATGTTAAAACACAGATGGCTGGGCCCAGAGTGTCTGATACAGCGAATATGCATTTCTTTAAAAAAAAAAAAAAAAAAAGATTATTTATTTGAGAGAGAGAGAGAGAAAGAGTGCACGGAGCGGGGAGGGGCAGAGGGAGAGAAAGAATCCCAAGCAGACTCCCGGCTGAGCCAGGAGCCCGACGTGGGGCTCAATCTCATGACCCTGAGACCATGACCTGAGCCAAAACCAAGAGTCAGACGCTTAACCAACTGAGCCACCCAGGCGCCCCTGAATTTGCATTTGTAACAAATTCCCGGGTGATGCTGATGCTTCTGGCCCAGGGCCCATACTTTGAGGACCACTGGCTCTTGAGGTAAATATCAGTCTGATGTTCAATACTACTATTATAAATGATTTTCACTTACATTTAGTGCCCTTCAACAGAAGTCAGGTACTATACGAAATGCTGGGGGTACCGAAGTGAATAACAGACTGTGGCTGAAAAGCTCGGTCTATTCTAAGCTGTATCTAGAACAAAATGGGATCAAGTAAAGCCCACTGCTAGATGACTCCTACAGTGAATGTTCTTCCCAACAGAGCATTTGGGGAATAAGCAAAGTGGGTTTGCAGTTTTAATAAAAAGAAGTAAAGGTACCTTGTGGGTATCATCAAGAAGTGGTAAGATATGCCGTTAAGGAGGGAAAGTTGGCAGAAAAATGGCTTAGTCTTAAAAAAAAAAAAAAAAAAAAAAAAAGCATTTGCAGACCAGGGAAGAATAACCCTGCATGTGTAGAAGACACACGGCAGAAAGGAAATCCACCAAACTGAGGGTGGACGAAAATCACGGAGAGGAAGGAGTCGAGTTATTGTCAACCACACAGTCAGGTGGAGAAGTAGATCCCTCTGATTCCATTTTCCACTGGAGTCTGGCGCAGGCACCCATGGAAGGGAAGAGTCTGTGGAACTTGCAGGCCTTCCTCGTTGACATCCTTTTGCCCTCTCTTACTGTCTCAGATGCTCTACACATCCTTGTGGCTTCACTCAGGGATCGAGGGCAGTTGAGGCGGGAGAGGAAAATCCACTCTCAAAGAGCCAATGACTTGATTGCTCACAGTCGTCCTTGTCTGCGCCGGCCTCCATTCATTCATTCAGAACCAGCCTTGAGCAGCCCCTGTGTTCCCAGCGACGTGCCGGGCTTGGGCCACGGGGGAGGTGAGCTGCGCAGTCATGAGCGTGTGACATCATCTCTGTCTTCAGGGGACTTACGGGAGACAAGAAAGGCGCTCTTAAGAAGTTATTTGACATTGAGTAGCAATTTGAAAACAACTGTAAGAGATGCTGCAAGGTATAAATGATTAAATGTCCTGTGAGTAATTCAGACCGGAAAGTACAGCTGCAGAACACGAGACGGTCTTCACAGAGGAGCAAGATGGAAACGCGGAGCGAGGAATGAGGAGATATTATAGAGTTGGGGAGGATAAGGAGACAGTAAACACAGAAGGGGGGGAGACAGAGAGGGAGGGAGGGAGGGAGAGAAGGGAAGGGAGGAAGGGAGGAAGGGAGGGAGGGAGGGAGAGAAGAGAAGGGAGGAAAGGAGGAAGGGAGGGAGGGAGGGAGGAAGGGAAGGGAGGGAGGGAGGGAGGGAGGGAAGGAAGGGAGGGAGGGAGGGAGGGAAGGAAGGAAGGGAAGAAAGAAGTGGGAGTGTCTGCAGTACACTGAGGGGCAGAACATTATCTTGGCTGAGTCAGGGCGTCTGAACCACACAGAACCATTGAGAACAGAGAGTAATGCACTGAAGGCCGTCCTAAGGAATTCTGACATGATTTTCCAGACAATAGGAAATCCATCATGCGTTCCATTCATTCATTCATCCAGTCAGCCCTCACGGAGCACATACTGTGTGTGGGCCAAGAACAGGGTTCAACTGTAGGCTCAGAGATCAGTGACTGATCCTTGCTCTTTGAGCATTCACCATCCAGTAGGGAGACTCCATGGAATGAGATAACAACACAAAGTACCAAATGCTACAATGGAAGTTTGAACAAGGACAATGGGGACCAAAGCGGGCAGCGGTTGGGTCTCCTTGGGGACACTTAGGAGAAACATTACAAAGCTGAGCTCGTTGAACTGGGACTCGAACACGAATAGACAACATAAACGAAGGCGCAAGAGCTCTCCTTGCTGTTCTCTGCAGTCGCCCAAGGCTGCTTCCCATTTCCCCTCTCTCCCACCGATCACGTGTCACAAGCAAAGGCAGGAATAACTAACGGAGGAAAGGAAGAAGGCCGGGAAGGGAAGAAGGACAGCAGGGGCTACAGGAGGGGAGGGTGGTGGGAGGATATCCAGAAGGGGTGATGGAGAGCCTGCAGACCATCAGGGTAGGCACGCGGCAGTCCTAGAATGAGTGTGGGGGTGCCCAACATTGACGCTATCAGGGAACATCATAAAGACATTCTTCCAGAAGATGGCAAATTTCCTTCTTCTTTCCAAACACATTGCGTATAGCTGAACATTTGCCTAGTTCTCTCTCTACTCGGGGGCACAGGCCCCCAGTCAGAAGAGACAACAGTTGATTGGTCTTTGCTCTGACTCGAGGGGCACCAAAAGTCTCCTCGTCCATGCTGCCTTCGCTCTCCCAGGTTGGGCTGCTCCCCTCCTGCCTGACAATCCCAATCCAGTCACTCACGGGTTAGGGAACGATCGGGGCTCCTGTGTTCCAGACGACCACAGGTAAGAGGTGCCTATGTCACCCCACGAGCTCTGTCACCCTTCCTCCTGCGCATATGAGCTCATGTCTACAAGGGAAAGGAGGAAGCTTCAAAAAGTGAGTCCATAAGAAAATGTGTTGTGCTCTGAAAGCTAACCTGGGACCACCCTGCTAGTGAGTAATGGGAAGACTAATTTTTTCAAAGTAACTAATGTTTCCATGCCCAGCAAACAATCTAGCTGAATAGATCATTTCTCTGAAAAGAAAACTTTCAACGGCTAGAAGATCAAAGCAGTGTCTCTGGTTCAGAAGTAGATTTCAACTTTCTTTCGTCGTTGGTGTATTCCATGGAGCATCACTCTTCAGCCTCTTACCACCCACTCCTCCCCCTTCCCCAAGTGTAATTCCACCGAAGGGATGAGCCGCACTGGCCTGGGACTCCGAATTAAGGTGACTTGGGGGTTATGTGGCCCGAACACCCTCCACAAGCAAGTTTTCCCATCGTTCAGTTTCTTCCTGTTAGCAAAAAGGACCCCCAGGATGGCTGCCCCTGTGGGTGGATTCCAGGTCACCGTCGTGCCCTGTGTAACTTAGGAACCTCTTTGATTATGCAGGTGAATAGCTCTACTTGTTTCCCCAGCAGATGTTTGGTTGAAGTTCCTTCCCTGTGATTATGATTTTCTTTGGTCAAAAGAAGAGTAACTTGAGAAAGCTGGTCCAGGAATGAACAGGGAGGCGGCTGCAAGATGAATTTTTGAACTCTCCAGACTGCATTTTTGACTATACAATCCCACCAACCTTATTATTAAGTGTAATTACCGGCCCCGGGCAGGAGCGACAGGTCCCCTACAGAGGATCCGAGCTTGCTACTGTAGGTACCACCGAGGTAAACTATACTCTTTCATGCACAATCATCCTACCAACTGGGGGTTATGAACCACTGGGCGATCACTGGATCAAGGAGGCCCCGAAGGCCGAAAGACCTTAATATGATCCTAAAGAATGTGAAACACCCATTATTAGAACCATAAAAGCTAAGTATATCCAGGCTCCACTTCAAAACACTAAAGATGTGTTTAATGCAATACATTTTTTTCCAATATTAATTGCTGGAAAACAAAGATTTCCTCCTGCCTAAAAAAGACCTGCGTCAGGTGCAGACTGGTTAATTCAATGATACTCTTTGGAGGTGGAAATGGGTTTGGGTTTAGGATGACTTGGCCTTATCTCATACAAACCACACTAATCAAATTGCTGGCAACAGAGTGCTCTTTTTCGCGATGTAGTTGTGAAAAGTTTCGAAATGTAGTTGTAAAAAACTTCCACAGCAATAATGCACCTCGGATGATCCCATCAAAGCATTCAAAGAGCAGAAGAGAGTGGGAATTTATACCTAAGGGGGATAAAGAGAACGCAAGGAGCCTGGGAATGTAGACTGAAGCAGCACTCCACAAGCAAGACATTTCCTTGAAGATTAATATTTTATCTTAAAACATTTATGAGGCTATTAGAGTCTACTTCATACCCGTGCTCCACCTCAAACAATGACTTAAGTCACTTATGCCCCTACAACTGATGCCCCGGAGGGTTTGCTGTGTTTATCCTGGAGCTAAACTTGTGTCCCCCAAAGGCCTGGCATGCCAGCCGGAGGAGTACGGGCACAACAGATGCGACGTATTGTGATGGCACTCTGCGTGCTTGGCCCAAAGCTGGGTCCTCGGTAAGTGGTTGACCTTTTCATTCCTTCTTGAGTGCACTCACACACAGGCATCCTAAATATGAAATCAGTTACAGGAGTGAACTGGTGGACCGAGTGGTGAAAAATCAGTAGAGGACTTGGAGGAACTTTGAACGCTGAACAGAGCAGGGATGAAATGAGGCATGGGTAGCTGAGGAGGAATGGAGAGCGCCATCCAGAGGCAGGAAGTGGCAGGTGGACCAGGTGAAGCTGGGTAGAATGAGGTGGAAGGAATGAAAAGGTCAACCATGCATTCCCCAGACTGTTACATCTCCTCCAAAGAAGAAGGCATACCAAAAAGAATTTGGGGAAATTTTGGGAAAATTATATTTACTGAGCACTTACAAGGACCCAGCTTTGGACCAAGCACGCGGACTGCCATCACAAGACCCAACAGCCCTATGAGGTAGAGATGATTCTTAATCCCATTTTTGAGTTGAAATAACCAAGATTAAGAGAGATTAGCATACTGGCCAAGATTATCCTCCTTCCTTTTTTCTTCCTTCCTTCCTTTCTTCCTTCTCTCCTTCCTCCTTTTCTTTATGTATCAGTCACTGTTAGAGGGACAAGACAAAACAAAAGAGACAAAGTCCCGGCCCCTTTAGAGCTCACATTCTGGCAGGGGGATGGGAGGGTGCCACACCCATAGGATTATGGCAGGTCATGAGACTGACGGACGGGACCGGGACAGGGAGACGCCCGGGACAGGGATGGGCAGAGATGGTGGTGGAGAAGGGGTCTCTTTAGCACAGGTGCTCAGGGAAGGCCTCTCTGATATGGGACATTTGAGCAGAGACCTGAACGAAGGGCAGGGTGTCTTCAGATGTCTCTGGAAAGAGGATCTCGGACAGAGAGGACAAGGGCAGCATGTGCTTGTGAGTCTGAGGAATCCCAGAAGGACTGCTGTTCCTGGAGCAGAGAACAAGAGGGTCCCTGCTAAGAGATGAGGGGGGAGAGGACCCAGGGCATACACACACGGGGTCTCATAAGCCAGGGTAAGGGCCTTGGAATTTAAGTGCGATGAGACTGTCTCAGGTTGCTGGGGCAGAAGAGACTGAAAATTAACAAGAGTGGAAGGGAATGGGGTGGGGGGTGCTGTTGGGTCTGGGGGGTGTTGGTAATGATGAGGGTGGTGAGAACTGGCCAGATGCAGGAGAGAGCTGAAGGTGGGGGCCAATCGGATTTGGCTTTAGGCTCCAAGACAGTCCAGACTTAAAGTGAGGCAGGTTAGCCGCAGCCCCACGCCCACCCTCTGGCCGAGACCATAAGCCTGGTCTCAGGGCAGCATCCCCTCTGTTCTCCTCAGACTCCTGTTACCCCTGTGCTCTCTGCTGCCACCCAGTGGCCACAGGCTGCAGCTGACTTTTCAGCCCTTGCCCTGCGTGGTGTGCACACCAAAAGCTGATGAAAAAAATGTCACCACTCTGGACCTTAGTTCCTTCACCTATTAAATATCAGGGCTAGGATATTTATCCTCAAAGGTTGCTTTCCATTCTTATTTTCTATGATCTGTGATCTATTTCCCTACAAAATAGGAAAAAAACAACAAAAGGGTAAGATTATGGATATCTATGGCTTTTTTCGCCATAGGAGTATATTTTTAAGACATTATCTGGACAGTTCTTAAGCACCTTGTTCTACTGCTCAGAAAGAATCAAGATGCTCTAGAATCATCACACTTCATTTTAGTGTTTAAAATTACTTACCCATTATTTATTCAATTAAAGTGTTCACTGCAACTATATAAAATTCAAAACTCAGCCCCTCAGAAAACAGTTTGGTGGTTTCTGGAAGAGCTACACGCAGAATGACTGTGTGACCCAGAGTTCCTCTCGGAGGTATATACCCAAAAGAATTGAAAACAGGTGCTTGAATAGACCTTGGTACACTAATATTCACAGAAATGCTCTTCTCCATCGCCAAGAGTCAGAGCAATGCAAACGTCCATCCGTGGATGAAAGGACAAACAAGGGCGCCTGAGTGGCTCAGTGGGTCAAGCCTCTGCCTTTGGCTCGGGTCATGATCTCAGGGTCCTGGGATTGAGCCCCGCATCGGGCTCTCTGCTCAGCGGGAAGCCTGCTTCCCCTCTCTCTCTGCCTGCCTCTCTGCCTACTTGTGATCGCTCTCTGTCAAATAAACAAACAAAATCTAAAAAAAAAAAAGAAAGAAAGGACAAACAAGATGGAGATATATATATATGTATATATATATATATCTCAACACAATGTATACATTCAATGGAATATTACTCAGCCATGAAAAGGCATGAGATGCTGACAGCAGCTACCGCAGGGAAGAGCCTCAACAACATGAGGCCAGGTGAAAGAAGCCGGTCACACACAGTGTCCCGTGTTGTATGAGTCCACATGTGCGGAATATCAGAAGAGATCATCCCCAGAGACCGAAAGGAGATTGGTGGTTCCCAGGGACCCTGGGAGGTGATGATGGAAAGTAACTCTTTAGTAAGTCCAGGATTGCCTTGTGAGGGGATGAAAATGTCTCAGAGCTACACAGAGATGCTGGTGGCACAGCAACATGAATGCAGGAAAGGCTGCGCAATGGTACAATTTAAAAATCGTTCATTTTATGTTATGTGAGTTTCACCTCGATAAAAAATAAATCAGCTCCTTGGTCTCACTAGTCCTATTTGAAGTGCTCAGTGGCTACTGTGTTGGGCAACATAGATGGAGAACATCTCCGGTCCGGTAGGAGGTTCTACCAGACAGTTCAAGGTTTCTGACACTCTCGTTGGGAGGCTCCTTCGGCTGGTCTTCACAGAAGCCCCACATGCACCATTGTGGGTCCGCTGGGCACCAGGGGACGAGGGGCATCCCCAGCGCAACATTTCCAGCCAAACGCCCACCAGAGGGCGCTCACGTACCCCGGAAAACACTGAATGAAGCAGGAGTGCAAGGATGGAAATCTATTTTTAGCATCCGGAGCTGAACCAGTGGTAACAGAAGTGCAGGGAAAGCAAACACGAGCAGGACAGGTTCCATGCGAACTCTCCCATTCTCGCTTGTCCGATTGTTCATAACGTGGGGAAATTTTCCTTCGTGATCACATCAGATCTCAGCCCAGTGTGAATTTGGTGAGTAGGTACAACGCTCTAGGCTGAAGTAGTACAGCATGCTTTCATGCCAGGGAGAGAGAAGAGCTGCATCGCACACGTGTCCGTGCAGATATACAGGTGCACACGGAAAACAGATGGACGTGCACGTTTGGATATCGCTCTGCTCTAAGAGCCGAAGTCTTATGACACAGACATCGTCCATCCCTGAGGTCCTCCAGGAAATACTCATAACCAAAACTGCGTCCCTCACGAGCATCTCAGAGGGATAACACTCCAAGGCAGCAAGCCTTTGGTGACCAACTCGTCCGCTTCCAGGACGGGAACGATACAAAAAATACAATGAAAACATTTTAAAACCATCCTCCCTCCTGGGACATTAGCCAGTGTGAGTATGTATATTCTATTGTTCGAGTCTCCATGTGAATCATCCCACAGAGCTGTTGTAATCAGAAATCTAACCAGGGTCAGGGTTGAGCTCTGCTTGTTGTCATTTTGCAATCCAAACGTGGAAAACCATTCTGGCAACTTTACACGTTACGTCCTATACATAGAATAACATCGTACAAGGCTCATCGATCGCTTCTACCATTTGGCACTTGGGAAATGAGGATATTTTTCCTCCTTTCCTAAAATTTGAAAATGTTTGGGGTTAAAAATATAAATGCACAGGCTTCTTGATGTGGAAGAGCTGTTCCCACAAACCCCTCGGGACAATAGCGTAAATGTCACCTGCCCTTATCGTGGTTAGTCATTCTGTCACATGGACAAAAATGGCAGGCTTTTCTCCTTCCCTTTCTCCCACCCTCTCTCCCTGTATCTGACTGATTTATCAAAATTGGAACATTCCCTCCTAATTCTCAGCTCTCCTAATAACTACTACTAAAGTGGACAAAGCTGGGTTTTGGCCTTGGATTACTGGCTGTCAGGGGTATTACTAAGAGAAAACAAATTTCTAGACCTTATTCAGCTAAATACTTTCAAATGAGGTATCTTTAAATTGTCCTTTCATCTAGTGTCTTATAATCTTTATATTTTTGTATGTATACAATTTTATATTTACAGACTTATGCTGTGGGTAGACATATTCTTCAGGTCCCTGAAACCCAAGACTGAAATGCCATTTAAATTCCAAAGGACCATGCCCCACCTCGCTTTCCCCAGATGGCCTTCAGTATCTTCCACTCTCAAAAATAGGACATAAAATTGCCCATGCACCTGCCAATCAGTTGGAATGTGTTACAAATCAGGGAATTATTGGCCACCCCTTGCCCATTTACACAACCTTAATCTATGTCTCCTTAAGCCACTTAAAACAAAATTTGCAAAAGAGAGCAAAATGTAAGCAGCATTTCCCAAAGACTGTTTCACAGAAAACCAGCGAGGAAAGCATTAAGGGAAAAAAATGATCTCAATCCCACAAAAGGGACTCAAAAGAATCACTGAGTGAGTGATTTTCCTCGTGGTGATTCAGTTTCTATCAGTATGGTCATGTGTTCGAGCAGCCGAACGTAGCCGAGATGGTCCGCGCTCTCTCCAGCCCTCCAAGACCTCTGTGTAGTTCTCTGTGCTCATCCCCAGCTTCTGGGTAATTCACAGCTTTCTTCGGAGAACTGGCGGGTGCCCTGAGAGCCCGAGCTCGCGTTCCCCCAGGAGGCTACGGCGAGCGATGACTAGGGCAGGAGTTTGGAAACCTATCCCCTGGGCGAGGGGGCGAGGCGGGGCTAAGTCCTCTCCCGAGATGACACGGTGGCTTGGCTTCTTCCTTCCCCGTCCTATTTCCCACCGCCCACCCCCACTGCCACCCCACATTACTGACTTCTCCAGGGAGCACTTCCTTCAGAAGCCCCTGGCCACAGGTCCTCACCTCAGGGTCGGCTTCTGGGGAACCCGACCGGCCATACTACAAAGAAGCCCAGTGAACTCTGACTCGGGATTTCACTTACGGATGCATGCCTTCAACAATACTTTCCTGCTATGGACCAATGGATCTTAAAAGTACCTGACCACGAACGGCCCACAGTCAGCTGGTTCGTTCCACCGAGCGAGAGTAGGTGAATTTTCTCTCTCAGTAACCCCTGTCAGACTTCTGGGAAACCAGAATGCCAAGGAGCCCATTTTGGGAAATGCTGGTACTCAGAATTGGATTTAGCACCCACGAATCTCCCTCTCAAACTAGACTGTCCGATTCTCACAGCAGAGCCGTAGGGCGCATTTCTTTGTATCCACTCTTCCTGCTCACGGGACGCTGTGCCCTAAACAGTAGCTCACACCGTCCTAGGGGGAAACGCTCCGGACACGGAGTCAGAGGCTCTGGATCCTCCCTCATCCTCGTCAAGTGAGGAGGAACAGGAGGGAACAACTTGGTGCTTAAGATGTGACCTCGGTAAGCCCGGGGAGGGCTAGCATCAATTTTGTGGGATGACTACAGTTTTGGCCAGCCGGCAATTCTGGGAAAGATGTTCAAAAGAGCGTTGGGTAATACATTCTCCCAAGAAGCTCACAGTCCATTCCCAGATGTGGCGTAATCCATCCCCAAACATCCCCGGGAAGCAGAAAGCATTTTAGAAGCAAACAGTGTAATTTTTAAAGGTGCATCTGTCCGATATCGAAACACTTGATCATGTCCTAGAACTCAGCCGTCCATCCTGACGGTTGGCATCCCCGAGGAAAGCGACCCGGGTGTTTTAAGGCCGGACTGACGGGGAGAAAGGGGCCTGGAGGTGGAAGTCAGGCAGGTGATGTGCTTTCTGCCCCCGCCTTTCCTCTGCCCACCGTTCTCAAGTGAAAGAACACTTGGGTCTCCTCCGTAAAAGCCCAGTGTGATGGGATTGTGCTAAGCCGGGGTCGGTCAAAAACCAAGCTCGGTCAGGGAGGGGCAGAGGAGAGAGGCCTGCTGGCTGTTTCTGGGGTACAGGCAAGGCCCACAGAGCCTCGTGCTGTTTCCTGCTACCAAGCATGTGGACTCTTCGTGCTTCATTAAGTCAGATGGTAAAAAGCAAACACAAAACCAGAACAAGACACCTGTTTCTGCTTCCCCTAATAGAGATGACTAAGAAGAACGGGGTGATTGAAATCATAGGTAGAATGGTGTGTGTGTGCATATCTGCATTCTGGTCCCATCCTCACAGGTAAGAAGGCTGCTCTAGACAAGCGGAGGAGAATAAGGACTGAGGACGCGTCTTTGGACGTGGCAACCAGGCAGCCGTTGAAGAGCAGCTGTAACAAAGTCAAAACCTAACTTCTGGGTTTAGGAGTATTTGGCGGGGGGGGGGGGGGCGTGTGCAAGCCCCACATGATTCCAAATAGGGCGACAAGTGATCAGCATCAAATGAAGGGCACAGACGATTCGAGCGCAAAGGATTTGGAACAGGAAGAGCAGCGCAGAAAGGGCAGGTCCATGGATGTCTGTGCAGAGAAAGCAGGGCTTGTAACAGCCCTGGAGTTAAACTGGAGTTTGGTTACAAGTTTAGAAAGTCTTATCCCAGGACATTCCCTGTCTCATTTGTCCACGAGATCCAACCCTCTGAAATTCTAGCCTTGACTCTATAGCAAAAGAGCCTGGAACTCTACTGTGAACGCTTCTAAGACCTGCACGTAACCAATCACTAGGGCCTGTTGCTGACTTCCACATTGCCTCACCTCCTGTCCAGCCCATAATACCTTGTCACTTGCCTATGACCCTTCCTCAAAGGTAGAGGGTTCTTTGTTTTTGTTTTTTCTTGTTTTAAGTAGGCTCCATACCCAGCGTGGAGCCCAACGTGGGGCCTGAACTCATGACCCTGAGATCAAGACCTGAGCCAAGATCAAGAGTCAGACGTTCAAGCAACTGAGCCACCCAGGTGCCCCAAAAGTAGACTTTTATTACTTGGGATTGAACTTGGAAGAGAGGAGCTATAGAGTTTAAGATGCTGGATATATCTTTTACTTCATATACAGCCCAGAGTTGTGGGCATGTGTGAGGGGGAAAGGACCTGAATCTGTGTGCGTAGTAATGTCCAGGCGTTGACACTGGCATAACACATCCACCACAACACAATTAGGTATTAGCACAATGCATATGACACTTGGCTAGATGAGCAATATGTTGGGGGAAGCAGAATCCAAGGCATGCGCAGAGACAAAGGACAGGCATCAAGTATCCAAACATCATCACAATCTAATCAACGTTCTCCATCCCTGAAGGAACATACATCCTGCAGAGGTCAAAAGTATGACCTTCGTGCAATGGGGAAGCTTGGTACCAAAAGCTGGAATGCTTGGGTCCAAGTCCTGACCTTAGCACATTTTAGTCCTATGGCTTTGAGAAATGCAAGGTGTCTGATCTTGGGTTTCCTATAACATTAGGGCAATAAAATATCTGCCTTACTTACTACAAAAGGCTGTGTTGGGAATCCAATGAAATAAAAATGTGAAAGCATGTTGATCTAAACTAGTATACAAATGGAAGATTTTTAAAAATGGGCAGAAGACATGAACAGACACTTCTCCAAAGAAGACATACAAATGGCTAACAGACACATGAAAAAATGTTCATTATCATTAGCCATCAGGGCAATTCAAATCAAAACCACACTGAGATACCACCTTATACCAGTTAGAATGGGAAAAATTGACAAGGCAATAAACAACAAATGTTGGGGAGGATGTGGAGAAAGGGGAACCCTCTTACGCTGTTTGTGGAAATGCAAGTTGGTGCAGCCACTTTGGAAAACAGTGTGGAGGTTCCTCAAAAAGTTAAAAATAGGGGCGCCTGGGTGGCTCAGTGGGTTAAAGCCTCTGCCTTCGGCTCAGGTCATGATCTCAGGGTCCTGGGATCAAGCCCCGCATCGGGCTCTCTGCTCAGCAGGGAGCCTGCTTCCCCTTCTCTCTCTGCCTGCCTCTCTGCCTACTTGTGATCTCTCTCTCTGTCAAATAAATAAAATATAAAATCTTTAAAAAAAAAAAAAAAGTTAAAAATAGAGCTACCTTATGACCCAGCAATTGCACTAGTGGGTATTTACCCCAAAGATACAGGTGTAGTGAAAAGAAGGGCCATATGCACCCCAATGTCCATAGCAGCAATGTCCACAATAGCCAAACTGTGGAAACAGCTGAGATGCCCTTCAACAGATGAATGGATAAAGAAGATGTGGTCCACATACACAATGGAATATTACTCAGCCGTCAGAAAGGATGAATACCCACCATTTGCAACAATATGGGTGGAACTGGAGGAGATTATGCTGCATGAAATAAGTCTAGCAGAGAAAGTCAATTATCATGTGGTTTCACTATTTGTGGAAGATAAGGAATAGCACGGAGGACATTAGGAGAAGGAAGGGAAAAATGAAGGGAGGGAAATCAGAAGGGGAGACGAACGAACCATGAGAGACTATGGAGTCTGGGAAACAAACTGAGGGTTTTAGAGGGAAGGCGAGTGGGAGAATGGGTTCGCCTGGTGATGGGTATTAAGGAGGGCATGGATTGCACGGAGCACTGGGTGTTATACGCAAACAATGAATCACAGAACACTACATCAAAAACTAATGATATACTGTATGGTGACTAACGTAACATAATTAAAAAAATTTTAATGTATAATTTATGATTAATTCTTCCTTAAACAGTACAGAATGGGGCAGGAATAATCCTCATCAACACAGTTTAAATTTGCCTCTTTTATCTTGTAAACTTTTTATTTGATATAATTTCAAACTGCCAAGAAGTTTTAAGAAACCACAAAAACCCATATGTGATTAACCTAGATACATCAGAAGCAGCAATTGGTAATAATTTGCCCCATTTGCTTTATCACTCTCTCTGTCTCTCTCCCTCATTGGGGACATATTTCTTTAATCCTAAATACCTTAGTGCATATTTCCCAAGAAGAACATTCTCTTACATCATCCCAGTACAATCACCAAAATCACCAAGTTTAACGCTGATATAATGCTATAATTTACCCATAGCCCATATTCGAATTTTGTCAATGGCTTCAACACCATCCTTTTTAGCTATTTTTCCTCATCCCACGATCCACTCCAGGATGAAGTGTTGCATTTATTGTCATGGTATCTGAGCCTCCTTTAATCTGAAATAGTTTTTCGGCTCTCCTTTTCCTTCATGATTTTGATATTTCCGAGGAGTACAGGTCAGTCATTTTGTAGAAGGTTCATTATTTTGAGTCTGTCTGAAGTTTCCTCAGGGTTGGATTCAGGTTATGCAATTTTGAAAGAAATAAAACAGAAGAAATGTTACATCCTTCTCATACCAGGAGGCCCGTGATGTTGGTTTATCTCGATATTAGACATGGAATACTACTCAGTCATGAGAATGAAGAAATCCTGCATTTGCAACAATATGGATGGGCCTCGAGGGTATTACGCTAAGTGAAATAAGCCAGACAAAGACGATGGCTGTATAGTAGCACTTATATGTGGAATCTTGAAGAAGGAGAAGGAAGAGGAGGAGAAGTCGTCAAACTCACAGAAACAGAAAATCGAGAAGTCACTGCCACAAACTGGGGTGGGGGGAAATAAGGAGAGCTTGGTAAAAGGGTACAAACTTTCAGCTATAAGATGGATAAGGTTGGGGCACTCGGTTGACTCAGTCAGTTAAGCGCCTAACTCTTGATTTCAGCTCGGGTCGTGATCTCAGTGTTGTGAGATCGAACCCCATTTCAGGTTCCGTGATGTGTGTGGAGCCTGCTTAAGATTCTCTTTCTCTCTCTCCCTCTGCCCACGCCCCCCACTCACCTATGTGCTTTCTCTAAAAAAAAAAAAAAAAAAAAAAAACGATGGATAAGGTCTGGAGATCTAAGGATCTAAGGTATAACATGGTAACTATGGTTGATCACACTGCAATGTACAATTCAAATTTGCTAAGAAGGTAGAACTTAAATGTTCACGCCAAAATAAATAAATAAATAAATAAATAAATAAATAAATAAGGAGTTGGGTGTGTTAATTAACCAGATGGGGTAATCCTTTCACAATGGGAAAATAAGAGATTTTATAATAATGATTGATGGATATCTAGATAAGTTCATTGTCCTAATACAGGTCATACATATTTAAACATAATATATACATATCATATTCTCTCTCTATGTGTGTGTGTGTGTGTGTATATATATAGTATAAAATACATACAAAGAAAACTTGAGTTCCATTTACACCAGTCCCGTTCAGTCCCATTCAAACCAGTGTTAAGCCAGTTCATTCTAGCCCTCCCCTTTCCCCGTGTTTGCATCTCCTTTCTCTGATAGTGAGATAGCTGGTTCCCATGTTGAGAATAATCACTACTTTGCTCAAACTTAGGACACCCAGACAGTAGTTTCAAAATCGCTAATTCATGCCACCATGAGCAACAAACCCTCTAAACAAACTTCAACATTTGCTTGTAGTTCTTCTGGGCTTTAGATTGAAGGTATATAGTGGAAATACTGAGGTCCAAAGTTCCTTGGATTCGTTTTATTTCCTCCTTCAGGGTGATTATGTTTTTCATAAGAAGTGTAAATAGATCCATTTGTCTCTGTTTGTATTCTGTTTTATGTTTTTTTTCCCATCCTTACTGATTTGACATGTTGGAGCAGCAAAACATTAACATGGTTCCAAAAGTGAAAATTGTTCAGAAAAGGTATTTTTTTTTAAAGTGTCACTTCCTCAAATCCGGGCACCCCATTCCTAACCGGCCTTGGTAAATAACTAGTCTCGCTAGTTTTTGGTCTATCCTTCCTGTGTTTCTTCCGGCAAACGTGCAGATGAATGTTTATTTCCTTATAATAGTTAAAATTAGAGTTACTACTGGCTTAGAGAAAAGGCACCATCTGTACACACCATAGAGCCCATCCGATCAGGTTGCATTTCCTACTGACTCGGAGGAGCCTGTAGGGGTCAGCAGGGGACACAGAGTCAGAGCTCGTGAACCGAGTGGATATTACAAGTTCACTGCAGTCTGAACCCACATCCATCAACCGGCTGCTAATCCTTCTTGACAGACATCCCAGAAGAAACTTGATGTGTTAACGAGTTCCCGAGTTTAACGAGTACGAGGGCCAAGGTTTGAATTTGAGAGGCCAGGAGGAAGGTGATTTACTTCTACATTTGACTGATCGTGAGAAGTCACCAAGAAAGTGGCTAGACTCAGTTGCCCAAATGTTCTTCCCCAGCCTTCCCCCGGAAGAAAAGCCCACATTGGTAAGGTGGGCTGTAAGTGTGTATTTCAGAGATTCGGGAGCCTCGAGCCCCAAGCCCTTCTTAAGACGGATTTGATATGCCACCCCGTGCAGGTGACAATGGCAGGTCTGTGTGCTCGCCTGTCAGTGGGGCCTCTCAGCCCTGCAGGTGGAGAAACGGGACGGCGGCTCCACCTGAGTGCACCTGCGCCCACCTGAGCGGAGTCAAGAATGTGAACAATTCAAGTATTCTCCAGCCCAGAGGACCGACAGAAGCTGGATGCACTTTGCTCTTTGGGTATTTCTCCTTTGTCTCCACTACTTTTCTTGGCAGAAGGGCGAGTCTGTGCTGGACAGCAGGCAGGGAGCCTCAGATGGCTGCCTTGGCTCAGGTAAGCGGGGCTCTAGCAAAGAAGCCTGCTTCAGCTGTTCTCTGCAGGCAGGAGCAAGAGCTCACCCGGGCGTACGGGAAACCCTCTGACTCTGCCAAGTGTGCAGAGTCGAGCTAAGCTCCCTCCTCCATCCCCAAATCTCTGCATTTTCTCATTAAGTCCGTCTTACCTTCCCTTTCGGTACACGCCGTTGAGAAGTGTAAAGGGATATGTACCCGGAGGGCAAAGAAAATATAAATTCCTCCCCTTCCTGATCCCAACTTAAACCCTCTTCGGGTTGACAGCGGCTCTCCTCCAGCCCCATGAGGCAGGGAATTGGACAGGATGTGTTGATAGATGGTAACGTATATGCTAGGATGATAATGTCTCTCTCCTGTGGCTCTTTTACAAAATCTGGGGTTTGGAAGGACCTGAGAGGTCACCCAGGCCAGCCTCCCACCTCCCCCGTGATCCCTCTGCGACTCTCCTGACAGGTGGCCATTCAATCCCTGTCTGGACACTTCTAGTGATAAGACACTCCACACTGCTGAAAAGCAGACTCCTACACATCCTTCAAGACCCTGATCAAATGTCATCTGCTCAGTAAGGCTCCCCCCAAGCAACCGAAGCAGATTAGTTACTCCTTAATTTGTGATCCCTCAGCACCTTTGCCCGGTACCACCAGGACATACTACACTGGAGCGGATCTGCTCACATCCGTACCTGTCTCTCCTGTCACTCAGCTCTCCAGGGGAACAAGCTCCACACTGCTCATCTTTGGATTCTTAACTCAGCCCAACACCTAAAGCTTAGATAATGTCCCAATAAGGACTGAACATTTGGATGAGTGCCTCCTCCTAAGACAGCTCCTACCATATTTAAACAGTTATAATTATTTAAAAATCCACCCTTACATTGAATTTATGTCTTCTACAACCCTATTCTGCCCAGGCTGACTCTCCCGGTCCCTTCCATTCTTCCTCAGCAGATGTGGCTGTGGGATCTCAGCTCTCTTTTAGCCCTGTTCTGGATGGGTTTGCCCTGGAGAAGCCGAGGAAAAAGAAGGTGGCAAGTCTGGCACTGGTCCCAAGGCTTCCACTCGGAAGTGACACACAATCACGTTTTCAGCCAGAAGGAGGCCTGTGACCCCGCCGGAACCCCATGGAGAGCTGTGATCTACCGCGGGTCTGGGAGGAAAGCAGAACTGGTACGTTACTGAGTGCCCAGAGTGGCTATCCAAATATTCACACTCAATAGAAAACGGGAGAAAGTGTAGGAAAGGCTGGCACAAAGTAGGTGCTTAATGTGTATTTATCAGATAATAAAATGTGGCACTTAATGTGGGGAAACCGGTATCGTCATCTCTCTGCTGGCAATGCTGGTTATACTCTATTTTTACACACATTAAAATACATATTCTATGTTATTGAGTGGGCGAGAAGCAGAACATGTGTTTGTCTGATCGTGATCTCATCTCGGCAAGCTTACGGATGTACACACATCCCCAAGGCATGGTTATACATTACGCAAAGAGACATAAATGTCTGGGAGGGTATTCCACCAAAAATTATGAGTGGGTTATTTCAGTCCAGTGGGTTTTTATGTGACTTTTCAAATTTTATTTTCCTATTTTGTATCACATTTTCAGTGAGTATGAAAATCAGAAACAAACGATAAAGCAACTTCTATTTCAGGGAAAGACTATACAGAGCCCCATCATCAGGAAATGAGGCAGACAATACCAATAAACGCATGCATGGGGGGGGGACATTCAAAGAAAATAGTCACAATACACCCTGAAATAAGAGCAACTTTAAAAAGTAACCTAAGATGATGGAAAGATGTCTGTTCAAGGATGTTCAGTGAAGCACTTACAAAAGGGAAAAAATTTGAAACATCTTTCAGAAAATAAGTAAGTACACCAAGAGTGACATGGGCTTGTGAGAAGGACACAGAGGCTCCCAATGACCAAATCTGGGACAATATGAACATTATAATGAATAATGATAGCAATGGGTTATAACCCAATAAATAAATAATCTTCTTGGAGGCTCCTTTACCCTCAGCACTCGCTGGAGTTGTATTCATGTGGTCAGAACTCATATTATCACATGGTAACACAGTCGGTCCCTTCCTCCTCCTCTAAATATATTCTTTTTCTCACCTTGCAGAACATAACCCTCTCCTGGCGCTTCTCCTACTTCACTCATTCCTCCTTCTCAGTCTTCTTCACTTTGTTTTCCTCCTCTTCTCAAAGTCTTCACAGTAGAGTCCCCCAGGGCTCAGTCCTCCCTCCCCTGCCCTATTCACATGCTCTGTTCTGGGGGTTCTCAAAAAGCCTCATGCTTTCAGTCTCGTCTGTGTTACTAACTCCCAAATCTGAGTCCCCTGAGCCCCACTCTCACTCCTGGACTGGAGACAGTATATCCAACATCTTCTGCGGACGCCCAGTAGACAGCCCAAATCCACTCTGTCCAAAAATGATTTCGGATCTTTGCCCCAAACCTCATTCCACCCTTGACCTTCCCCTGTGTCAGTTACGTCTCCTCCATCCTTCCCGTCACTCACACCAAAACCCTGGAGGCCTCCATGACTCCTCTTTTTCACCCAGACCTCCCCATCCAGTCTGTCAGAAAATCCCTTAGGTGCTGCTTTCCAATACAGCCAGAAACCGATGGTTTTCTCTCTTTCTTCATGCTGCCCTGGGCCATTTCCTCTGCCTGGACCGCCCAGAGCACCTCAGGACCAAGTCCCTCATCCTCATGCCTTTGCTCAAATACCATCTTCTCGGTGGGCTCATTGGTTAAAAATCGAACCCAATCCTTGTGCTGCTTTATATCTCCTTCTTAGACGCACTATGATTTTTCATTGTGCTTATTGTACATCGTTTGGCACAATACAATGTACGCTCCATCAGAAATGGGATTTTAACTTTTCAGTTCCCTGATTTATTACAAGTGGCACAAAGTAGACATTCAATAAAATTTGTTGAATGAAAAATTGACAGAAGTTATCCATAATATACTGTTATGGAGGAAAACCAGCTACAAAACCATAAAAGCAAAATGATGTTATTTTTGGTAAAAAAAAAAAAAAGTGTGCTTACATCATAGAATATACGTAACTGTACAGAAAAATATACAGCAAAGTGTTTACGATGGATTATTTTTTTTTTTACTTTTTGATTTATGGGAAATTTCAGAAAGTAGAACTTCCTTTTTTTTTTTTTAATTAATTTTATTTTATTTTTTCAGTGGTCCAAGATTCATTGTTCATGTACCACACTCAGTGCTCCATGCAATACGTGCCCTTTCTAGGTGACAGAATTCTACATAATTTCTTGTTTATTCTTTTGGCCTTTTAGGTTTGCCTTTTAAAAATGTACGCTTATAACAGTGTCCACAATAGCCAAACTTTGGAAAGAGCCCAGATGTCCAGAGGACTGGATGAAGAAGATGTGGTGTATATATACAATGGGATATTACTCAGCCACCAAAAAAAAATGAAATCTCACCATTTGCAATGAAATGGATAGAACTAGAGGGTATTATGCTAAGTGAAATAAGTTGGTCAGAGAAAGACAATTATCACTGATCTCACTTATATGTGGAATTTAAGAAACAAAACAGAGGATCATAGGAGAAGAGAGGGAAAAATAAAATAAGGCGAAATCAGAGAGAGAGACAAACCATAAGAGACTCTTAACTCTAGGAAACAGACTGAGGGTTGCTGGTGGGGAGGTAGGGGGGGATGGGGTAACTGGCAGATGGGCATTAAGGAGATTATATGTAACTGATGAGTCACTAAACTCTACCTCTGAAACTAAAACTAAAACTAAATACTAAACTATTTTATTTAAGAAAATAAAAGTCAAAAAAATCAAAATGTCTGCTTATGATAAAGTCCTAATGGGAAGGAGATCTGTCGGGGAGCAGTAGCGTTATGGCTATGAATTTGGGTTTTGGATCCAAAGAGACCCAGGCATACCTTCTGGTTCTGCCAGTTATTCTACCTTAAGTGGTCCCCTCCTCCACGAACCTGGTGACTCACAGGCTGAGTGAGAACCTCAGGAAGAGCATTTCGCCCAGCACTGCGAGACTTGCTATTATGACACAGCGGATTGAATCCTCCCAACATGCTCAGCAGGAAGGCAGCGGGATTCCCGTTTCCCAGATGTGGAAGGCAAGTCTAAGAGGGCTAGGTTCTTGTTCCCAGGAACAAGAAACTCCTAGACTTTGACCCAAGTCTGCCTGGGCGCCGTGCCCACTTAACCTCAAGTCCTTACAAAGGCTGCGACTGTCACCATCTGTTTTCTGAGCCCAGGGGCGTCAAGAGAAGTAAGAACATTTCTTCCCAGCTTTTCTCTCTGAGAGTAATGAAGGGGATGTCTTGACGGGTAGACAGAGCTGCAGGAGTGCCTAGAGACCTCAAAAGCAAGGACGTGGAGGTCCAGGGCTGGGGATGGACGTGGCTAGTGATGGTGGCTGGAATCAGGGCTGACAGCCCCCCTCCCCACCGGCGGCTGCGGCAGCTCACCCAGCTGAGATGGGACGTCACCCCTTCCCTGCCGCCCGCACGCTGGGGAGGCTGGTGACCTCCGGCTCCCCTGTCCCCAGGACTAAGAGCACTGCCCTTTTAGTTTCTACAAGTTTGTTCTCGGACACTTATCTAAGCCCTCCATCCTGTCCACAGGCCTCCCTCCATTTTTTTTTTTTTTTTTTTTAATCTTCAGTCTCTGAAGCCCCACTAAGGAGCAGTCTCATATCAAGAGTAATTCTCGAATGAGGAAAGAAAGCAAACCACAACTGCTCGCGGGCAGCTGCGCTGAGCTACGTGGGAAATGCCTGGAGCCGCCTCCCCGCGGGGGTCAGTGGGCACCAGCCGGCCAGCCGGGGGGGGGAGTGCAAGGAGAAATGAAATCTTAATTTCCAAAGAGCCTGGGGAATAAAGCTCCGTGGAAAAAAATGTGATCCTTGCAAAGATAAGACAGGCAGAGAAGATTCAATAAAACTACTAGCTTATGGTGAAAACATTTCACTATGTACTCTGCCTTCCGCAGTCTCCTCCCAACACTCGGTCATGCTCATTCTTCCTCTCTCTCTGCTGTCTCCCCCCCCCCCCCCCGTTTCTCTGTGTCTCCTCTTTCTGTCTCTGTCTCTGTCTCTGTCTCTCTCTCACACACACACACACACACACACTCACACACGCACACACTCAGCTGCTGTATCCTAACAACACGTTCGGGCTCAAGGTAGCAGAGAGTTGCCTTCGGTGCTCTGGGTCCGGCTGGGCATCCGTCATGCCTGCGGAGCTCCTCATCCGCATTTCCCCGTCTCTGTTCTCCTGCTCTCACCCCCGGTGGAAAACCACTTGATCATGAGAGCAGAGCACTGGCTTGAAACCAAATGGAAATTGATGTAACAGGTCGATACTGAGCACAAAGCTCCCTGAACAGAAATCAGATTCCACCTTTATTTCCCCATCTCCTAAAAAGTTGTGACCTCCGGCAACTGTCCGCCCTCTCCAGGCCTCACCGGCCTCCACCATAACCTGAGGATGACAACAGAGTGTCGTCCCCCGAAGGCAGGTGGCTGCAGCGGGTCAGCGGTTTCCCGAATCCCTTCCAGTTTTACAAATCACTTATTTAGTCAAAAATCTTTAGCACACAAAGTCCTGTCCTCAAGACAGATGGCGAGTTCTGGAAGGAAAAAACTGGGTCAAGAAAGAGGATAAAGGGTATGAGCTGATGCTCTGCTTGATACGGTGGTCAGGGACGCCCGCCCCGACAGAAGGGAGATACTGCAGGTGGGAGGGACATTCCAGGAAGCAGAAGAACAAATACATTCTCTGAGTTCACCAACTCCCTTCTGCACACATTTCCAAAGGGGCCAGAGGTCCTTCCAGAGTCGCCTTCCCTTAGAAACTCTAGAAGCGTGAAGGCCTGGCCAGCTCTGTCGGGGAAAGGCCAAGCACTGAGAATTAGAGAAATGGGGACCCGTCCTGTTCTCCCTCTCTCCTTGCAGGACCAGCTGGAAGGGAGCCACCCGTCTGTGGGCAGGGGTTTTCCCAGAGTCCAGCTTCACAGGGGCCCCCCGGTTCGAGCAGCAGCTCTCTCATGCAGGGAGCCCCGGGACCACCCCCCTGCCCCCTTCCAGCTCTACTGGGGATGACAATACTTCCGAAGCAGCTCAGGAAAGAAAACTCTGCCCTGGTGACCGCCACTTGCCTCGGGGGCCACATTCTCTTAGTCTCAGGGAACCATGAAGCTTGCCTCCCCTCGTGACACTTTGAATATAGAGCACTTGGTGTGATTGGAAGGAAATACACAAGCCAAAAATCCCTCTCCAAAATGCAGCACAGGACCTGCTGATAAGCAGGCCCCAAATTCCCACTAGGGATTGTTCTTCTGAATTAAGACAGTGAAGTTCTCTGTTTAAAAGTGCAAATACAGCACAATGTTGATCATGCCTTCAGGTGTTATTTGCTTTTAACCCCTGTACTGGGTGGAATCCCCACCCCAAGATGTATGTCCATATCCTAACTCCAGAACTGGTGAATGGAACCAGTGCCCTCATAAGAGAGAAGACAGAAACACACACGGAGGAGAAGGCCGTGTCTCACGGAGGCGGAGATGGAATGATGGGCCCGCAAACCAGTGAGTGCCAGGAGCCAGCAGACATTGCGGGAGCACAGAAGGGCCCTCCCCGAGGAATCTCAGAAGGTCAGCCCCTGCCGACACCCGGACTGGGGGCTTCTGCCCTTCAGAACTGCGAGAGACTAAATTTTGTTTGAAGTTGCCGGACTGTCTACGGCCATACCACCCTGAACGCGCCTGATCTCATCTGAGGTTGCCGGACTTGTGGGAAACTGATCTCAGACATTAGAATTCCTTCATTCTATGAGCTTCTGCTGCTTTCCTGGACCTCGAAGCTCTGGGACCTGGGACACCTACAGGTTTCATCAGGAAGGGAAAGAGGAGCAGCAGGACGTGTGGGTGAAGGGGTGTGACAAGCAGACGCAGGCAGGACACTCAATGTGGCAGAGAGGTCACCGCAAAATATACAGGGAGCGAGTGGATGTGGGCACCCAGGGCGAGTGACACCAAGAGGGAAAAGGCAGAACCAGCAAGAGGACGCTTGAGGTGACAGTGACCAACCCCACTGCCTACAATTGATGTTTTAAGTCACCAGCTTCCAGCCCAAGGCTCAAAGGATCAGACTCATTCCCAGAAAGGAGCCCGGCCGCCCCCCACAGGGAGGAGCTCCTCCAACTCAGCGTCTTTGGAATCGGCTCTGGGCTGAACCCCGTGATTTACGAGAAGCTTTCTCAGGCCGCGTTTCTCTGAAGCAAAAGCTTGAAGAACCATGTGACTGGTGCACGAACGCAGATCACGGCTACTGGCTTCGGATGAGGAAGTCGCAGGCCGCCCGAGCCCGGCTCAGGAGACAGTTCGCCTGGGATGTGTCACGCCGCAGAAGCTCCGGGGACCAAGGAGAAGTGTCTGTACCGGCAAGCTGGCCTGCTTCCAGGCGTGAGCAGGAGCACACACCAACCCAAGGCCGCCCACGGCTGAAACGTCTTGCCCGAATTCCTTTTCTTTGCTGAATTTGATGGCAGGGATCAAGCGGCCTCCTTGGGAAGCACCTTGAGCATGCAGGGGGAGAAGAAAGCTTCCTTTGGGATTTCCCCAACACTCCCCTTTCGTGCTTGTTTTTACTTAGTCATTGCCTCCCTCCTGGCCTCGGGCCCCGGAGCCTGCACCCTGCCTGCCCCAGGTAACTAGAGCCCCGAGCGCGCACAAAGCGCCACTGTGCCCCGGCGATGTTATCGGGCGCGCCCGGCCTGCTCCACACAGGGCGACAGCAGCCGAGCCAGGGTGGCCGCCTCGCGGCTGAAACAGGACCCCCGCGCTGTCGACGGAGGACAGAATGGCCTTTGTGAGGGACGAATCATATTGAGGCTTGCCCCTTATTAACATTGCAGTCATCAGAGCATTTTCTTTCCCGGCTTCCAGCGCCAAAAGCCTCTACAGGCTCCTGTAGGATGCGGCTCGACCCTGGAATTGACATTGGCCGGCAAGGATGTCGCGGATGCGTTTGGCTTCCGCCTTGGGGCCATCAGAACACGGAGCACACATCGTGCCTGACGCAGAGCAAATCTGGTGGCCCGACCATCAGACTTGACTAAAGGCTCGAGAGAGCTGGGCTAGACCAGAAAAGATTCGGTCATCGTAGAGGGCCAACAGTGTCTTTGACAGGAGAGACCCCAGATGTGGAACTCTATCATCTCGGATGTATATTTGTACCTTACCAAAGTCCACCGTGTGGCTTTGGACAAGTGTCTTGCCCTGTCTGAGCCTCAGCTTCGTCGTCTAGAAAATGGAGATCCCTGGGCCTACCTGGTAGAGTTCCCGTGAAGGGTGCGGATGGCAAACAGACAAACTGGCACATGGTAGCTTTAGTATTAAAGGGTCCTCACCCCCAACTCCAGAACTGTCAGCAGAGGTCGCAACAGCCCTATCACAGGCGCATACACGTCTCAAGTTTCTAACAATGTACAGTGTAGAATTTGGCACATATGAGGAGGAAATTAGCAAATAACCAACAAGGGTATTAAAAGCTACATGTCTGCATACCATCACCTTAAAAAAAAAAAAGATTTATTTCTTTTAGAGAGAGCAAGCGCAGAGGGGAGGGGCAGAGGGAGAGAGAGAATCTGAGGCAGGCTCCCCGCTGAGCAGGGAGCGCAACGGGGGGCTCGATCCCACGACCCTGAGATCATGACCTGAGCCAAAATCAAGAGTTGGACGCTGAACGGACTGAGTCACCCAGGCGCCCCTGAGTGCCTTCACCTTTTTCATGTCACTAAAACCACTCCCGTGTCTCCTGAACTCGTCCACACCTGGGACAACGCTGCTGCGTGAAAGCAGGAAGACTGGTCTCTGAGGTTTCTAGTCTCCTGCCTCTGGCTCAGGTGATGAGCCACACTCACCGACTGCAGGCTTCCTTGGCCACGCCCTAGTGGGGAGGGTACGAGGATGCGCGTGTCACCCGCCGTCCAGCTACCAGAGATCTGCTTGACTTGGAATAAAGACGAGGCAGGAGAGCCCAGTGCAGAAGTGCCCAGCCTGGGAAAGCAGGCAGCCCTGTTTCAGCCCTGGCTGGGACCCCCTCACCCCTGTGTGCCTTAGAGCAAGTCAGACTACCTCCCAACTGCAGTCCTCACCGGTAAAATGACAACAGCAGAGGTACCCACCTCGTGAGCAGGCGTGACAATGCAAGGAGCCTGGTACATGGAGCTCAACAAATATTTGCTAAATAAATGACATTCGAGGTGGGATTTTAGGCTAAGAAGAAGAGAAAGGCCAAAGAAGGACATCATTAGGGGGCAAGAGATGTTTTGTGGCAGAGTGCTCCCCTAACCAACCCTCTGCACGTTTGGGGAGGAAAACGAGGCCAGCTAAAAGCTTGACTAAGCAGTGAACGCTTCATTACATTGGAGAAGAGGAAATGGAAACATTTATTTGTTGCCTGCTGTATACAGGCAAGTGCTAGGGGCTTTACCGGCATTTTAGTGCTTAATGTTCACAGTGACCCCATGAAACCCACTTGACAGATGGGAAAACCAAGTTGCAAAGATACTAAGTAATACTAACAAATAATTAGGGGGCAGATATCGTATGCCATGCAGGGATGGCTTCACAAAACAGGGCATTTTGAGATGGCTCCTGGAAGAGCCTGTGATCAGGCGAAATGAAGCTCCATAGTGGTTCGGGTTTGGGTTGCAATTCAGATGAGTCTTAGGCCACCTTCCCCACTTACATCGGAACTGACCCTCCTACCAGCCTCAGTGTCAATTCTGTTTGGGAGGAAAGCGCCGACACCCACATCACACGTGGACAGAAAACCCACCATGTACTTACAGCTGTGTTGGAGACTTACGGGCTGGTTAGGATCCCCTTCCCATGGCAGGATCCACTTAGGATTCTAGAAAATGCTCTCCTGGCTAAAACCCACTGGTAGATAACGGGCTAGGACCCACGGTAGAAAACTTCATCCTCCATCAAAGCCCAGTGCAAACAGCATCTCCTCAGCTAAGGATTCAGATCCCCCAGACCACTGTAGCCCAGTACTTCCGTGTTTCCTACGGCCCCAGCAGATCAGGGAAACTGAGAGACCACGGAGGAGAGGTGGAAAAGAGGGAGGGGCTTTTTAAAAGAAGGAACAAAACAAACCGTCCAAGTTTGACTGGAAAGTAAATACTTATTTAGGATGAAATAAGAAGTGAATCACACAATTTTAAAAGCCAGCCAGTATAACAAACATCACAAAATTCAATTTTTTAATGAATTAACTGCCAGACATATTTTTATAGTTTCCCCATATTTTTAGCTGCATAATATTTTGCATACATCCATATTTTGTATGCACCCCTACGGACACACTATTTTGTATGCTTACATATATCTGTACCATTTGCTACCAAAGAGAATGAAAAGATTATTTAGTCTTTCTTTAGCATGGTTAATTAAAATTGGTTTGTTACTACTGAGGTTGGGATGCATAAAACACGTAAACACACACAGATGTACTCCAATCTGCAGCACAGCCAAGGGTCTGTCCCAGCCAACCCAAGAATCGGGAATTCTGATCAATTCTGCCTCATGGAATTCCCATTATACGCACCCACACATTCTGCATATAGTGGGTGTGTGCGTCTGTTTATAATTGTACATTTTCCATTAGTAAGTAAATTTCTGACCTAAGAAAAGTTCAAATTAGTCATTCTGATTAGTCATCGACAAAAAGCAAATCCTCCACTTACAATATGATATCTGGAAGAATTTTCCAAAGACTAGCTTCTGACTCCCTACATTTTACGTCTTCTTTCTCTCCCATGATCTACATGCTTCTGGTGCCAAGCATCACATGACCCCTGGCCCTGCATCTTTGGTCCATCGATGGATTGGGACAGGGGCCAAAGGTGTATTCCTGGGAGCCATTTCTGTCCCAGCTTGGCTAGCAGTAGATTAACTGTGCACAGAAATGGCTATGAAAAATATTAATTCCACCCCCCCCCAAATTTTAACCCCAACTCAAGAGCCCTTTAACCAAAGCTCAAAATTGTGCACAGCCCTTGCACCCCACCCCCCCGATCCTCAGGGAAGGGGGATGGAGAGAAAGGCAGAGTGGAAGAGAAGGTCCAAACTGATTGCTTCTGGAATGTCTCCATGATGCAAGTTTCACAAAAACCAATGACCGCATGCACACATTGCAAGGACTTCTTCAAGGTGTTTGAAGGTACCCATGGAAGTGGGTGGTCCTAGGAGCTAAGATTACTTTCACAGCAACTCTGCCTCTGTCTATGACCTTTTCTGATTTGCCTATCATATTGTCACTTCCCATTATTCTGTGTCTGTGTCCTGTCTTTACCGCGTACTCCCTATGTGATTTCAGTCAAGTCTATCCCCCTTGCTGAGATTCTGTTTGGAAATCCGTGAACTGGGGATAAAACAGAGAATGCCCTCTGTGCTCCTGGGGCTCTTGGAGGATGGTGTGAGGCAATGCTTGGGAAGGTTCTCGAAAGTCAGCCAACAGTTCCTCTGCCCACGGGAGATTTGGTGACAGAGGTGTCTTTTACACTCACTGGTTATAACGTAGGGGACAATCAAGTGAGTTCCTGAACTGACCCTGGATTGCTCTCATCCTTAACAGAGCATGCATGTTCTGGCTCAGCTTATATCTCCCACCTGCCTTATCGCTAACGCCCCCCTCTCCCACACACCCGCCCATTCTTGCTGCTGAACTGCTAGGGAGTTCCCCATTATGCAACCTTCCTCTGGCCTCTGGGCCTCTTCTCATGCTGTCCCTCTGTCTGGAAGTCTCTAATCCTCACCCCTCTACCCTTCACTCCCCAACCTTCCAGGTGCAGCTTAGCTGGCACTTCTCCAGGACATTGTCTCTGAAGCCCTAGTCCGGGTAAGTCCAACACAGAATCCCGCCTGACCCATGTGTCCAGACTTCCTCTGGATTTTAATGTACCTGTCTCCCTCACTAGCCTGTGGGCTCCTGAGGACTCACAGTCCTTAGCACAGTAATGGCAAACCCAGGTGTTCAGTAACTATTTTTTTAAGATGTTATCTATGCATTTATTTGAGAGAGAGCAAAAGAGAGACAGTGAGAGAGCACTAGTGGGGGAACAGAAGAGGGAGAGGAAGAAGCAGGTTCTCCACTGAGCAGGGAGCCCCACTCGGGGCTCAATCCCAGAACCCTGGGATCATGACCTGAACTGAAGGCAGATGCTTAACCGACTGAGCCACCCAGGCGCCCTGTTCAGTAACTATGTGTCAATGAACATGTAAGTGCAAATGGGAAAAGGAGCTGACCCTCCGATCCCTTAGTGGCTTCTGGAAGAGGTAGCACAAGATTCCGAGGATGGGAATTTTCTGGGATTGATCTTCGGGCAGTTGACGGGCTCAAGAGCAAAGCAAACTTTCTCCTATCTGATGACAGAGGGTGAAAGCCTCCCTCCCTAAGGGCACCTCTTCAAGGAGCATGGGCAGCCTTTGCTGGAGTCATTGACCCCAGACCCGAGGGCTGCAGAGGTTGTTGGACCGGATGAAGGAATCTTGTACAGGTCAGGGACAGCTGCTCTGATAACACAGGACTCCTGAGTGCGGGGTGGCCACATGGAAAGGAGTCGCAGGTGGCTATAAAGGTGTGTTGTTCACTCAACAGCCAGCCCTGTGGCTGCCCTGAACAGGAAGAAGGACTCTGTCTGCCGGGAGAGCACAGGAATGGAAGTGGAAGGAAGAAATGGGTCATTAGTCAGAAGACAATGGCCTGAGGTTAGCCTTCTTTCAACCTCTAAATACATCTCTAAGACTCAGGATGTAGCCCCACAAATCACCTTTTTTTCTGGAAGTCTAACCTATACTTGAATAATGTCCCGCTCGCCTCTGTAGTAGCCAGAAGCAGAGCAGGAAGTCTCTTATATTATGTTTTTTGTTTTTGTTTTGTTTTTAGATGCAATGGGAAGACCACTTGACTCACTCCTATTTGTCAATTGTGTTCTCAAATTCCACAATTAGACATGCATTCCTTTAACTAAATGTTCCTTTCCTGTTAAAATAAAAGCATTCCTGGCAACCTGTGCTTTGAACCATATCAGTCATTTACACTTTATATCAGTTGATATAACCCACTCCTTTTCGTAAGGTGTGCTCCCTGAGTCAGAGGAGTACTCTAAAGAGTACTCTAAAGAGAATTTCAAGCCCCAAAGTCATTGTCAGTTTCATCTCAATTTTTCCAAGTGTTTTTGCGCCTGTCCCAAGCAGTACCCATGTTAAATATCAGTTCTCCCATGATGCTCTTCACCATGGATACTATTTTTTCTCTGCATTTTCTACCTCCTTATTTCTCTTTCATTCAATCTCTTCTCTGTTTTTTTCTCTACTCCATCTACCCCAAGCCTGAAGAAACATCCATATATATGTTCATAGGCATCCTGTAACACAGGGGCAGTGTGGTATATGGTAAATAGCACAAAAGCTTTGAAGCTAGAAGGTCTAGCTTAAAATCTAGCCTCTATTGTTTTGTAGCTATGTGACTTTGGATAGTTCACTCGTCTTATTTTTCTCCTCTGGAAAATAAAAGTTATATCAATCCAGAAGGAAGCTGTGAAAATTAAGTGTAGTCTCACCAATATGATTGGGTTGTACCAAAAGCTTTCTCCTCTCCCCCCATCTCTATCTAGGCCTAAAAAAAGCACCCAGTGAACCCATGGGCATTGCTTAACTTTGCAGATTTGATATTATTAACCTGTCTTATGAGCCCGATTTTATTTTTTTTCATTTTCATTTTCCTTGGCTGTTATCTTCCTCTACTAATGGTGTTCTCGACTAAGTCGTAATAAGCTGCAACATGGCATCCTGGTCTTGAACATACAGATGCTTTTTCTAATCAATTTGCCAAAGTTAAATGGAAATCCCATAACTTTAGAACAATGCTTCCAAGAACGTGGTGTTCATTCTGGCTGCATGCAGCAGAATCTCCAAGAATGTAGGCTAAAACTGCAGATTCTTGGGCCCTGTCCCAGACTCCTAAATAGGGATCTCTGGGAGTGTGGCCTGGAATCCAATGTCTGCCAAGCACTCCAGGTGCTTCTCACATCCTCCAAAGTTTGAAAGCAATTGTCCTACAGGTTAAGCTTAGTACATAGACTGACCATTGCAACAAAAAATAGGAAGGTACTTATCAGCCCTTATTAACTCTTCATAGCAGTAAGACAACCTTTTACCACCGACCGTTAAAACCCAAGGGCATGACTTGCCTAGATGCTCACAGGTGGTTCGTGATGGAGACAAAGGAAACCCAAGGTCAATGCTTCCAGGCTCAGCTCTCTTTCCACGGCACCATGCTGTCTGACCCTCCAACTGCCTTCATTCCTTCCAAAAAGTCCTCACCACCTAACAAAGGACTTACAAGAGTCCTGGAATCTACAGGCAAAAAAGGGTAAAGCAAGTGTGTATGTGGGTATGTGTATGAGAGAAAAAGAGTCAGAAACAGACAGAGACACAAACAGGAGAGAGAAAAAGAGGGAGCTCTTCATTTTTTCCTTCCTGTACTCATTATATTTTCTCTTCTTTTCAAACTCATCAGAGAGGTTAGATGCCTGACATATTCTCTTTAAATTCCTGAAAACACAACTGAAAGAGACGATCATCATAATTAAATTCCATTATGGGGAAGGAATTGAGATGACTGATGGCATATTTTTTTTAACACTGAGATTTGATCTATATGTCCATTTAAGTATCTTATGTGCTTTCTTATAGTCGGGAACTGTTCTATCAAGTTTCATGCTTCCACCTGATAAAAGATTGCTGGACCAAGGTAATCATTTAAAACATTAGTTAGTAAGTGGCAGAGAAATGAATTTAATGATGCCTCCGGAAGCACACAGTTGAGAGAGCAGCGGTCTTCACAGTGGTATTCATGGGAAATGCTGCAGGCTAGCAAGTCTCATTTTGGAGAGTCTGGAAGAAAGGCCAGGAGAGATTCTAAAGGGAAGAACCCAGTTTTAAGCTCTCAACCCTACTTTCCCCAAACCCATTTCATTCTCCATTCAAAAAGTATTTATTGAGCACCAACTTTGTCCCAGGCACTGTTCCAGCAATGATTGGACAGGGAATGTGACACAGAGGAATGCCCTCCCACAGGGAGCTGACATCATAATGGATGAGACACTGCAAGCAAAATTAAAAATTAAAACACATAGCATCTGCAATGATGAAAAGAATTATGGGCTCTAACAAATCAGAGAAGAGAGCTGGGGTAGAAGGGAGGTGTAAGTGACCAATATTCTTCAAGAAAAATTCTTACTAATATCTCTGGACCTAATGTTGCACAAAAACATAACCCGTGCAACCGTGTTCTGGAAGGTGGGTAAAGGCCTAGCTACTCTTAAAACCATGTTTCCTGAAGAATGATCACAGTGGGCATCTTGCTTATAAGTAAGGAGAGGGAGAGATGGCCTTTGGCACCGTAACCGGTTAGGTAGTCAGATGACTCGCGTGATGTCACATAGAGTATAATTTAATCCACCCACCCTTTGTTTGCCAAGCACCCCTCTGGGCGCCATCAGGAGACCCTTGGCCTTGCCCGGAGGCAGCTGAATAAAACAGCTGAGAAGATGGGTCCACAGCACAGTGGAATCCAGAGAGGTATTAGAGAATCTGGAGGTTGGTCATCCGGTGGCCACTCTGTCCCTAGTTGGTGATCTTTGTGGTCATTCCACCAACCTGGGCCTCGACGTTGTGGAAAAAGGAGATGTGGGACTAGATGACCTGACCTCCAAAGTTGCTTGTTTTGGTGAAATGCTATTTTATATATCTGCAGGAGATGGATTTATGCATTTGGTTCACAAACATCTATTGAGTTCCCAGTGATACTTGGCCCCGGAGCCAAGGTAAATAATCCAAGAACTCTTTTTGAAAAAAAAACCTCTCACTTAGTAATGTTTTTGGCTAATGTTTACTGAGCACTTACTATGTGCCAAGAACTGTTCTGAATGCTTTTCGTATATAACTTACAACCCTTTGAGGTAAATACTATTATTAGCCCCTTGGTAGGAGGCAGAATTCGAAGGCAACCCCCAGTGACCCTTGCCTTATGTGCTGCTCTGGGGTTGAATGTGGCTGTGGGGGTTGAATGTGAATTTGATGAGATGTCACTTCCATGATTATGTCATATGGTAGAAAGGGGTTTGGCCGAGGGGAGAGGGAGTGGTCAGCGAGAGGGAGATATAGGGATTTCCAGTTCTTGTCTCCTCACAGAAACATCAATCTGAACCCTGTCTGTACAGGAAAACACCTTCACAAGAGCTAAGTACTCCAGGCGGGAGATGACAGCACCTGGACGCAGCATGGACATAAGGAAGAGATACAGTCAGGAGGTTAGGAAGACAGCTTCACGTTCCCCCCACCACTCCTCCCCCTAACGCTGGCAGCTCACAGAGAGACACCCTCCTCATGGGGGAAGGAGAGCGAAATGAGTGCCCAACTTCACTGTGGTTTGTGGGGCCAACTAGGCACCAGTGACCACTGGCGGGGCCTGGCGACCGGGTCATGGAGGCTCTAGGTGGGCCCTCATACCCCAGCTCCAGGCTCCTGAGCCGCCCCAGCACCAGACCCGTCCCTGGAGCCTTGGAAGTGGGATCCAGGCCTGCCCAAGTAGACCCTGAGGCCAGGTTGGTCCCCATGGACTTGGACTCCAGGACCGGTCCAGCCCCAGGCCAGCCCCTGTGAGCCCCAGCTGTGGGCCCACCCCTGCGGATCCGGGCTTCCAGCCCAAGACACTGCAGTCCTGGTGGCAGGACCGCTGCCATAGACCAAGCACCCAGGCACCTCCAGCGGACCCTGGTGTCAAGCCAGTGCCCACAGACTCAGGACCAGGCCCATATCCGTGGACCCAAGTGCCAACCCCACCCCAGCACCAGGCCAGCCCTTGCAGCCTCAGGCTCAAATTTCCCGCTAGCCCCAGGTTGGCTCCTGTGGTTTCAGGCTTCAGGCCAGCCCACATCAACATAGGATCCAGGCTCCAGGCCTGCCTCCATGACCCAGTTGCCAGGCCCACCCCAGGGATCACTGGTGCCCAGGAGGGAGGACTGTCCCGTTGGACCCAGGCTCCAGGATGGCCCATTCGAGAACTCTATCAGGAAGCCTGCCTATACGTGAAAGTATAAAACTCACTGTAAAGGTAAGAATATAACCAAATTCAGAACAGCCTAATACTGCAATGGTGTTGTATAAAGCACTTTTAATACTAGCATAAAAGTCAAAGACAAAAACATTAAAAATAACTGTAGCTCCAATAATTTGTTAATGGATACACCATATCTAAAACGTTTTAAATTGTACAGCATTTTTCACAGAACTAGGAAAAAAAAAAATCCTAAAATTTGTATGGAATCACAAGAGAGCCCTAATAGTCAAAGCAATCTTGAAAAAGAAAAACAAAACTGGTAGTATCACAATTTGACTTCAAGTTATATTACAAAGCAGCAGTAATTAAAACGGTATGGTACTGGCACAAAAATAGACACATAGATCAACGGAACAGAATAGAAAACTCAGAAATAAATCCACAACGACATGGTCAATTAATCTTTGACAAGGCAGGAAAGAATATGCAATGGGAAAAAGACAGTCTCTTCAACAAATGGTGTTGGGAAAACTGGACAGTCACATGCACAAGAATGAAATTGGACCACTGCCTTATAACATATATAAATGTCATTCAAAATGGATCAAAGACCTAAATGTGAGACCTGAAACCATAAAAATTCTAGAACAGAGCACTGGCAGTAATCTCTCTGACACCGGCTATAGCAACATTTTTCTAGATATGTCTCCCGAGGCAAGGGAAATAAAAGCAAAAATAAATGATTGGGACTACATCAAAATAAAAAGCTTTAGCACAGCAAAGGAAACAATCAACAAAACTAAAAGACAACCTACCAAATGGGAGAAGATATCTGCAAATGGCATATCCAATAAGGGGGTAGTATCCAAAATATATAAAGAACTTAAACAACTCAAAACACACACAAAAAAAACAAATAATCCAATTTAAAAGTGGGCAGAAGACATGAACAGACATTGCTCCAAAGAAGACATATAGATGGCCAACAGATACACGAAAAGATGCTCAACATCACTCATCATCAGGGAAATGCAAATCAAAACCACAGTGAGATATTACCTCACCCCTGTCTGAATGGCTAAAATAAAAAACACAAGAAACAATAAGTATTGGCAAGGATGTGGAAAAAGAACTCTTTCATGCATTGTTGGTGGGAATTCAAACTGATGCACCCATTGTGGAAAACCATAAGAAGTTTCTTCAAAAAATAAAGAATAGACGTACTATATGATCCAGTAATTCCATTCCTGGGTATTTACCCAAAGAATATGAAAACACGAACTCAAAAAGTTATAGGCACTTCTGTTTACTGCAGCTTTATTTACAATAGCCCAATTATGCAAGCACCCCTAATGTCCATCAATAGATGAAAGGATAAAGAAGAAGTGGTACATTTATACAATGGAATATCATTCGGCTGTTAAAAAGAATGAAATCTTATCATTTGCAACAACATGGGTAGACCTAGAGGGTATAATGCTAAGTGAAATAAATCAGAGAAAGACAAATACCATTTCACTCATATGTGGAATTTAAGAAATAAAACAAACAAGCAAAGGGAAAAAAGAGAGAGACAGACAAATCAATTATAGAACAAACTAATGGTTACCAGAGGTGAGAGGGGTGGAGGGATGGGGGAAACAGGTGATGAGGATTAAGAAACGCACTGTTGTGATGAGCAGGTGATGTACGGAAGTGTTGAATCACTGTATTGTATACCTGAAACTAATATTACACTGTCTGTTAACTAACTGGAATTAAAATTTTAAAAAATTTTAAAGTACAGTTATCACGCTGAACACTGAGTAATGTATAGACTTGTTGAATCACTAATATAATACTGTACATTAATTATACTGGAACTTAAAAAAATTAAAAATAAACATTTAAATAGTGACATCAATAACGAAACGTAGGCAGAGTAGAAGTTAAAGTGTAGAGTTTTTGTATGCAGTTGAAGTGAAGTTGTTATCAGCTTAAAAGTGACCATTATAACTATGTTTTGTGTAAAACTCATGGTAACCACAAGTAAAATACCTATAGAATATATACAAAAGATAGAGAAAAGAATCAAACGAAGACAATATAAGATGAGGAAAAGAACAAAGGAACTACAAGACAGTCAGAAAAAAATTAACAAAATGGCAATAGTCAATCCTTACTCATCGATAATGACTTTAAATGTAAATGGATTAAATTCTCAAAAGATCAGAGTGGCTGAATGCATTAAAAAATAAAACCAAGACCCAAACATATACTGCCTACAAGAGACTCACTTCAGCAGTGAGGACACCCACAGGCTGAAAGTGAAGGGAAGCAAAAGAATATTCCATGCAAATCACAGTTAAAAGGGAACAGTGGTAAATCCTTATAACAAATAAGACAAAGTAGACATTAAGTCAAAAGCTGTAGCAAGAGACAAAGAGAGTCACACATAATGATAAAGGGGTCAACTCATCAAGAGAACATATAGGCACCCAACATCAGAGTATCTAAATATATAAAAGAAATATTAACGGAACTGAAGGAAGAAATAGACAGAAGTAAGGGACTTCAATACTCTATTTTGAACAATGGATAGATCATCCAGACAGAAAATCAATAAGAAAATGGTGTAGTTGAACAATGCTAGAGACAAAATGGACCTACACATACATGGGAGCTTAAAAAAAAAGTCAAATTCACAGAAGCAGAGTAAAACAGGAGTTTCCAGGCACGGGGAGTTGTATAAGCCTACAGTACCAATTTACAGCATGAGGCCATAGTTAACAATACTTATGGAATACCGGAAACATACTCAGAGAGTAGATTTCAGTTGCTCTCATCACACACACAATAAAACGGTAACTATGTGAAGAGATGATGTATTAATTAGCTTGACTACAGTCATCATTTATACTTACATTATGTATTTATATTTATATGACATAGTCATGTATGTGTATATCAAATCACTGTGCTGTATACCTCAAACATAGGCATTTTTTTTATTTAAAGATATTTAATTCAGAAAAAATGCTCTGGAAAGTGTGCAGTAGGCCATTTTCCAACACAAATGTTTGTTGGTGTCAAGGGACGGGAAGGACTCAGTGCCTGCAATCTCCTACCGTGTGAAACTTAGCTCGTGCTTCGCTCGGCTATTGCCATTTTTGCATGAGCAAACAGGCATCTGAAACCACAGAATAAAACTTTTTTATTCTGCCTAGCAAAACTACATTAAGCGAAATGTTGTAAACCAAAACAAAATTGTTCTCAGACCAAAATAAACTTATGTTGAATATCAAACAAAACTAAACAAAGTAAGATCCCTAGTCAGCTGACCTTAAGAAAGGGAGAGCTACTGGATGAGTTGACCCTATCAGGTGAGACCTTAAAAGAGAAGGGCCCCTTCCTGAGGAGATTCAAAGCATCAAAGAAGACTTGATGACAGGGAGAGTCTCCATCGCCGGCTTTAAGAGTGGAGAAGACCACTCGGTGAGGGATGGTGAACAGCATCTAGAAGCTAAGAGTAACTTCTGATCAATAGCCAGGAGGAAGGCAAGGACCTCGGCCCCGCAGCCTCAAGGATTTGGATTCTGCCCACAACCTGAATGAATCTAGACGCAGATTCTTCCTTAGGCAAGCCTCCAGAGGAGAACACAGTCCAACCAACTCCTTGATTTCAGGCTGATGAGGCCGTGAGCAGAGAAGACAGTCATGCTGTGTTCAGACTTCCAACCTATAGAATGATGAACTAATAAATTGGGGTTGGTTTAAGATGCTCAGTTTGTGAGGATTTGTTGTACAGCAATAGAAAATGAATATACCCATTTATAGATTGGAAAACTGAGACAGAAGGGTAAATAACTTGAGCAGGATCACACAGCCTGCAAGTGCCAGGGCCAGGGCTGTGAACCGAGGCTGCCTGGTTCCAGAGCCTGCGTCCTTCCTGAATGCTCTGCTGTTGAGCATGGAACTACACCAGCAAGCAAATGCCTGACGCAGTTTACTAAGTACCGTAACTGGAATTAACAGTTAAAAAAAAATAGTAGCGTTCAGCTCTAACAGAGGAATAAATCAGTGATGTCCTCTGTGGAGAGCCCGTTGTGAAACAGTCACGAATTTTGCTAACTGGTTGTTCAAGGGTCAGCAGCCAAAAATAGGCCATGATGGGAGTAATTTACCTAATGGATATTAACAAATACTACAAATCAGGTTTTTGCTTTTGAATGGGACGGCGTGTTAATCAGCACTCCCCTGGATTGGTGCTTCCTCTGATGTGGTACAAATGAAGACTTAGCAGATATCAAGTACCCCGAGAAGACAGAGAAAAGGGAGGCTCATTGTGTGATGGGTCAGTGTAAGCCAGCATCCTGACAAGGAGGGGTGTGCAGCTGGTTGACGAAGCACAGCGGAGAGTATGAGAAGGGCGTTTCAAGCGGAGGCGGCACAGCTGTAGAGTGGGACAGAGGTAGGGAGGAATGTCATGCGTGCGAGCACCTGGAGCAGAGGGCCATGCTGGGCACATCATTCTCCATCATGAGAGGCGGGCGCCGCGCAGTGTCGTGAGAGCAGCCTGTGCTCCACGTGGGATGGGTCTGGATGGAGCCCAGCAACCTACCAGATGGGGTGGGGGGCCGGCACACCCACAGCTGTCCATCAGGCACGACCCAGAGGCCCAGGGCGCAGTATACTGGAATGGGAAGGTGGGGATCGGGGCCCCATCAGAGACAGGAGTGCTAATATGAACCCAGCTGGAAACAAAGCTGAAATCAGCTGGCACTGGACTGCATGTAGCTGCTTAATATAACAGGCATATGAATGGACAATGGAGGCAAGAACCACCCGCAGGAGTTTGGTTTAATTTCAGCACTAAGTCCGCTAGTAAAAAAAAAAAAAAAAAAAAAAAATACAAATTTATCAACCTGTGCTTACAGACCTTTTCTCAGAGTCCTACTATAGCGTGAAAAGAACTGGTTGAAAGAAAACATTTCAGTCTTTTAACCCAGGCATATCATGTCCCGGGGACAATAAAACATTTACTGGCATGTGTGTTTAATGCCCTCTACTGACCCCACTTCTACGTCTCTTCCCATACTCCCAGCCTAACTGCCGCCACTGGCTTCACATCGCTGTGACTGGACTGTCCCTCGTCTCGGACCATCACCCCTCCCTCCCACCTCTGGCCTTCTCCGTCGACACTCCGCCTCGGGACACCTCAGAAACCCTCCTGGAGCCCTAACCTGCACAACCCAGACACGCAAGAGAGTTAACACACCCGAGCAGCTTTGGTCAACAGCAGAAAGAAGAGAGTGGGGACGTGTTTCCGCTTCAGTCCCCGCAGCCCACAAGGATGGGCTTGAGAAGCGCCTCATGGACCCCCTCAGATGGCTGAGGAGGGGGCAAGGAAGCTGTCACCTGCCCGGGGGACCAGCTCACCCCTCCCACGCTTTGCTCTGCCCTGCTTTCTGGGACGCGCACACTGAGCTATGTACTGACTAGACATGCTATCATCTTATGGATGTAAATACGAACAACCACCAAGCCACCCACCAGGAATGGGTTGTTGAGGTGAGAAGATCAGAAGACTTTCCTAAAGAAAAGGTTTTTTGTGATCTGCCAATTTCCCAGTTCCCCTAACCCACAAATATTTGCTAAAGTTTAGATAACATGCAGTACACTTACCATGGTTTAGAAGACGTAAAATTTCAAAGTTTGTTCACTAGATTAATCTGGAGCTATCTATCATTATAGTGGGTATAAGCCAGATCTCGTTTGGGGTATATTGGTATGTGTTCAGAGCTGAGGCCCCAGGAACAATGGGAAAATTGTTACATCACCAGTAATAATGACTAGAAATCTCGAATGTAACCAATCTAAGCACACCTAAGAATTATCTATTTTCTACTGACTGTTAGGAGGAACTCATTTTCCTCCCTGCCTCAGATGTATACACATTTAAGGTTAATGACTAACTTTTTTGGAGAGTTTTTTTTTTTCTTTATGTTCCCTGCACTACTGGAAGTGCTTTATATGGATTAACACTTTTAACATTTATGAAAACTCTGAGGTGGACACAGTACTATTGTTACTACCCATTTTACAGATAGGAAAACTGAGACCCGGGGCGCCTGAGTGGCTCAGTTGGTTAAGCATCTGACTCTGGGTTTCGGCCCAGGTCATGATCTCCGGGTGGTGGGATCAAGCCCCTGTGTGGGCTCCACACTCAACAGGGAGTCTGCCTGATTCTCTCTCCCCCTCTCTCTTTGCCCCTCCCCCCTCTAAAATAAATAAACCTTAAAGCAAAACAAAACTGAGACCCAGAGACATAAAGTAACTCCCTGAAGGCCGCACAGTCCATTAACACCATAGAACAGAGGTGGGATTGGACCCAGCAGAGACTGACTGCGAAGCCTCTACTCTTTACCCAGTCAATGCTCTGCCCCACACTCTGATGCCCCGTCGTGGTCAGATGGAAAAGCGAAAGACTATGAATATTTGGTGAATTGGGAATGTGGTAAAATACCAATGAATAGCTCAGAGCCTTACTATAGTTGAGCCAACTGACACCAAATTAATGGATGAAAGTGAGAAATAAAATCAGAGCAGGGCCCCGCTTGGGACCCAGATGTTTGACGGGCTTCCTACTGAGTTCATGTAAATCAGTTCGACTTCGTTTTGTTTCTTATTGACTGAAACAATCAACCAGTTGTCTGTGGCTGTATCAGGACTAATCAACTCAACTCAACGATGCACTAGCTGATATAGTAAGCCCATTTAGGAATGTTCCTCACCAACCTTTTGGCATTTGAGTCCACTATTTGGCTCAAATAGGATGCAGACATAGACAAATTACTACATATACTCTACTCCAGCGTCTGGTCTAACCTGCTCTCAGATAATTCCTGGGTGGTGTAAGATGCACAGAACTGAGAAGGGAGTCCATCATCTTAGGCCTAAATCACACTAATCTGAGTATTCTTACTTTGAGAAGTTGTTTTTTTTTTCTTTTCTGAGAAGCAATAACCCTTAGACAATTGATTTTCTCAGCAAATCATCTTCTACTTGTACAACTAAACACCCTTGACCTAGGACCCTGTATATGTGGTAAGGTCAAGGATTAGAACTTGAGAACATTGGGAAACTCAACCTCTCTCCTATATGCAAGAGTAAGAGAACTAAGGAATCTCATAATCACTTTCGCTTAATCTTTCCAAAGAGCTGAACTCTAAGAACCTGGGATTTTTCTTCATTCTGAGAATCCCCAATATTTGATCCCTGAGCCCATCAGGCCACCACTCTACTATGAGGCCAGGACCCCAGCTATAGACCTATTTGCTCACTAAAGTATAAAGGAAAGAGCCTAGACTTAGCCACAGCATTCCTGGCTTAGTGATGTGACAGTAATAAGCCCTGTATGGGCCAGTTTCTCCTCATGTACGAAGAGACCAGGGGCTGCAAGGAGATAATGCATATGGACACTGAGCCCAGGAGGAGATGGCACACCAAGGTAGGAGGCACTTTGGAGAATACAGTTGGATGAATAATGGCCCCCAAAGATACCCCCGTCCCAATACCTGGAACCTGTGAACATTATCATATATGGCAAAAGGGACTTTGATTAAGTTCGGGATATTGAGCTGGGGACATTATCCAGTATAACTAGGTGGGTCCTAAATGTAATCACAAGTGTCCCTATAAGGGGGGGGGGGCGCAAAGAGAAGTTCAATTATCAAAGTCGATGTCATGACCCAAGCCAGGGGCTGCAGTGAAGTGCTGAGCCAAGAAATGCCACGGAATGCTGGCAGCCGCTAGAAGGGGGATTGAGGGAAGGGTCGATTCTCTCCTGCAGCTCCCAGAAGAAACCATCCCCGCTGACACCTTGATTTTAGCCCTATAAGACTCAGTGCTGACTTCTGACATCCAGAACAGTCACAGAATAAACTCGTGTTGTTTTAAGCCACTACATCCATGGAAATTTGTTACAGCAGCAATAGGAAACTAATACAGTCTGCTTGTGGTCTGGCTCTCTGTTCAAATGCTTTAAAGATTGATATACTTATTATTTTTAGAGAGCGAGTGTGAGGAGGGGCAGAGGGAGAGGGAGACTCTCCAACAGACTCCCACTGAGCATGGAGCCTGATGCAGGGGTCGGTCTCACAACCCCAAGATGATGCCCTGAGTTGAAATGGGGTTGGATGCTTAACCGACTGGGCCACCCAGGTGCCCCTCATCATCTTTTAAAAGTAAAGGCTACACTGTAGATGATGCTCGTATTTTTAAGTGACTTGGTTGCTACAGGAACTTCCCTAAATACTCACAGTAACATGATGCGTATTGTTATTTCCACTTCAGAAGTGGGGAACCAGGCCCGAAGTCCACCACACCTGCCAACGTCGGTACCGGTCTGCCTGCAGCTGCCACGCTCTTGCCCCTGCACTCAGCCTCCCCATACTCAGTCTCTACATCCCACCCCCAACCTTGAATGTCCCTGGCTTTCCCTGCTTTTGCCCAAACTGTTCCTCTGGCCCAAATGTGCTTCCCTAACCTTTGCTTGTTGAAGTTCATCATTTAAAACCCAAGTTGAGACACCATGCTCTCAGCTGGAATTAATTCTCCCCATCACATCTCATAAAAACTTGCTTGAATCTCTTTTCTAGAGCTTATTTAAGACTATTTTGTGGAGAAACGTCAAGTAGGTGTTTAACTTCCCAATCAGACTACAAGGTTGGAGGGTGATTCTCCTTGTACCCTCCCAGCACCACACACAGTAGTCCCTGCCCCGACAGGACGCGCTCGTTGTCTGGTGAATTACACACAGGGTCATCAGGCCTGGGAATCAGAGTGCCTAACGTCTAGACCCCACAACTTCTTCTTTGGGTGTTATGCTGCTCAATGTATTCATGGTCTTTGCCAATCCCTCCCCTGATCCCAAGGCTCATGTATTACTGCTTTCCTTTGGAGTGTGCGGGATGAATAGGTCAGGGGAGAGTCAAAGGCAGCATATGGCAAATAGGACCAAATATATTTATGGGAATGTAAGGGGATATCCAATTAAATACTTATTTTATACCATTCCAATTGTGAAACTACAAACTGGTTCTTTTTTTCTAAATGAGTGTTTTTTATGGAAAGAATATGGACCACTGGAAATGAGTGAAATAAGAGCAAGTGTTACAACTTCTCACGACTCCAGTAAGAGTATGGTGCACACTGACTGGAAAAAGTTGGAAAGGGAGGTGTATGCCCTCCCAGTAGCCAGAACATCCCAAGCAACTATCTCTTCCAGCCAGACAAGGAAGAAAATCCCACAGGGGATTCCGGGTTGCAAGGATTGGGCACAGGTCCTGGGGGAACCATGGAGATCATTCTTTCATGGGGCTCACTTGACTCTTACAAGAATGTACAGGGAACTTCCATCTCTGACAGCATGGTGTACTTGGACCAACCTTCTCATGGAAAATAACAACAACAACGACAAATGGCAGGCTATTTTTTAAACATCTTGAGATGCATTCAAGAACATACAGTAAATTTCACAGAGGTTGAAATCCAAGGGGAAAATGTGAAGAAAGACAAGAAAGATGTTCTCTCTGAAAACATTTGCCTAACCTCCACTCACCATGAGTTTTAGATTCCACACCTCACAAGACATGGAGAACAGTAGACAACCTGACAGGACACAGGTTGGGAAGACTAACAAGACTAAGACTCTAAGTGAAGCTGGAAACCCAAAGGGCTGCAGTCCCAGTGAAGAGTAAATTAGAAATCCCCCCACCTGGGAAGACAAAGAAAAATCAATGCTCTCAAACCTGTGATGTGGGTAAAGGAAAAATTCTCCCCCCAATTTTTTAATGCTCAGCCAACCCTCATGAGTTTTTGAGGGTTTCAAACACCCATATGAGTGTTTGAAGTCTAGATCCATACTACCAGAATTGTCTGAGAAATCTTAAAGCAGAAATTGAATTAGAATAAGCCCAGGTAGGTAGTGTACCCTATCACCTGGCAAATATTTATATGCTCTCTGAAGGTACCCATCTTCAACCCAAGCCTCAAATAATCCCCACAGATATGCTCTAAAAAATATAAGCTCAGAGTTAGCACACACACACACACACACATCCACATGAAAACAAAGCACCATGAGTGAGAGCCCGTAAGAACAACAATAGATCAATCAGACCTGTCAAAATTTCAGCTGCCGGACTTATTAGGCACAGATTATAAAATAAGTATGCTAAATATGTTTAAAGAAATAAAGTAAGAACTATATGAGTTTCAACCATAGTAAAAAAAATACACTGTACATTGGGACCCAGCAGGTGTGCACACTCACACACACTCATGCACACTCATTTGAATATAACCTGTTGCCATGCCACGCAATTCAGGGAGGTGCTGTTCGTATCACAGCCACAGCCCTGACACGTAAGTACCATGCAGAGTGGGGTGTGTGCACGTGTGGGTGTGTATACAGAGAAACCTGTGGATAAACTCAAACACGTGTCTTAGTAAACAATACCTATACTTTAAACAAACAACCCTTATCCTTCCTATGTGGCATATGTTCTAATACAGTCAACTCTATTTTATCCCAAATGCTGATCAGGAAGTGAGCCAGCATTCCCAGTTTGCAAAATACTCTTGTAGATGTGCACCAAAAAACATGCAAAAACTGTTCAGGAGAGCATTGCTTTATCATAATCCCTGAACAGACGCAGCTAAATGTGCATCGATAGAATGGATAAAAATATTGTGTTCTGTTCTTCTGCTGCAATATTGCGCCTCTTCAGTGGAAATGAATAAGCTACAACTACATGTGACAACAGGGATGGCTCCCAGGAGGACGGCTGTTGAGGGACGAAGTCTTAGAAGAATGCATGCCAACAGTCTACGCTGAACTATTTCAAATAAAGTAAGTTGTAAATATCATCATATGGCTTGTGTTTAACTTAAAGCTTATTGGCATCAATTAATTTAGATCACAAGGAAGTGACTAAAAGGAGACAGTTGTACTTACAAAGTTGCAGACACGTGAGGGACTAAGTCCCCAGATGGAATTTTCTAGGGCCTCCCTGCCAACACGGAGAACTTCTGCAGCTCCAGTCCTTGAGAGCGGTGGCCTTTGTCCCCATTATATCATCACCAAGCTGTTGGTTCCTCACACATAGATCCCAGAACAGCTTTGGTTCCTATCTTTTTTTTTTTAACTGTGGCTTATTCTTTCTTCTAACTCTGTGAATTATCCACTATTTCCATTTTGCTTAAGTTTCTGTAAAAAAAAAAAAAAAAAAAAAGGATGTTGAGACATCCACAAGGCCTGGCACTTAGCATACACTTATTAAATATCTGGTAGAAGACAGAAAGAAACGGATGGAAGGAAGGGAGGCAAGACAGCACAGATTGGGTCCCAGGCATTGGCATTTGTAGGCCTTAAATCTCTACCTAAAGTCTGTGGAGATGCAAATCCTGAGACGGAGTCCAGGCTGCAAGCTTCAGAATCATAGGCAAACCTACCCGGCGCTGGGAATCTACTTTCTTCACTTTAAAGGAGAACAAGCTCGGTTAGGGGGTGGCAGTGGGACACAGATGTAGCAGTGCTTGGCCAGTGGCTGGTCACCTACTAAAACGTCACGTAAACGCTCGTTGGTCCCCCCATGTTTTGGCCCCGAGGGCTCAGACCTTGTAAACATGTTTCTGGATCATTTGCCTGCTGAGGCCTCTAGGGCCATAAACCTATCCCCCTTCTGCTGGCTGCTGGCTGCTGGCTGAACCCCCTGAATGGCAGACAAGTCTTTCTCCTGCAATCAGAGATAAGGATACAGGAAAGGTGTTGACAATAAGCCTCACCTGCCTCACGGGAGCAGGCAGGCCCTCAACTGCTGGATGAGTGTGAATGAAGATGGTGATGAGGTGAAGAGACCTGCTTACCCAGGGGGCACAGCCAGGTCACCAGGGGGCCCAGGTCAAGAAATTGAGAGGGCCCTGGGGGCTTGGGGGCTGGGCCGGAATCCAAACCCATTCTTCTCTTTCGGAGAAAAGCCTTCGCCTGGGCTACTCACTGATGCTTTCCTCTCCCTCCTCATCCCCCAGCCTAAACATTCGGAGGTTTAGGAATTTCATCCAATCTGGGCTGAGCTGCACTCAGCAGGCAGGTGGGCTTTCCATCCATATAGCAGAAGCCATGTCAGAAGGATCGGGGCAGCCCTCCCAGTGCCACACTTGTAGAAGCCCACACACCCCCAGGCTGTCTGCCCCCAGAGACACTGTTGGGACACTCGCCCTGCCACTCCTGCCCTCCATCGGTCAGCCCTAGTCACAGGTCAGCACTCGTGCCTCAGATCTAAAGGGCCAGGAGTTGCAACACAGTTGAGAGGCTTCTAGGACACCAATGGGACCCAGGCTGCGGGGGGGCGGGGAGGGTGGGGGTGGTGGCAGCAGCACCTTAAGTCTCCAGGAATGCAGGGTGTGGAGGCACTTGGCAGGTGCAGTCGGCATTGACCCCGCTGAAGGGTCAAAGGGGACACCACAGTAATGGAAAATAAAAGTAAGAAAGAACAAATGGTAAAAGCTGCATGCTCTTGGATGATCATTACGTGCCTGGTGCTTTATATGTATGGCTTCCTTTGATTCTTGCAATACTGTAGGGGTAGGTACTAGGATTATCTGCCTGCTACTGGGGTACAGAAAGTTTCACAAAGTTGCGCCATAGTAAGGTACCCGGAACTGGTCTCATGCACCCAGGGTGTCTGACTGCAGAACCCACTCTCCTTACCACATGGCTCTTCTGCCCACCGAGAACAGCAGTCTGTTTCCGCGGAGGTTGGTTTTCTGACCTGAGGCGGCAGGGTATCAGGCCCTGAGCTCTCAAGAGCCAAGGGCAGGGCAGCACCACAACTGAGACGCGCAGCGCTCTACTACTGAGCAGCACTTGAAGCGCCTGGCACTGGCTAGGAGCCGGCATACCCACGTGAACAAGGCAGGGCACAGTCTCCGCGCGCCCGTGACACAGTCCACGGGGAGTTCCGAGGGCCCCACGGGAGGGCGGAGGCCTCGGACTCAGGAGGAGGGGCCCGCAGACCGCCTGGGGGCTCTGGTATCCAATCGGAGAGCTGGAGGATGAGTCAATGCGCGTGGTGCATGCGTGTGCGTGCGCGCGCACTTTGCGCATGTGCGTGCACGTGCATGCGCGCGTTGCGGGGGTGGGGTGGGATGTTGTGAGATGAATAACCTGTGCAAAGCCCTGCCTGCGGGAGAGAGTGGAGGCTGGAGGGAGGCTGGAGGGAGGCTGGAGGGCGGGGGGGTTCTGGGGACTAGAGCCGGAGTATGGGGGCGGCGGGGGGGACGAGGCTGTAGAGCTTTCAAGCCGGCAGCAATGGTGTCAAGTTCACCAGAAAGATCACTCTGGCTTTAGGGTACATGCAGGGGAAGAGCAGCCTTCCCCCTCGCATGGACACCGGGGAAAACCACCGCTGTTAGGGATGCAGGGCTGGGGCTTCAGAGCAGCATCTGGAGAGGGGTTCAGAGAAGGCTAGCAGAGCCTCCTTCTACTGCACTGACGCCCAGACGCCCTAGAAACCTGCCATCTGGGGAAAGACGGACCAGGCCCTTGGGCTAGAGAAGCTCACGGGGCAAGAACCCACAACTTACTTTATGCTGACCTATGTGCCCCTTGACAGAGATAGCCACAGTGGCACACAGGCAGGGGCACACGTGGGGCTGGCAGGTGCATCCCGGGCAGAGAGCAACCCTCCAGGGCAGCTAGGAGCAGAGCACCGGCCCGTCCTTGCGGACAACCCATCTCTCTGTCTCGTCTGGTGTGTCTTGCCCTCCAATCTGTCCTTCCCACCGCTGCCAGAAGGACCTAGTACAAAACCTGTCATGCCTCTATCATGCTTAATACTCTTCAAATCATGGTCGGTAAACTGCCGGAACCTTGGTGGGATGGAGACAGTGGCACCAAACTATGCCAGCAGGTAGCACGTTCTTCACGCCCACACAGTCCCATTTCAAAAAAAGCCACTTTCACTCAAGAATGTAATAGGCGAACCAGTAAAAATGATGAATTTTATTAAATGTCAACCCTTGAGTACACATCTTTTTGGTATCTGGGGCGATGTTCTGGGACGTATGCACACAGGACGGGTGCTTCCTGGAGTCTGCTTAGGTCACACGGGGTCCTTGTGTGATGGTCGACCTTGTGAAATGAACAACTGCTTTTTTGGCAGAATACCAGTTTTACTTGAAAAAACGGCCACCCGTGGTTGTGCAGATCTAAAATTTGTCACATTTTCTCCAAAATGTGTGAATCGAACCTATCACTTTGAGGGGAAAAGCTGACAGTTTTTGTTGCCAATGACCAAATTCCGACATTCAAAAGAAAAGTCGAGTTTTGAAAACTCACATGTGCGGGTGAGCTTGACAGCTCCCCAGAACTTCAAAAACTTTTCTGATGAGCTCAATGGTGATATTCACAAATACGACATCACTGATATGGTGCCATGAAATGGGTCAACTTTGGAAAGGTCTGCCCAACTCGGAGCATTGATATTTCCCCAAAAACCAATGAATGATATCACAAAATTAAGTATGGATTAAAAGACCTATTCGAGGTACAAGACTTTTTTTTTAATAAACTTTATTTTTTACAATAGTTTTAGGGAAAAATTATGCCTTTCAGGGAATTTCCATACAGCTCGAGTCTCATTCCCCCATTACCAGCTCTGATGTTAGCATGGTACATTTGTTATGATGAATGAACCATTGTTGACTCATTATTGTCATCTCAATCCCCTACTTTATTGGGGTTCCTTAGTTTTTCCCAATGTCCTTTCTCCTGTCCAGGATATCACATTATGTTTCATGCCATGTCTCTTTAGGCTCCTCTTGCTCTGATAATTTCTCAGAATCACTTTGTTTTTGATGACCTTTGTCAGGTATTTTGAAGAATGTTCCTCAATTGGAAATTATCCGATGTTTTTCTCTTGATTAGACTGGGGATGTGGTTTGGGGGACAAGACCACAGAGGTAAAGTGCTGTTTTCATCACATCACATCAAAGGTACATACTGTCAACCTGATGTATGACTGTTGGTTTCACTTCAGTCAGCTGGCCGAGGGAGTGTTTGCAAGGTTCCTCCACTATTAAGTTACTTTTTCCTCCCTTCTCGTGCTGTCCTCTTGGGACCTGATCACTACCTGCCGCCCATACTTCAGGAGAGAGGAGTTGAGCTTCCTCTCCTCGAGGGCACAGTATAAATTAGTTGGAATTCGTCACATGAGAGATTTATCTTTTTCTTTCTTTCTTTCTTTCTTTCTTTCTTTCTTTCTTTCTTTCTTTCTTTCTTTATGCAATCATTCATCTATAGTAATACAAACTCATGATATTTATTTTATATTTGGGGTTATAATCCAATACTTCTTTATTAATTCTTCTGCTTAAATTATACTAGCTTTGGCCAGGCTTTTCGGTTGACTCCTATGTTCCTTTGACATATCCTCACCATTGTGTGTGTGTGTGTGTGTGTGTGTGTGTGTGTGTGTGTTTTGAGGCTCATCGTGTATACTTCCTGCCCTACTCCCTAGTCCCAGATCTAGGTGCCCAGTACCAATGGATTTTAATGTAACAAAGAACATGATTTTAGATTCAAGCAACCTTTAAGAAACTACCAAGTTTGGTTGTAATATGAAAGGAAGATAATCACATAATAAAAACACTATTAAAATACTCCTCCCTCCATATCCTTCTTGATGTATCTGCATGAAGCCAGATTTAACGTACCACACCGACAAGTACAGAAGCGGATGTAAGACCCAGCAGTGCTCTCCTACGTGAGACCTTAAAGAGATGTGCAAGAATACAAAACAGATGCAAGGCTAAGTTATTTTTCTTTGAGAAAATATAGTTATTTCTTTTAAAATGTGATATTTGTGTTAACATGTAATGAGTTTACTATTGTTATTTTAACTGAGCTAAGAAGAAAATACTTTTAAATTTTCTCAAATTTCTAATAGAGTAAATCCCAACAGAGAGAGCTCATGTAAACAAAAGTTCTTTGGGGTCCTCGATAACTGTTAAAAGTGTGATAGGTCTTGAGAGGAAAAGGTTGGCATCCGCTGGCCAAGCTACACAGCACACCGGAGGCATCTCCCTGTGCCCTCTCCCCTCCCCACACCCTCCTCTGCCTCACATTCACCCAGCTCATGCTTAAGTCCACAACACCCACCCCAAACTTGTCTCCAAGCCCACTCCCTCTCACCTCTCAAGACACAGCCCTAGTGTTTTCCGCAAGACATTCCCAGATTCCCCAAGCGAATTTAAATTTGCCCTCTCCTAGATTCCCTTGCACCTTGGCACAAATTTCTAGTTTGGCATGGGTCACATAGTGATCAGAATTATTTGTATCTACTTCTCTCTTGAACGAGGGCGGGGGCTTGTCTGATTCATGATTCTGACCAGGTGCAGAATGTGACCTGCATAGATTTGGTGCCCAGGGTATGTTTGTTGGAAGAATAAATGAACAGCTCATCAGTGACACCCATCTCTTCCAGTGACTGGGCCACCCTGCTGGATTTATGTCGGAATGAAATCCATTTGCTTTTCCGTTTTTACTGGGCAAAAGCCAAGTGCTTACCTCTTGGATATCTCACTTAATTCAACGAAGTTTTTCCCAATGTCTGTTATCAGCCAGGCACGGTACTAGGAACCGGGGGTAAGATGGGCACGTGTGGAGATCATATCTAGCAGGAAATAATAACTAATGACCTTTAGGTCTGCCCTTAATCTGGGCCATAGTTAAGGGCAATCCAAGGTCAGTCCACACAGAACGGTCAGCTGCATCCAAATGTAGCCTTAACCCCAGAGCGTAAATAGTCCAAAGAGCAAGAAAATACCCAGTGAACTCACATTGCAGACAGCCACCCTAGGTAATGAAATGTAGAAAGTATTTTGTGCAGGCTGCTGGTCACATTTACCAAGATTCAACTGATTACCACGATTCCTCTTGGTTAACGAGGTACAAACTTGACTAAGTCCTTGTTTTGTCATTCCTTTGGTACTTTCTTTCTAGCGGGTTTTCGGGTACAAGGAAGTAGAGAGAAGAAAAGAAAGAGGATGTAAGAAATTTAGAGATTTTAGCGTATAGTGAACTTGGACCCTAAAATGCCAGTAAATGCTATTAAATTTCGGTTGCAATGAAGCTACTTGTTCAGATATTTCCAGCTCGAATTGCAAATTTCTTCTTGCCCCTCATTCGGTGTTTGAAATTCTTTTTTGATCCCAATTATTTAGATGTCTGCTGTCCGATGCGGTAGCTACTCTCCACACATGCTGTTGAGCTCTTGAAATGTGGCTAGCCGGCCATGTCGAAAAATAATATTGGGGATATATTGGTTTTAATAAAATATATTATTAAAATTACTATCACTCATTGTTTCTTGCTTTTTTTTTTTAAGATGGCTACTAGGAAATTTAAAATTCCACAGGTGGTTCCCATTATATTCCTAGTGGACAGGCTCGATCTACGGGGCAGTTCACCATCTGACATTCAGGTTAGCGGGGCACCAGGTTCGAGCCATGTCTCTGCCCCACACCCCACACGGACTGTTCTCTGGCGAGAAACCCCTCCATTTGACTCCAAGCAATTGCCTTTGCAAAGTGAGGTCATTTGCGTAAGATCACTCAGGGCAAGCCTTGCCCTCTCCTGATAACATCACAGGGACCTCCCCAGCTGAAAGGTGATCTCCCAGCAAATCTCAGGCTGGCCATCAGGCAAGATCTGAGGACAAAGAAGGGGTTGTTGATGGAATGTCCCAATCCTTACAGGAAGGTCAATCCTGAATCCAGCCTTTCTCCTCTCCTGGCCCTTCTGCACCTGAGGGGACTTCCATTTTCCCTGCCAGGTGCCCCCCCCCCCAAGACCCCCAGCATCTCTGAGCCCCCGCCACACCCAGCTTCCTGCTATTCCAGAATTCTCGTCTGCGACACAGAGCTGCCACCCTGGAAAAACCCCTCTAAGTTGCTCTGACACACAGCCCTGACATCCCACAACAGGTGCCTCAAACCCACTTCCGTGTTCTGCGTTTGCATTTGTCCAAGGTGAGCTTCCCGGACAAAGGAGGATTCCCAGACAAACACAGGATTTTCTCTGTGTTGCTATTTTTAAAGACATCACCCTGTTTCCAGTTACTGGGGCTCCAAATGTTTTTAAATCCTCCCTCTTCCCGTGGTCAGGTCCTGTTACTTTTGCCACCAGGTGAGTCTCCAAATTAGTACCCCTTTCTCCCCCTTCCCAATCCCACATCCCTGCACCGGGCCGTTACTTTGCACCCAGAGTGGCGGCAGTGATTGCCACCATATTGCATGCAACTACGAATCTTTCGCTTCTCCTTATACCACGCTTTGGCCCCATTTGCTGATAAGGAAATATGAGATTTGGGGGGAGGGGCTACGAGGCAGTAAGGGGCAGAATGATAATGCAAGCATGTCTGAGTCCAAAGCTTGTGCTCTGTCCATTCTGGTCTCCCCATCTTGGCGTCACGCCAAAAGAAAGAACCGAAGCCGTTTCTGCCTCAGCTGTATCCATTTCTGCAGTGGTCAATGTCTAAGCTAAGAGTAAAATGTTGAATCCATCATGTGGGGTGTTTCCAACGTCTGACCATTGGGGGTTGTAGGACCCACTTGGCTCACATGTCAGAGTCCTGACTTGTTGGGATCTACACTTAGGTCTCTGTTATACTGCTGTCTTTTGTATATTTATTTGTCTTATACAGATGGTTAAGTAATTGTCATATATTTTGTTAAATGTACTCAAAATAACTAATACTATGCCTTACCACCTTGCTAACCTTTAAGCTCTATAACGATAGAGGCTGTATCTTCATCTTTATGGGATCCCATAGCAGTGACACTTTCTAGTAGATGCTCAGGAAATGTTTGTGGAGGAGTAATTTCTGATGCCTCATGGATAAAGCCCAACCTGTTAGGGAAGCATCTGAGACCCTTCCCAGTCAATAGGGCCCTCATTTAGTGTCATAGCCATTCCCCACCCCCACTTCCCCATGCCTCTGCTGTTCTAGCCATAAGGGCCGCCTTCCCCTAAATAGAGTGTTCTGCTCATGCTCAGGTTTTCCCCTTTTTGGATTGCCCTTCCCCACCCTATACCCCTGGCATTCTCCTCATCTTTCAAGGCCAAGATCAGATATTAACCCCACCACGACGTCATTCCTAACCCACCCTCTCCACTTTGCCTCTATGGAACTCTGTGTATATGCCTTTGTTAAAAGCCCAATTACATCATAACGATCTATTTACAAACCTTTTTCTCACCAGCTAGAATTATACTCTGTGGGGAAATATTATTTCTAGAACGTCATGTGTCAGAAAAACACGCATCTCTAAAATATTATTTTATTTTATCATCAGAGAAGTAAAGGCATGAGAGAAAAGATTCGGACGCAGACTAAGTGTCTTGACTAGAAACATAGGAAGAAAAGCTTTTCCCCATATTAAATGGGGGTGGGGTCAAGATTCCAAGTAATGCTACCAGAAGACCCTAGAGAAGGTACCATAAATGCATGTCAGGACCATGACAGCTGTGAAGATAGAGAGCCATGGTGTTGACAATGGCAATGGGCATCTTGGGTGGATGCAGAGGCCAACATCTGGTGGGCCCCTACCTCTAACTCCTCCGCCACTTTGGCCCTGCCCAAGACCCAAGACTAGAACATGGTCATGGGATTAGAGAGGGAAACCCAAGCCAGCAGGAAAGGAGCAAAAATTAGACTGTAGGTAGTCAAGAAAGAATGCAAAGAGATATGTTTCTTACAAAGCTGTGCTTTCCTCCTTAAGTCCATACTCACTACCCTTGTTCACCGACTGGCATAAAGACAGTTCTTAAAAAGTTTGTCTTAAATGTGGAGTGGATGAACAAATAAACAATTTATTTAGGTTGACCACACAATTGCAGGACTTTTTTTTGTGATATGCCTCATGGCTATTAATTTGGGACTTTTAGGGGAACAATAAATAACATCACTATCGCTGTTTCCTTCATTTGTGACTAACCAGGAGATATTACAAAGGAACCAGCGAAATGGAGATTTTTTTTTTAAATAAACTTTATTGAAAAAAAATCAGCTTTTTTGGTAAATCTAATTAAAGAATGAAGCTTTGATCTACAGCCACAGTTATAATCTTCTTGAATTATATAATTATAATTATAATCTTCTTGAATGGAACTGTCCCCCAAACTCCATTTCTGTCCCATTTACCTCCTGCATAGTTACACCAAGAACACCTAACTCGCCCAGACCACGGAGAGACACCAGAGACCCACAGACCTAGCAGAGCTGAGCTAAGCATTATTCTCAGCTCCTTTTCCCAAACCACCAATCAGGTACTTTCTCAACTCTTCCTTTAAGGAGAAGCAAGTTAGGGCTGAGAGGAGAGGCCAGTGGAATTCTCTTCACAGAAACAGGGGACCCGGGAATGAAGGTTTCTCTCTAAAATCAGTACGTAGCTCATCATTGGCATGGGATGCGATGCTGCTCGTAAGTCTGTGCATGCATGCACGTACATACTATGTACATACATATGTGTGTAAATACGCATGGGTGTATATACTACATGTTCAACACGTGTATACTGCGGTGTGCAAACACTACATCCGGGGTACATAGGAAAGACCGTAGGGTACTTCTGGAGGCTGGGTGAGCTCATCAAATTCTGTGTTGCTTAAAGACGCCCAAGGATATATCAGGATATTTAGAGAAGTGTGTTGAGATGAGGTGGGCAAATAAACAAACCGCCTTTACTTCCTTTTCTCTAAGGGATAAGAGGACCCAGCTCTAAAGTAACTGCTTTCCAGATTGCCTATGCATAAATTTTAAAGTCACAGGACAAGCATGCCAGCCTCTTTCCACCTCACCCCAGTGGACTCCTGTGACATAGGAATGTATTGTTTGGACCTTTCCCTCTTTATCTTAGCAGCGTGAGGGGAACAGAATGGGCTTAGATTTCTTCCTAATTTGGGATTGGCTTTGTGTATCAGTCAGGATTAGATTTGGCTGTATATTGAAGAAACTCAAAACAACAGTAACTTAATAAAAGAAAGAAGTTTCTCTCTCTCTCTGCATATATATAATTAGGATGTAGGTAGTTCAGGGCTAATATGACAGCGTGGCTCCCAGAAGAAGGCTCCTACTGTGTTATCTCCCCATGTGTCACCTCCACTCACAGGTTCATCTCATGACCTAAGGTAGTTGCTCCAGCTCCAGCCATCACATCTGCATTGCAGCCAGGAAGAAGAAAATGACAGAAGAGGGAAAGGGCACGTGCCAGTTGTCTTTTAAGGAAGGTGCCTCAAAAAGGCCATATGACCCTTCCACTTATCTTGCTGGGCACAACTTGGTCAAATGAACCAACTAAGTTGTACTAGAGTTTGAGAGGTATAGGCTTTATTTCAAGTAACCTTGTAACAAATGGAGAGTTCATTTTAGGAGAGAATAAATTATGGGAACAACTAGCGGCCGCGGCTACACCTTGAAATGGGAGCCTTTGATCCATGTTCCTGAATTAATGGCAACACACTCCTCCCACCAACACCTTTACCATCGATCTTGTTCGATTCCTTAAGTTCCGCTATTAGTCAACCCTCTGCCCAACCAGAACGGTCTCTGTGCATTTACACTCGAACGTGCTTTGCATCCTTTCCTCTGTGCTTTTATCCACTTTGGTCCTTTTGTTGAGACTGTCCTCCCTCATCCTCTCAACATATGTATTAAATCACTGACATATAAAAATCTAAGGTCTACATTTATGGTCTCAAAGCCCATCTTTGAAGGTTCGATTCCAGCCCCACCCTCTTGGTAAAGCCTCTTCTTCCCTTCCTTTGTCCCAACAACCTCTCTCTTTTCTGAATGCCTCAGCACATCATGCGTGCCAGTGCCCTGACTCCTGGCATACACGGGCATACGTGTGGAGTTCATGTGCACGTTCTTTACTCGCAACTACATTGTAAGCTCCTTATGGGCAGGTAAAACATTGTGACTTCTTCGCACCTCTCCCAGTTCCCGGCCACGCGTGTACTGCTGACTTGCACCGAGAAGTCAGGGTCGGGGGAACAAGCAAAGACGGAGAGCCCATAACCAGCTCTGCAAACCTGGGCTTAATCTCTCTGAGCTACAGGTTTTTCATCTATAAAATAAAGTATGTAACGGCTATGCAATCAAATCCAGAGGAACACACACACACACGCATGCGCACGCGCACTCTTCCTATAGTGCAAAACACCACAAAATTTGTAGGTGTATAGCTCCAATCGGGAGTTTTTGGCTGCAAGCAACTGAAACCAATTCAGGCTAAACTGAGCAAAAAAAAGGGCCTTTGTGAGACGAGACGAGCAGACTGCTCACAGAGCCAGAGGGGGCATGGAGACTCATCTTGGCAGCAGGTGGGGAGTGGGCAGCTCTGGGGCCAGGCAGCATATCTGGTGCCCCTGTGGCAGTGGGTTAACTCCGAACAAGTTTCCAGCTTTGTGCCAGTCCCTCAGGTTCAAGTCCTGGAAAGGGACGCTGGCCTAGTTTTGGTTCTGTGCCCCTGCTCCTTGGGTACAGTGGCCCAAGTCACCTCGATCTGCAGTCCCATAATGTCCTATGTCTTTTCCTTTGTGGCTCCTTTTTTTAAGATTTTGCTTATTTATTTGAGAGAGAGAGAGCAGCAGAGCGGCAGGCAGAGGAAGAAGCAGGCTTCCCGCTGAGCAGGGAGCTCGATGCGGGGCTCGATCCCAGGACTCTGGGATCATGACCTGAGCTGAAGGCAGACGCTTAACTGACTGAGCCACCCAGGCCCCCCTCCTTTGCAGCTCTTGATACAATGCAAGTTCAGTTCGTTCACGTCCCTCCCCCCCCCAACTGTCATCTCCGGGAAAGCGGGGCCCACAGCTCTTCCTGCTCACTCCTATTTCCACGGCCCACAGTAGGGCATATTCTTAGTGCTCAGCAAAAACTCATGGAATGAATGCAGTGAATGCACAAGGTGCTAACAGAGGCGAATTGGTCAGAGGCATCCCTGCTGAGGGCGGGCCCCACCTTCCCCTCCTGAGCACACGGGGTGCGGGGGGGGGGGGACCTACAGCTACAGGCTGGTGAGACAATGCACCAACCACTAGAGGCGGGGCCACCCTGGGCTTTTCCCCCCCAGAATCATGCCCTGGAGGGGAGAAGGCCCATCAGGCCGTGGCAGCAGCAGCCCACAGCGGCTGGGGGAGGGAAGAAATGATCTCATTCAGATCCACGGTGCCCCTTTCTTGCTGTGGGCACCGACCCGGGCAGGAGCAATGCACAGGGTGCCAGGCTCCACAGGCCGCCCATCTGCCTGCGCCTCCTGGACGAGATCCCAAGACTCCCTGCTACTTGCACAGCAGTCTGCAGCCTACCGAGATCTTTCCTACCTGTTTCCTCTGAGGCTCCTGACGACCAACCTGTAAGACAGGCGAGCATCATCGACCCCATTTTATAAATGAAGAAATGGAGGCCCAGAGCCTTGGTCAAGGTCGCACATCCTGGGAACTTCAGATAGGACATAGCATTAGGGTCAGGGCCCCGCAGTCCTCCCCCATCCACCATGCGGACAGGGCCTGTAAGCTCAAGGAGGCCCTCTTTTGAACTCTCCCCGCCCTGTGATGGAACAATGTTGCAACATGCTAGACAAAGGGACTCAAGGAAACAATGCATTAGCAGGTTTTATTCTAGTTGAATTTGTTTCCAGTTTGGACTGAATGTATTTGCACTGGGAGGGTGGGGAAGGCAGAGAGAGAGATACTTGGATTTCCCTTGCAATGTGGTTAAAAATGTATCTTTGGGTTTGGAATTGACAAATTAATTCCAGTTTCTTCCCATTTTTGATTCACTTCAGGTCAATTCAAAACGCTGCCCTCCAGAAAAGGCTCAGACTGTGGATCCAGGGCCTCCCTCTCATCTCAGCCCTGAGGCGACGACAGATGGCTGCAGAAATCGCCTATGACCTGACGGCTTCTCCTTAGGGGACAGAGTTCATAGTGTGTCCTTGGAATTGGAATTTTATCTGCCTGCCTTTAAAAAGCCAACCAACCCACCAACTCAACTCTCCCACCACTGTGAGTCAGGCTATATTAAGACCCACACTGAGGTTTAAAGAAGTTACATAAGAAGTGATTATGTTGACTCTGGGGGGGTGGTGAACCAGAGGGTTTTTTCCTTTTTCCTCAAATATGGAGGGAGACTGCCTTAGCCCTCCATCAACAACCCAATCCCAACAGTAGGCCTGGCCCTTAGCACAGCAGCCGCCACACATGGGCACTCGCTGTGTGCCCAGTCAAGGGCTCCGGGCTTTGCCCGTGTCATCTCACTTGACCTCGTCACCTCTGTTAGGGACAAGCGCCACACCTGTGCAGTGCACGAGGAGTGAGAGGCTCAGCAGAGGGAAGTAACCTGCCCAGCTCAGCCATGCAGTTAGGAGACGGATGACTGGGATTCAGACCCATGCGTGCCTACTTTGAGCCAGAAGAAAGAAAGTGAAAAAAGAAGAAAAGAAAAGAAAGAAAAGGAGAGGAGAAGAGAGGGGAGGAGAGGAAAAGAAAGAAAGGGGAAAAAAAAAGAAAAGAAAAGAAGAAAGAAAAGGAAAGGAAAAAGGAAAAAGGAAAAAGGAAAGGAAAGGAAAGGAAAGGAAAGGAAAGGAAAGGAAAGGAAAGGAAAGGAAGAGGAGAGGAGAGGAGAGGAAAGGAAGAGGAGAGGAGAGGAAGAGGAGAGGAGAGGAAAGGAAAGGAAAGGAAGAGGAGAGGAGACGAAAGGAAAGGAAAAGGAAAGGAGAGGAAAAGGAAAGGAAAGGAAAAGGAAAGGAGAGGAAAAGGAAAGGAAAGGAGAGGAAAAGAAAAGGAGAGGAAAGGAAAAGAGGAAAAGGAAAGGAAAGGGAAAGAAAAGGAAAAGAAGAAAAGAAAGGAAAAAAGAAAAGAAAGAAGTAAAGAGAAATGAAGAAAGAAAACCAATTGGCAGCAATATCTTGGAAGCCATGAGCACAGCCTTCGTTGTGCAGGGAATAGAGGTACCCTCAGACCCAAACTCCTCCCCAGGTCCTTCACGTGAGCAAAAATATGAACTCGTACTGTGTTTGGTTAGAAATCGGGGGGTGTTGCAGCAGGTAGCGCTGGCCGGGCTCCCGACGCAGACACTGCACCCCGCGTGGCCGACGCTGAAGGCTAAGGAGCCGTCGGGCAGACCGACCGTGACCGGGGATGGTCTCCAGTCCGGGCCCCGCGTAAGGGGGAGACAGAACCGGGGCCAGCCCGGGCGAGGGCTGCTCCTGCCAGCCTGGCTTCCTAACTCACTTCTCTCTGCTTCCGGGCCCCCGGCAGGAGACAGAGCCCGCTTCTGACGGGGCGAGTGAGCGGAGGTGCGGGGACAGGGTCTGGCCGGCAGGTGAGAGGACACACACAAGTGACGCCGCCCTTGGAGTGTATCTCCTGGTCTCGCACTCATTCCTATCATTTCCTTACTTCTTTTCTTCACAGTCGTGACAATCACCCAGATACCACATGGAAGACCACCCAGGACTCTGGGAGAAGCTCTGGTCGGCGGCTCTGCTCCCCCATCCTGCCCGGGCATCTCCCTTCGGTCCCACATGAGACATCATTCTCCTGCTCGGATTTCCAAGCAAACGTTCTCACACCGCACACTGCAAACCACTCTGCCCTGAGTGAACCTGACGATGCTGACGGAATGTTCCCTGGGCCACCTTCCGCAGCATGTTTGTGAAGACCGAGGTCGTCCCGTTCACCCCGGCAGGAAGGGGAAGACTCCTTTCTCCTTTAGTTTTGCTGGAGTCGCTTTCCCTTCAAGTTCAGCTTCGCCCTGTGCTCATCCCCAGGCCCCTTGTTGACAAAACACCCGTGTCCCCCTGGTTCCGGGCCCCCCACCCCTGCCCCTGAATCAACGACAGCTCATTTGTAAGAGGTTTTTAATTTCATCTCGGTATGCCATTACGAGCGGAGGAAGGATCTCTATTTGTTTTCACTCACACAGTATCTGCTACATTCTCCAACTCTCTACCACAGAAGCCCGCGGAGTCCCACAGCATCTGCACGATTTTCACTCGCCAGACTGGTTTGGGTTTCTGGGCGGTTTGCATAAATTATAAACATGAGCACAAAAATCACACAACACAGACTCTACCATGAGGGAGCATGTCCCCTCTGGCTTTGCAGAGAGTGAAGGCGCCAAGGCTCTGAAGACCCCGGACGTCCTTGGGAGTGAGGCCGAGCCTCGACTGGCCCCTCTCAGAGGAGTCCAAGCGGATCCCCCGGCTTCCCCCCGAGACCCGCCTGCTTTCCCAGGAGGCCTCCTAACACAGAAGTAGCTGGTCCTAGCACCACGAGTGGAGGGCAGGGCGCAGAGCCTCCCCGCCTACAAGGGCAGCTGGCCCTTCTGGCTCCAAGTCCGAACAGCGAGACAGAAGGAAGAAGCCCGGGTTTCCGCCTGGATCTCTGCCACCTCTCTGAGCTCCAGAAGGCTGTTTAGAAATAGACTTTCTAGAACGGGGGCCAGCCAACATTTTAAGAAAAGAGCCAGACAGCATAGGTAGTCAATACAGGCTTTCAGGGCCACTTATGCTCTGTCCCATAGTCCTTTTTTTTCTTTTTTTTCTTTACAACCCTTTAAAAAATGTAAAAAAAACATTTGTAGCTGTCAGGCCATGAACCACAGCCTGAGGGCCATAGTTTGCCGACCCCTGGTCTAGAACACCACGACGCCTTCCTCCATCGCCTCAGTGACAGCCTCCTCCCCATGGCAGGACTCCGGCCCCCTGAGTGGCCCTGAGCGGGCCTCTCCAGCCAAGGCTCTGCAGAAGGGACCCGGGCGGGCAGAGTGGCCCTCAGGGCTCAGGGTCCCAACCAATGCCCCCTCCAGGAGCCTCTTTTGCCAAGTGACTGGTCTGGTATTTTAAACCAATATCAGCTATTAGTTTCAGCCCTGCTCCTGTGTCCTGGGGGGTGAATGAAGCCTTGGCGTCCCCCAGTGAGGTAGGTACGTAGTGTCAGCCTCATCCCACACCTGCAGTTGCTGAAGTTCAAGAGCAAAACTGACCTTCCTACTGCTGCCCACAACTACACGTCAGAACTGAAAAGAAAGCTGAAGAGTCTAGGCTTTACCTTTCCTAAGAACACGCGCGGGGATTTTTCTGTCCCCCCCCCCCCCCCAAGCCCTGTGATTCAACCCCCACGAGAGCAAGAACCTCGACGACACTCTTGAAAAGGGAATTCACTCCAGCCCTCCAAGCCCTGGGCTCAGGTGGAGAGGCCCTCTCTGCCCTGCCGACAAGTCTCCTCAAACTAAAAATAAAGTTTATAAAAGTAAATTATCTCATTTTATAACTTAAGTGCATCAAGCATTTCCTTAAATATAGTTCACACTGAAAATAAAGTTACTTTTGCTGTACAGTTGATGTCTGTTATAATTAGGAATAAACTTTGATGATAAAGCATGGAAAGTTACACACTCACACACACGTCTATCTGTCTGTCTGTCTATGGGTATATGGATGGGTAGACATATGCACCTCTTGATAAGAGCTTCCCCAAAACGGCGGGAAGTTGTTAGGAGTCTCTAGATACCTATGGTTTGCATGAGAATGTCTATATTAAAAGTCCCTGTCCTTAATGATAAACACATCTCCATCCCTAAAGCTAAGACTTATCGGAAACGTGAAACTATGCGATCCGTTATGTATTCAGTCTTTGGAAATGCTGAGCTACACCAGATCGTTACATAACAGCATCCACGACAAAACTCCCTCCCCAGCCCACCTCTTCCCTGGCCTCCCCATCCTATCGCCGGCTGACCCCAGACGGCCTACGGCTGTTCTGGATGGGAGCCCAGCCACAGAACTCGAGGGGAAGACTCAAGAGGTAAAGTAAGAATTCTGCATGGAGTACAGGTGGTCGATGGGGTTTCCCACGCGGGACTGCAGGGGTCCGGCTTCTGAGGTCGCTAGGAAACAGTCACCCAGGTTGCTGAGAGAGGTGTCGTCACTATCCAGGTCGTGGAACAGGGGCTCGGCACCTGAAATGGAGACAAAGTGGTCAGGAGGGTCCCGAAGAAGTGAGTCCCTTTGGGGCCAGGAATGTGGGGGGGATGCAGCCAGAGGGGTGCCATGGGGGCGGGTGGAGGGAGAGCTAGGAGGGGAGTGGGAGGGAGGGGATCTCTGTCCATCTGCAGAAGACGTCTCAGGGCCTTAGCGGGCTCGGGCGGAAAGCACAAGCACAGAAAACGGTATAAACTGGGACAGGACAGAGGCCTGAATGGGGTGCAGCAGAAGCAAATGTCAGAACGTCTAGACGGCGAGTTTGGGGAGTGGGCAGGAAGGGGCACCTCCGGCTGGAGAGGCAGGGGCAAGCCTCCAGGGAGGACTCGGCCCCCAAAGTGGTTCTCGAAGGTGGACCAGGAAGAAGACCAACATGGGCGCTGTGAAGGAGGCTCGTGCCTCCCCGAGTGTGTCCTGCAAAGGAAAGACGGTTAGGGGCCCCCCCTGGACTAGTTTACTCTCTGGACGGAGAAGACGGGAGGGCCAACAGTGGCTCGCTCAGGGACCGCCGTGACAAGGACAGAGGTGTCTCCCTTTCAGCCTCCGCATGGGTCACCTGCTCAGATGTATCTAGGTTTGTATGAATGAGGGTCGGTGAAGTCTCCGCAGAGACCTGGATCTTCGTCCCAGTTTGCTGGACGCATCACGTGGGAGGACGGCGGTTACTTCAACAATAATTTTTTTAATGAAGACAAAAGAAAGCATTTGCTTGACAAAATCTGTGAGCTGAGCCACGTATCTCTGATGCTGTTTTGAAGGTTTGCCAAATAAAACTGTATTTTTAGCTATCAGTGCAGTTTATCACAGATGACCCAGATTAGATGCATCACATAGGCCACTGACCTTCTCCGTATAAAAACGCAGTGACCTCCATCTGGCCCTGAGATTGAACTTCAGCCCTCCACTCCAAAGCTCGCCCGCGCCGTCAGTGTGCCTGGGCCCAGCTGCTGACCGTCAGCTAAGGCAGCGAGCAGGGCAAGGAGGGGAGGCTAAGCGAGCCACACGCCCAGCACTTGAAGCAACCCCAGCGGGGGCGGGCGGAGAGCAGGCAGGGATTGCTTCTCACGTCACAGTTCCGGGCATGTTTCAGTTCATTCATTCAGAGCCCCTAAATAATACCCGTTCAATGAGAAAATGTGCTTTCTGCGAATGGAAATATCACTAATGACTGTGCGCTGGTCTTTCTACCGCGGCCACTGGTTAGAGGATTCTAGCAGCATTTTCTGGGCACGTATTCTGCTGGCTGCCTCGGTGAGGATCTGGGAGCCGCGTGGATGCGTTGGGGAGGGAAGGTCGTGAGAGATCCCCGCAGGGCTTGCGTCCATCTTACCATACGGGTGCATGTGGTCTCCCGGCATCTGCGGGGGGGTGAGGCCCTGTCGGAAAGGGTCTGAGCTGTAGACGCTCTGCTCGATGGCCAGGAGCTGCTGCGGGGTGGGCAGAGCCGTGTAGGGGTTCATGATCCCTTCCATCCCAGCATTCCCGCTGCCGTTTGTCTGAGCTGGGGGACAGAGAAGAAGGCAGGTCATTCTCCGAGTGCAGCCCGGGACCCCGTGCTGGGAGAGAAGGCCGAGAGCATCTTCCGAACTTCACGTCCCCCACTGCCCGGTGTCCCTGCCCAGCACCAGCCTTCACTGTGGCTTGGGAAGGAGGACTGAGAGGGGCTGGTGCCTGGGATACTGGGGGCCCCAGACTTGGAGCGGGATGTGCTCTGTCTGCCATCCCCCTATGACCCCACCACACAGACTTCTCCCAGGCCTGCTTGAGCAGCCCGGCCACACGGCAGCCGCCTTCCCCGGAGCCAGCAACCCGGCGGAGCACAAAGCAGAAACTGCCACTTGTTGTGACCCTGCCTAGGTCAGCCCTAGTCAGCGTCCAAGGGGACGGCGCAAGGGTGTGAGCACCAGGTGGTGACAATCATGGAGAGATCATTTCACTTCCTGGCTTTCGGTTTCCTCATTTATAAAATGGTCCGGAATGAGGCAACATCAGTGGTGCCCAGCCTGTGCCCCCATCGTCCAAGGGCCATCACGGGTCAACCTCAGAGAATAGGGATGGGGAAGGTGCCGCTGACCTTGGAGAGCTTCGTCAAAATAGATCATTAAAACCAAGGTGTTTGGTGACGCACACGAGTTTGGCAGCCATTGGAGGGGACTGATCTAAAGATCCTTCCAGCATCACTCTACCGGGAGCCCGTCACTCAAGTGGGATTCCCGACACGGGCCCCGCTGACCTCGTGGAGCTGATAAAAAGACTCCTTAAGGCCATGTGAACGTCCTTCGGAACTTGCTACGCTTGTAGAGAATTTTTGGAGACTAGAGGTCTCACATCCTGCCCCCACATCTTGCTGTGGGGTTCTCTGAACATCGGCCCATGAGCTCTCAGAGACTACTTTTCAGCAGCTTCTGCTTTCTTACGTCTGCCCTAGGAGTTGCCCTTCGAGTTCTTCAAAGCCTCAAGCACTCTGAGTGTGTGTTCTCATGATGCCATGCTGCATTCTTCACCCCCCGAGGGGGCTGGCCTATAGGAGTCCACATGCATGGCTCTTCCATGTCCGTGACCCTCTCTGAACTTCCCAGGGGCCCAGTGCAACATGGCTGGTAGGTGTCATTATCCCAGCCCAGGGACAGATAGCCTGCAGCGCCAGGAGACAGAAGGCTGGTCCCAGATCAAACAGCTCTGGGGGTGGAGCTGGGGCCACATTCGGGTCTGCTGACCAACTTGCCCCAACAACCTTCCACGGTCCCCATGTCCTCGATTAACTTCTCTCTCCGAGCACCTATCTTGCCGTTAAGATACTGTTCGGCCTAGAAGATAAGAAGCCAAGACAACCCTGGGCTGCAAGAGTCAGATTCTAGATTGAGCTGAGCTCGGGTATCAAGCGCAAGGCAAGGTCTATCATGAAAGGGCAAGGAGCCCCGTCTAGGGACCTGAGAGCCAATGTCACAGTCACGGCCCTTTTCAAAGTGTGCTCCATGGGCCAGCAGTGGTGCACATCTGTTAAAAATGCAGAATCTCAGGGCCTACCCACACTAGAGGAATCAGAATCTGTACTTTACCACGTGTCAAGTGATTTCTGTGCACACCGAAGGCTGACAATTCCTGTTCGAAGTACAAGCAGACCCCTCAGGGAATCCCGCTGCAATGCTGTTGGGGGCACAGCCCTTTAAGAATGACATGGTCATAATATAGTTATATTTGATTTTTTTTCTTTTAACTCCCTTGAAGGACCCACAATCTGTCCCTCTTGATCCTTTCCCAGTGCTCACACCAGCCCTATTACCCACAGGAGTAAATGAAGGTACGCACAGGAGGGGAGAGTTGGGGCAGCCCAGCCTAGCAGAACCGAGGTTCAGAGACGTCTGCTCCGGTCCTGACTCAGCCCCTACTCAGCGAGGACCCCGGTCCCCCTTGTCTGCTCATCAGTGAGCTGGAGACAAAGGACGTCTCTGCTCCCCTGGTGTGGGGGTGGGGGCGTGAGAACACCCTGCGAACTCTGAGCCTATGAACGTGCCTGATGAGGGAGGGGGTTACTGTTTTACTCGCAGCATTTTGACCGTTTTATGTTGTTTTAGAAGGGATAAGTCACAGGGGGCTCCTCTGTCGACTGATTTGCTGGGAAGGACGAGGATCTGGGTGTGTCCCGGGCCCTGCGGGGAGTCCTGCCTCAGCCCTGGGGCTCTGGAGAAGGTCCGGATGGCCTCGGTCAGCATCCCAGGCCTCCGCTCTGTGCCTTCGACCCTCTCCCAGATCCCCCGGGCCTCGATCCTCACTGGAAGAGCCACCGTCGTTGGTGCAGGCAGGGCTTCACTGAGCCCAGAAGCGGCCTTCCACCAAGAGCCGCATGGCGGGCGAGGCCTGGACCCTGGCGGGCCTGGCCGGAGGGGCCGCGCTTACCGGAGCTCAGCCTCTGGGTGTTCTGCTGGTCCTGCTGCTGCTGCTGCCTCCGGGCCAGCTTCTTCATCTGACAAGGACAGGGGCGCCGGGTTAGGGGGTTGGATCGGGTGACTGGCAGCAGGCCCCTGCCGGGGACACACGGGCCTCGTGCGGAACGCAGAGGGGCCACTCCCGCGCTCTGCCTCAGGAGAGGAGCCAGCCGTGCGTGTGCCCACGCCTGTCGTGGGCTCTTCCCTTGCCGCCGTGGGCCACCCGCTGGCTGCGAAGCGCGAGGCCGCCGGTCCTCACAAACATGGGGACGTCCTCTCAGCAGAGAAACATCGCCACTTATGCGGTGACAGTTTCAGGTGAAGCGTCGGTGTGGGGGTGTGGGGCCCAGAGCCAGGCCCGCCTGCGCGGCAAGGGGCTACTGACGGCGTGGCACCGGGGACGTGGCAGGAGGCTGCTCCCCGCCCCCTCCCCCATCCCCGGTGCTCGAGACGCCTGCCAGGAGACCCGCGGCCTCAGGGGAAGGGGCTGATCTGCCCGAGCACCCCGGTACCACCAAAACCCCCCAGAAGGAACATCGTAACCCAACGCTTCTCACACTGTGTTCGGTGGAACCTCAGGGTTCCGTGAGACCCTGACAAAAACAAGCAAACATTTCTCAGACCTTCAAACTCCCCTGCTTTAGGAAGCCATGAGGTTACGGGGCCTCTCAAACCTATGGAAACATGGAGTCCTCCCAGGACGGAGTGTGTACTCAGGGCCCCGTGAGAATTCCGTTAGGGCAGCGCCATGCTATCCTAACCAATCATGATCAGATAATGAGATAGGAATTTATCACCCACTACAGATTAGGACCCCAGACATATGGGCCACAGGCCACGTGCCTTTCTAGGGGTAGGAAACTACATGAGCGCAAGACTACGGCAGGGCAACGCAGACCTTAGTGGGATCCGGAAGACAGTATGACTGTTGGGGTGTATATGGGGGGCACTGAGTAAAGACATTAGTGCCACCAAGCTAGCATATGGCCTCAGTCCCATCACAGGTACGCTATAGAAGGTTCTCTTCGCAACTTTAAAAGAACTTTGGTAGCTGCGTTAGGTAAAGGTGAATTAAAGAATCCGCTTTTACCAAAAGACACAGAAAGACATTTATTCTGGTAGATGGCGGGCCAGATTCACAGGCACGGCCACCAGGAAAATCAGTCATTTCACTAAAACGAATGCCCTGTCTCTCCCGCCAGCAGGGCGGCTGTGGCCGACATGACCATCGATACCAGAATTTTTGAATCGGGAGAACTGCTCTATCCAACGAGCTCTGGTTAGACAACGCATCCGCAAGTAGTAAGTCCTACCGCTGCTATTTCAGGAAACCAGCCACACAGAGACAGATGACAGTACGAAGCCGATTACCTTAGCTCTCTGGTTCTGGAACCACACCTGGACGACACGGACGCTCAGCCCTGTCTCTGCGGCCAGGGTCTCCCTCACCTTGACAAAGTGGAACATTAGAAACAGAGAAACATTGGCATCTCAGAGGAGGGGGCAGAACATTCCCAACGAGGCGCATGGGGAGGTCGGCAGGCCGTGTCTTGCATGGGAGCTGGCTGGTGTCTAGTTGCCAGTGTGATCCCAGACACAAGACCGTTGCTGCCCTCCTGGTGGAGGGAGGTCCTTCACCAGGTAAACAAAAGGAAGGAATAATTAATTTAGATGTGCGTTCCAAGAGGGGTTCCCAAGTGGTTTTTGAATATTAGCAAAACCTATCATTGTGCTTTCAGCATCGATCCACACCAATGTACTGACCTACTTAAGGAGAACCGAGGGCGAAAATCGCTTTGCAAAACAAATAGCTCTCTCTTATTCTCTTCTGTTTCCATTCCTTGACCTACATTTTTGGTTCTGCCCCTCAGAGCTCTAGGTGACTTTGGGGGTTCCATGAATATTCATATTCACTGTTAACCCTGAGTGAGCCTTACTCAAGGAGAATGAGACCCGAGCCATCTGGGATCTGGCAGAGCGAAAGCAGTCAGCTCTGATCAGCACGTGCGCTGTGGCCCCGTAGAGACAGACGGTCGGGATCCCCAGGATGAAGGATGGTTGAAACATTCGCCCTCCGTGCAGACACACGGTGAGGGGCGGGCGAGGTGGCAGGAAGGGAAGAGGTGAGAAGCTCAGCCTCCTGAGAGCGAGGCTGAGAGACACTGCCCTCTTGCTTAGGTCCTGGGGAGGACATGGGGTTGAATACGGGGGCTGAGAGCTCGCAGGGGGCTTTGGGAAGTGGTCCCTTCATCACACCACGTGGGCTGAGGCTTAGGAGAAGTGAGATGATTAAACCAGATCTTTAAAACACATCCTTCTGCTAAGCCAGCTAAAATAGCAGTGTGCCCCGACCCCACCTCCACCTGCTGAAACCCTATCCATTCTTCAGAGGCCTGGCTCGAAAGCCACCTGTTCCACAAAGCCTTGCCTGATTCCCCAGACAGAAGTGACCTTTCCCTTCCCTGGGCTCCCACGGCTCCCGGCTGCCCCCCTGTAAGGGTCCTCACAGCTTTCCCCCCCATGTCATTTACGTGCATACGCCTCCCTTCCCCACGGCTGGCGGCCTGCAGGCTGCCTGGCCACCAGCACCAGGCACGGGGCCATACAGAGGCTGGGAGTCTAACACGTGTAGAATTAGTAATAATAGGAGGAGGGGATCATTGGTCCTTGCATGAGGCTACTTTGGGGCTACTTTACTTCCTACCAGCACCTCCCCCAGAGTCTAGGGAGCACGGAGGCAGAGAAAGAGGTCTGCAGGAGGTCAGGTGCAATGGCAAACTGTATTATTGGTCGGTTCAGCAGACATGCCCCCTCCTTCCCCTGGGCCCACGGGGAGGCCTTCCCCCCGCCTCACACTGGGTTAGCCACGTGACCTGTTTGGGCTTGTGGGATGTGTGTGGATACGGTATGTGTGACCCAAGGAGGGCCTTTCAGTGGGTTCGCCCGGTGTGACCTGGTCTCCTGCCTTCTGCCATCCTCAGGGGAACAGTGTGCTCTCTTGGCCTGGAGCCCCAGAGAGACAGGTGGGGCAGGCCTGGACCTGAGCCCCTCTGGGCCACAGCCAAGCCGCCGTCCAGGAGCAGGAACACGGTGTCCGCTGGAAGCCACCAAGATTTTGTTTGTTATGACAGCAAAAGCTGACTAATACAGATAGAGAGAAACAATGCTACGTTTTTCAAAAATGTGTTTCCTCCACAAGTCTCAATTTAGGAAGTTTTCTTCTTTGTATTGTATCAGTAACGAGACTGAGCATGTGGCCATCCATAAATGGCGGGTACTGTCTGTGGCGGAGACTGCTGAGTGTCCCCGGTGTCCATTCTCTCCTTCCTCCCATTTACTGCTGAATCCTCACGCTTCAGCAGGGCATGCGGTCACCGAGGCAGACTCATTTCCCAGCCCCCACAGAGGAGGTGCAGTCATGGGATTAAACTCTGGCCACCATGTCTAAGTGCAAGTGATACAAAGAATCTTGGGGCAGGCCTGCCTCTACTTCCTCTTTCTCCGCCACGGTGGCTGGAAAAGATGGTGGCATCTATGGCCCCTTAGAACCACGTGACAGATAACAGAGCTGCCTGCTGATCTCAGACTGCTCAGTCCTGGACTGTGACATAGGATGGAAATAAACTCATACCTCATTAAACCACAAAAGTTCCCAGCAGCCCCATCTGTCCCAGCCCCAAACTGGAAACAACCCAAACACACATCAACAGGGGAATGGACAAACTGTGGAGTACGCATACAGTGGGGATACATTCAGCAACAAAGATGAATGAACTAAGACATCAATGAACCCCCAAAGTCGCCACTCCCACGTGGAACACACTAGACCCAAACTAAATAAATATATGTCCGGGAACCACTCTATTTTTGCTCTCCTTGTTAGAGCATCTGGGTCCATACCCCCAACTGTGTACCTACTGTTCTTCTTCCTGTTGGTCTCCGTGAATTGTGCCAGCAGCCACTTGAAATGGCTATCCGTGCACACAAGTATAGGGAGATCCTGTCACCTCCCCGGCCCCAGCATCAGCGATCTGGAGTCTTCAGCAGGGCTCAAGGCTACCTGCACAGACTCTTTCTGAAGAGCCTCCCCCAACGCCCTGACCCCCGCGTGTGCCCATCGACACTCCGGAGGAGGGCAGGATACACAAACAAGTGGGCCCCAGTCCCCCTTCCTCCCTTCTTCCCCCTGTACCTTCCTGCACGGCTTGGAGGATACTTCAAATGAGGCCTTGAATGCTCTCCTCTGTTGGGTTGTCAAGATGGTTCTGGGACGTTTGGGGCGCTTATGGTCTTTGCCATCTTCGGCGGCTCCTTTCCCTGGGCCATGCGCTGACTTGCAAAGACTTTCTTCATCATCACTTTTGCCTAAAAGAAGCAGAAAACACTGTGTTAAGTTCAAAGCCATTTCCTGGAGCCGTATGTTATTCTATAACAAGGCACTCCGGGATGCCTATAACAAGGCATTCCCAGGATGGCTTTATAGGTAAGTGTAAGAACCTCTGTAGGATTGACTACAAAGCCTCCACTAAGGGTCTAAGGAAAATACTTCTAAAATCTGGAGACGGCGACCAGAGAGTCTAGCATTATGGCTGCGAACATTCTCCCAGGATCGTGTCTTAGCTCCAAAGTTACTAACTACGTGCCCTTGAGCAAGGCACTGAACTCTCTCTGACTCAGTTTCTTAACCTGCAAAATTGGGGCAGAAGAGAACCCACTTCCTTGGGGCTGTTGTGAGGATTAAATGAGTTTCCCAATAAGGGACTCGAAATTCTGCTTAGCATATAATAAATGCCCAAGAAGCACTGGTTATTAATGTTATTTCTTAAAGGTCACTTTTTTCAAGTCTAGGCCCAGAGAAGCTTTGTATAATTTCCTAGGTACCGTGTCTGAAATTCTAGACACTGTCGGGGGTAGAAAATATTACTGTTTAAAAGGCCATGGAGGGCCAGCATTAGATTATTTACAGGGACTGATAACAGAATGGACAATAACACAGGTAGTCAGGGAAAACTGCTTGTGTATAAAATAACTATTAAAGTAACTGCATTTATATTTATGGGAATTATTTCATAAGCAGTGAGCAATAGGAGAGTAACTTTCAAAGGAAGCAAAGACTTCAGTAGACATCACATCCTCTCCCAGACTACCTCTTGCAGCCCACGGACCTCCCCTGGCGCTCCTGAGAAGATGCTTCTAGGGTCTGGGAAATAGGACGTGAGGGAGACGTTTTGCTACTCTCAGCATTAAAAGCCATCGGCGGTCATGCGGCCAAACGACCCTCCCAAGAACGTCTCTCGCTGGGTCTTCACAGAGCTCAGCTGTCCTCTTCCCTCGAGTGGAAAGCCCCATCCCGGGAGTGTCCCCAGTTCTGGTGTCCTGACGCTGGCTCCCCTTCTGGCCACCTCACGAAATCCAGGAGGAGGGGACCACAACAACCCTTGTTGTGTGAGCCACACAACCCTTGTTCTCCATCCCGCCCTCCTCTGTAAAGGATGTCCACCTGCATATGCCATTTAGTTTAGACTTCTGTTGACTACTCCATCCAAAAGGACGATGGCTTCTTTTCTCCGTGAACGTTCAGACATACAGTTGGAACATGAAGGGACACTAACCCGTGAGTTCCTGCAGGGCATGACCCCTTCGGTGTCACTGAACAGGTCTGATGCAGGCACACCTCGGTCTCCATCCAGCCCGGCCCCCCATTATAAATGCGGCGCTGTGGGAGTGAGGTCGTGCACTGGGCCTCAGTTTCCCCACCTGCACCACCCCAGCGATCACACCCACCCACATGCAGCTCAGGGGTAGCGCTAGTGCGGGCAAAGCACACAGGAGGCTTGAAATAGACGTGGAGAGAATGGCTTTTCCTCTCTGCCTCACTGGCCTCAAGAGTACAGGGGAAAACCCAGGAAGATTAAAGAAGAGCTAACAGAGGAAGAATCCTCCTGACAAGGAATGGCTACTCTGACATCTTCACCTCTGAGGCAGCTCTGCCCTGGGGCAAATCCAGTAAGCTGACCTCAGCCATCCCTCAATAGGATCTTTCTAGAAGGATATTTTCAGAATGGCAAGGAAAAAAATGAGCACATAAGAACTAAAAACCATGGGGAAATAAGAAGACCCCACAAGAAGAGAGACAGTGGGAAAAAAGCCACTGACTCCCCACACTCACCCTTGCAAGGCCCTACACCCCACTGCTCAGAGACCCCCTCTCCCCAGAGCCCGGTCACTCTGAGCCCGGTTCACTGAGGCCAACAATTCTGTCTGCTGCTGGACTTCCCAGGGTCAGAAGGATGTTCCTCCCTTACTGGTGAGGCCTTCAGTGCGTTTTCTTTGGAAATGGGCTGACACTTTCCCCCTCCTGCAAAGGCCAGCAATGAACGGGGGCTGAGTCTGGAACAAAGGACTATGGGATCCCACGGGCAGACTACGTCTGAAAATGCACTTGTAGAATTCACTGTCTCTCACACCTGAAACTCCTATAACGCTGTAAGTTAACTCTATTGGAATTTAAATTAAAAGCTTAATTAAAAAAAAAGGGAGTTGGAACGTATAAAATATTTTATCAGAAACAACAAAATAAAATGCAACTGTATAATTTAGGAACCTCATGTCTTATAACCAGTTTTGTCCATAAAATGATCATTGCAAATGTTCTCTGCAGTCGGTCTGACTCTCCGAGAGTCAAGCCTCACAGGGTCTGATGCAAAGGCTTACTGATGACTAGGAAAACAAAACTCATGAAAGTGTAAGGTCTAAAATCATGCCAGACTCCTTGATAATGGCTCCTACACGCTGGCATCCTTCGGGAAAGCAATGTGGGCTCTGGAGTCTCCCAAACTCAGGTTTAAATTGTGGGTTGGCCAGTCACAATATATGATTTCAAACAAATTCCCAAGACTCCGTCGTCTCATTGGGGAGAGTGACGGGGTTGTTGGCATTAACTGAGATACATGTAAAGGGTTTAGCGCTGTCTAGAATGTCGCAGGTGCCTACTAAATCATCATTATCATCGTCACCATTATTACTTCAACATAAAAGAAATATTCCGAGACACATATTTCCTGTTAATAACAGTTGCCTGTCGACGGGAGTCTGAGTTAAGGTTTTACAAACCCAGCGTTTGTTTCTCTCTGCAGACATGGCCCCAGCCAAGACTGAGAGTTGGTTGTGAGCATGGGAGCGTGTAAGTGCTTGCGAGAAGGAAGGTGAAGGGCGGGAGAGTTGGTTCCAGACCCAACGATGTAATGGCCAAAATTTGTTGGGAGCCCCGGAGGCAGGCTGGCTGAGGCCCCTGGGGTCCCTGTGCTCCCCCCTTGTCTGGGGTACCTGCACCTTCCCCAAGAGCTGCTGCTCCGCCATGGAACAATGGGGAGGAGGAAGGAGAACTATGTCCTAGGCTAGTCCCCGGTGCCCACTTTTGGAGGATGTGGAGAGCACTGTGTGTGGCTCATTCATCCTCTCCCCGTCCCTGGAGGAGGAGAGATGAAAACGTTTGGTTCCAGAGGAGGAAGGAGAAGGGGGCCGGGGGGGGGGGGCAGGAGGGGGAGGACAGAAAGAGTGAGATTAAGATTGGTCTCAAGTGTTTCTATTGATTTAGTGACACGTTTTCTCCCTCCAATTCCTATTTTCTGCTACTAATCTCTCTCTCTCTCTCTTCTGTCTCCTCAGGTCCCACCTTTTGCCTTCCAAGAAGCGCTTCATGCCCTAGACCAGTAGCCTACAACCTTTTTTTTATAAAAGGCCAGGGAGTAACTATTTTTTTTTCCCCAGATACTTTCATTTTATTTTTTCAGTGTTACAAGATTCATTGTTTATGTACCACACCCAGTGCTCCATGCAATATGTGCCCTCCTCAATACCCACCACCAGGCTCGCCCATCCCCCCACCCCCGCCCCTCCAAAACTCTCAGTCCCTTGTTCTGAGTTCACAGTCTCTCATGGTTCTTCACCCCTCCGATTTCCTCCAAATTCATCCCTCCCCTCCCTCTCACAATGTCCTCCATGTTTTTCCTTACGCTCCACCCGTAAGTGGGACCATATGATAATTGACTTTCTCTGCTTGACTTATTTCACTCAACATAATCTCTTCCAGTCCAGTCCATGTTAAAATAAAAGTTGGATATTCGTCCTTTCTGATGGAAGCATAATATTCCATTGAATATATGGACCATATCTTCTTGATCCATTCATCTGTTGAAGGGCATCTTGGCTCTTTCCACAGTTTGGCGATTGTGGCCATTGCTGCTATGAACATTGGGGTACATATGGCCCTTCTTTGGACTGCATCTGCATCTTTGGGGTAGATACCCAGTAGTGCAATTGCAGGGTCATAGGGTAACTCTATTTTTAATTTCTTGAGGAATCTC
>CM052893.1:51897746-51908039 GCA_028534135.1 Potos flavus | reverse complement strand
CCGTGTGAGTAGGCGTGGCTGAGTGCCAGTAAGAGAGTATTCCAAAAACGGGCCCCCGGCCAGAGTAGGCCTGCATTCCATAGCGAGCTGATCCCTTCTCTAGACCTCTCCTGACCTCCTGTTTCCCATCAAAACTTACACAGCCTCCATCCCAGTCTTTCAGGTTCTGACTCCGGGGACGGGGAGCCCTGCTGGCCGACACCGAGGCGTCAGCGAGGAGCATAGTTCACTGTGATCTCTCCCACGGTCGAAAACATCTATGCATCCAACAGAAAATGCCTCCCACCGAACAGTCACCACTTTGGAATTTCAGGTGTCCTGGCGGAGCTGAGCGAGAGGGATTCCGAAGACGGAGCGCGGAGGGGCCTCGCGGCATCTCTCAAGGTGCCCACAGATGCACGACCCAGCTGCCAAGGAGAAGGAAGACTGTCGCTAACATTGCCTTGCTCCTTATCTGCTGGGCCGTAAATGTCACGGGCAGAACGGTGCCCTCTAACTCTCCTGGGGACCTTGCAGGCTGCCCCTGGGGGTGCTCACTGAGGCTGCCCGCCCTCTCGTGCCGCAGACACAGCCCTGTCTGACTCGGACCCCGACTTCTCCGTAAAAAACACGCAGCGCCTAAGAAACACACTTATCGACGGGCCCAAGGGAAAGAAACGTTCGAAAAGAGCTGGGAAACTTCTCCCAGCACCGGCAGGAACGCTGGAGGGCAGAAGACAAGAGCGACTTTGAACCGGCAGAGACGTGGGAGTGGAGGGAGGAGCCGGCCCCGCTCTGCGGCCAGCGCTCCCACACCCAGATGCGGGCCGGAGCGATCCCTCATAATTCAAGCTGACACCCCTCCATGGAGATGAAAGGAACACCACTCACTGTCTCCGACAACAAATGTCAGCCTCCCTGGAGGCCATTTAGACACAAACACAGCATAAATCTGACTCCTGGTGGGGAAGTCCAGAGACTTATCTCCACGCACAGCCTGCCATAGTGAAATGAATTTGCTTGGCATAAAGTCTGAACATGATTCTCAGGGTCTTTCTTTCCCCTTTCTCATTAAAAAAAAAAAAAAAAATCTGGAATGGTTCGGGGCTGTTCTTCCCCCTTGCCTGGCCCTCCCACTCGTTTATGACATGAGCAATCACAGATGAAAGCCCCAGCCGTGGTTTATGGCCCTGAGACGGGCTGCACTACCTGTGGGGCCTTGTAGATTCATTTCAGGTTGTTGGAAAAAATCCCAACGGCCCATAAACAGAGGAAGAGATATCTGAGCTTGGCCGGGGGCAGTGGGGGGGGTGCGCAGAGCCCTGCGTGCTAGGGAAGGGAGAGGCAGGAACTGGCTTCGGATGCTTCCCCGTGATGAGCCTCATAAATGTCCTTCAGGCTGGGGGGGGGGGGGGGAGGAGAGGAAAGGGTCTGGGGCTTGCTGTGGGGGAGGGGCAGGGAAAGGAGGAAAGGCAGAATGTATGAAGACAGGGGATAGGAAGACAGGAAGCTATTTCAGTTGCCAGCCCCATGTCAGGCTCGGAATTCCTTTCTCCAAGAGCCGAGCGGCCGTCAACCTTAGATGCAGTACAACATCTAAAATCCAAGAGGCAAGACGACTCTAGAAAAGTGAAGTCCCTGTAGCTACTGTCTGAAACTACCTTGCGCGTGGTTCTGCATGGAGGTCTCGACTCCCACCAAAGTCAGGTTCCCATGAAAGATCGGACTTGGAACAGGTTTGCTGCCTCATTGACTCAATGAGCATCCATCGTGGGTTCCAGGCACGGGACCAGGACAGCTCTGGGATACGCAGAGGATGGAGACTCGCCTTCTGCTCTCACAGAGATCTCAGATCCGGAAAGGGGAAAGACCCAAAGCCCAAATAATGATAGCTCTGCTCCGAGGAGCTAGGGAGGGGACCGGAAAAGGTGACGCCGTGCAGGTGTCACTTGAACTAAAAATGAATCACACAAACAACACACGGCAGTTCCAGATACAGGAGACGGGGTACTGCCTGTCCCAAGAGCAGAACGGTCAATGGCACAGAAGCAGGACATCGACCCGGGAGGGGGGTTCATCAAATAGCAAGTGTGTGGGCATGCCGTTGCAGCCCGGGGCCGCTCGGTGCACTGGGAGGGGTAACAAAGACCTCAGATATAACCCCTTGCTCTTAAGGAACAGGAAACAGACTTACCACGTATGAAACGATACAAGATATTACATAGAATTTGGTTAAGTTCTTTGGGCACGGTGAGAAACATTAGTACAAATGTGGGCATTTCGAAAAGACGGTTCCGCAAGCCAGAGTAGCTAGTGGCAGAAGCTTAAACACGGGGACGAGGGACATGAGGCTTTCCAGAGGCAGAGGGCAGGAAGCTGGAGTTCTGGAGGGCTCAGCCTGCCTCTAACCTCAGGAATGGGAAGAAAATGAATGCACACCCAGGGACCAGATGAGGACCCCAGGGTCTCGTTGGCGGGCACATAACTTGGAGGAAGAAGAAATGCAGGTGGAGAGGGACCCCGATGTCCCAGAGCCGATGCTGTCAGCAATGACAGGATGAACGACAAGGGGAATTCTGTGGCCGGAGCTCCATGGGGAAAGGGTGGACCGGGGAAGGCCTGGACGCCAGGCACGGAATCGCTGGGCCCATGTGGGGTGACAAAATCCACCTTGAAGACCGGACTGAGGAAATCACTCAGGCCCCAGCGCTGGACAGGGATCCTGTAACAGAAGAAAATGCCCACATCCAGGTACCAATTCTGTGTCGGGCCTTTTGTGTCCAGGTACACATGTCCTCTCATCTCCATGGCAACACACATGGCAGGTAGTATCATTCACACTGCTCCCACCTAAGGAATAAACACAGCCTCGGAGAGGTTCAGGAGTCCCCCCTCCAACACACAGGGCCCCGGTGGCAGGACCAGGTTTCATCCAAGGCCTGTCTACTTCCAAGCCCAGGCCCAAGGCGATCCTGCAGGAGAAAAACAGACTTTTTTTAAGAGATGGGAAGGGAGGGCAACCCTTTCAGGTCCCCTCCCTCTTTGGGGGCTTTGTACTCTCAATAAGCTCCTCTTTGCTGCCCACCAAAAAAAAAAAAAAAAAGAGAGAGAGAGAGAGAGAGATGGAGAGGGAGAACAGGGGAGGAACAGAGGGAGGGGGAGAGGGAGAATCTTAAGCAGACTCCACGCCCAGTGCAGAGCCTGACACGGGGCTCGATCTCACAACCCTGAGATCCTGACCGGAGCTGAAACCAAGAGTCGGATGCTTAACCAACTGAGCCACTCGAGCGCCCTGAGAAATAGACTTTTTAACCAGCAAACCGGACATAAGTAAAGGACAGTTACCTGTGCCTATCCTGACCTAAGAGTGGCGACAGTCAGCTGCCCTGTGTCCCACGGTCCACTGAAAGATCACTTTATATCAGGGGATATGTGGAATGGGAGAAAGTAGCTCTGGCCACGAAATAGGAGAGCAGGATTCTAAGCCCTAATTCCGCTACTCAGCTGTATAGTCTTGGATGAAATTCCCCACATCTCGGAGACTCCATTTCTTCTATAAGAGATTATAAAAATCTTTTATGCTTACCTAATCCTTGGCATGGGGTCATTTTACAATTGCATTGCTTCATTGCTTCTATCACAACCCCGGGAAGCAGGCAATGTGTATTTGTCTTTTTTTTTTTTTTTACAGATACATAAACTGAGGCCCAAGGAAGGGGTTGTATTGCCCAAGGGCACAGGGTTGGGATGCTCTGTCTTGTGCCCCCACCTCCCCTCTCCCTGCCTCAACTGCTTCATGGGATTGTTACAAAGATCCAGGGGTACCTGGTATTTGCAAATATCAGGGGCTGGCCAACTGCAGGTGGCGTGGCCATTATTAAAGAGCGAGGAAAGAAAGGCTCACGGGGAAGGCTTTCTCGGGGGTGAATCATCCCCCCCCTCCCCCGAGCTCCTGCTAGAAAGCCATTCTTTTCTGTCCAAAAGGGACAGGACCTCTCCTCCCTCCCCAACACATACCTTGTATTGCAATCCCAGCCACGATCTCCAATCACAGGGCACTAAGCCTTTCCAGAGCACAGCAGACAGAAGCCAAGGGCACGCCTGAGTCAGGCTGGAGGTCAAGTGTCCCAGAAAGGCATCTTTGTGCGGCCATGCCCACACTGGATGGCGGTTTCTGTGCCAGACAGGGGGAGGGGCCAGCGGGCCAGCCAGAACCCCAAAAGGAGCTACATCTCCACTCTGGGGATGCCGGCAGCCGCCACAACCTGGACGCCTCGCTTGCTTGCCTCAGGGGGCTGGTGCTCACGAGAGGGAAGCCTTGCCAGAGGCGGTTTGTAGGGAAACACGACAGTATTGGTGTAGGTTGCTGGGATTATTGTAGATTTGCCTCAGTTTGGGGCTTTTTCACGTTTGAACAGGCTTTGTGCTAACACCTACCCTGCCTCTCTTCCTCTCAGCTCTACACACTCACGCACACGCACACACACATGCGCGCATACACACTGCATCTTTCCTCCTGAGTTCTTCCACCGCTTTCCCTGTTTTAATAAAAACACGTCTACATGCGATCCAAACCGATAGGCACAGGTGCAAATGCAGACTGCCCCATGCCCAGACTCGTCATATGTGGAAATGCTAATAACTGCGATATCACGAGATTCCTCTACACCAACATCACTGCGTGCAAATCAAGGACAGACCAAAACACTACACAAAAGCCAGGACTTGTGTTACTTTGGTTTGGCTAGCATCGGAGAGGGACACTGCAAGCTTACAACAAGCCACATCGGGTATCTGGGGCTCAGGGCTCAGCCTCAGGGAATGCTCATTAATCCAGCGACGCCGATGGTCCACTAGGTGTGGGGTGTGATATGCATAACGTTGTCCCAGGTTAAAGGGGTGCCTGGGTGGCTCCGTCCGTTAAGCATCTGCTTTCGGCTCAGGTCACGAAGCCAGAGTCCCAGGATCGAGCCCCACATCAGGCTCCCTGCTCAGCGGGGACTCTGCTTCCTCTCCTTCTCCTCTTTCCCCTATTCATGCTCTCTCTCTCTTCCTCACTCTCTCCCAAATAAATAAGTAAAATCTTAAAAAAACCAACAACAACCATTGTCCTAGGTTACTATTAATAAGGTCTGAGTGCATTTGCTCTGGTTTAGAAACACTAAAGTGGATCGAATACTGTACCTCTTCGGAGTAGTCCAGCTTCGCTGCCTTAATTACTAGTCTTCAGAAGGATAAAACTATCTGGAAAATGAAACTGTTTCAAGTCAGGGTTGGGAGACAAGGGGTTAGTTATCTCTCCAAGTTAAGGAAGACCCAGACAACAATCCTCTAGATGACCGGGGAGTTGAGTGAGTTGGCAAACACTGTAAATGTTCTTACTGCAGAAGTGAATCCTCCCTGGACAAGTTCATTGTGGACTTAATCATAGAGGGATGCCTGGGTGGCTCAGCTGGTTAGGTGTCTGCCCTCGGCTCAGGTCAATAATCCCAGGGTCCCGGGATCAAACTCCGAGTCGGGCTCCCTACTCAGCAGGGAGTCTGCTTCTCCCTCTCCCTCTGCCTGCTGCTCCCCCTGCTTGTGCTCTGTCTCCCTCTGTCAAATAAATAAATAAATAAGATCTTAAAAATTTTTTGTTAAAAATCATACAGAGAAATTGCTTGGATGACCCCGGCTGATCTGACCACCTGTGCCCTCGCAGAGGCTCTCGGTTGTGATTAGGCCCTCTGCTGGTCTGAAGGGCCAAGCTGAGGCCAGGACCCAGGCCAGGGCTGTGCCCGCAGACTCTGGTTCATCCCACAAAACTGAGAGACTCCAAAGAGCAGGGAAAAGTGAAGTCAGACATACAATCTCTGTGCTTACCGCTACCACTCACCAGCTACGGGATCTAAGGCCAATGACCCATCCTCTCTGAGCCCTACCCTCCTAAGGCGTAAAATCAGGGGAATAAAGACCTGCCAAGCCACCCTTGATAGGATTTGAGAACTCAAAAGTAGGTGTAGGTAAAAGCACTTTTTAAAAAATAGTAAAATACTATAGAAATGTAAGGTATTTTCAATATCCTTGTTTTTACTATGTCTCTTGGTGGCTTAGGAACCTACTACCTGTTTGCACCGACTGTGAAACTCGCATGCCACATCCTGAATGTGCCATCATTCCGCAGCTATACTGGGCATGCCCCTACCACATACGGGCTCGCTTGCAGACACAGGGTGAGACGGTGTGGACAGGAGGAATAAAGTCTCTGCCTTCCTATCTCTGGTGGGAGAAGACAGACAGTGAATAAAGAAAGAGAAACATAATTCAGTCTGTGACAATGTTAAATGCCAGGAATAAAATAACATAGAGCAATTGGGCTACCGAAGGACCAGGGAAGGTAGAGAACACTTTTTTCAGGCCCATAATTCTGTATCAAAAAGATCCAAATCTTCTCCTGGGACCACCTTCCACCCACTTCTCTGTCAGTTCCTTCCCTTTCCAAAAACCCAGAGCCCATGTTTGTCTACCTCAAATTAGAATTAGAAGACAACTTTTTATGTTGCCTATAAATTCTCTAACCACTAGAGCTGAAAATAATATCATAAACTCTAAGTGTGCATTTTTTTTAAAAAATTCAATTAACAAAGAGAGTGTTATTAGTTTCAGAGGTAGAGTTCAGTGATTCATCAGTTGTGCCTAACACCTAGGACTGATTATATCCTGTGCCCTTCTTAATGCCCATCACCCGGTCACCCCACCCCTCCACGCTCCTCCCCTCCAGGCACCCTCGGTTTGTTTCCTTGTTTCCTATGATTAAGAGTCTCTTATGGTTTGTCTCCCTCTCTGATTTCATCTTATTTTATTTTTCCCTTCCCTTCCCCTGTGATCCTCTGTTTTGTTTCTTAAATTCCACATATGGGTGAAATCATACAATAATTGTCTTTCTCTGACTTATTTCGCTTAGCAGAATACCCTCTAATTTTATCCATGTCATTGCAAATGGCAAGATTTCATCTTTTGGTGGCTGAGTAATATCCCATTGTATATATATACCACATCTTCTTTACCCATTCATCTGTCGATGGACATCTGGACTCTTTCCATAGTTTGGCTATTGTGGACATTGCTGCTAGAAATATTGGTGTGGATTTTTTGAAAAAAAATACTGCACTGGACCAACCTAAGTATTCTGTTAGGACATAATTCTGGAAGCAATATAGCAGCAGAGTGGGTAAAAGCAGTGCTTCGGACTCAAATAGTTTGCTCCATCATTTTATCATTTAGCCGCGGCTCTTGGCCAAGCTGCCTGGCATCAAGTCTTGGCCTTCCCATCTGTAAAATGGGGTTAAAAGCACCTACCCAATAGGCTAATTATAATAGTGAAACTAAACAATTTAGGTATAGTATTTATGGTACTAAGCTTATGGTAAGAACTTAATAAATGCTCGCTAGATAAATATTATTATAATTCTTATTTTCCATATAAGTAGAGAAAGCTTCTAGCAAACAGAGACACATCTAAATTATCTTTGTATCCTCCACCACATAGCACCATGCTGAGTACTCAGGAGATTAATAATTAGTTGTTAAATAATTTGTGTCCAATTAATACAGAATGGACAGAATGAAGCCAAGAGTCACATTGGCAATGCACGGCACAAACAGGCCCACTGCAGAGTTCTTTCTTCCCATTTTTCACAAATCCATTCACCAATGCCAACCAACTTCCTGTGGTTAGAGAAATTGTTGGAGAACTACCAGCTACCCCCATACTCAGGGGTTCAGCTGGGATGACATGTACGCCCCTTAAACTGTGATCTGAATTTCTCTTTCACATTGCTATTGATCCTACAGAAGGCCCCCTGTTTCATCACCACGCTGTTATGTTTTCATGAGGAAGAGAAGACAGCAGACCGAAAAAAAAGAGAAACTCCAAATTATGATAATTAGGGATAAAGGGAGGAAGAAGGGAAACCAAAGAAAAGAAAACTGGAAATGTGGACAGAGAGAGGCCAGCACTGTGAAGCAGGGACCATGGTGTGATCTGTCCCCTAGCCAGTCATCCGGTGATGGGGACACATGGGTGGGGAGGGGTGGGCACTTGGCCAGGGGCCATCAGCCCTCTTGGGCTAGGCTGCCCTTCCCAAGTGAGAGATCTTCAACCAATATTCACATGGCCACGGTCCTTCACAGTGAGAACACATGACTGGGCTTGGAAAGCAAGCATTTTTTTGCAGAAAGAGCTTTCCCTAAATTAACTATAAACTGAGTATAATTGTGTGCCATGAACCCCACTACAACCATTTGGAGAATATTCAAGGTCATTACCCTCAAGTGAAATTGGTGTCCTGAGATGATCCTGATGTTGAGGAAATCATTGCTGAGAGCACCCATCACGAACACATCATGTATTTAGCTAGCTTTGAATTTCTAACCCTAAAATCTCTTCTCGATACCATCATTACTTGTAAAATCTAGAGTTTAATGTTGAAATAAGGGAAAGAGGAAGCATGGTGTTGCTCTGAACCTAAGACCACTGTAATTACAGTCTAGACTCTGGGGCGGCGGTTCTCAAATTTGAGCATGGCTCGGAATACCTGCAGAAAAGGCTAAACACGGATCGTTGGACCTCTCTCTCCCCCACCCAGAGTCTTTGGGATGCTGGGCCTTGCCCCCAGTAGGTCTGGGAGGAGTCTGTGACTTTCCATTTCTAACGATTTCCCAGGCGATGCTGATGCTGCTGGCCCAGAAACCACACTTTGAGAATCACTGACCTAGCACATTCCTCCCCCTCTTTGCATACCCCTCCCCCTGCATGTATGCACAGGGAGGTCCAGTCATGATAATAGAGACTTTTTTTCCAGTTTTATCAAGAAAAAATTGACATCCATCGCTGTGTATGTTTAAGGCGGACAGTGTGGTGATTTAATTTATATATATTGTGAAATTATTACCATGATAGGTTCTGCTACCATCTGTCTTCTCCTATAGATATGACAAAAGGAAAAAAAGGAAAAAATTTTCTCCTTGTGAAGAAAACTCTTAGAATTTACTCTCTTAACAACTCTGCATGCACCATACGGCTGGGTTAGCTCACCATGTCCGCCATCGTCTCGTACATTCCATCCCTAGTGCTTATTTATCTTGTAACCGGAAGTTTGTACCTTTTGATTACCTTCCTCCAACTCTCCCTCCAGGCTGCCCCTCTGGTAACCATAAATCTGATCTCCTTTTCTACAATTGTTTGTTTGTTTGTTGTTTGCTTATTTTCTTAGATTCATATAGGAGATCATATAGTATTCGCCTTTGTCTGACTTACTTCCTTTAACATAATGCCTTTAAGGTCCAACCATGTTGTCACAAATGATAGGACGGCCTTGTTTTGCTGAATAACATCCTGTTGTGTATATATATATATATATATATATATATATATATATATATATACACCTCAACTTCTTCATCCATTCATCTACTGATGGACATTTAGGTTTCCTTGTCTTGGCTACTGTGAATAAGGCTGCTGTGAATACGGAAGTCCAGATATCTTTCCAAGATCCTGATTTCAATTCTTTTGCATATATGCCCAGCAGTGGAAATGCTGGGTCATATGGTAGTTCTATGTCTAATTTTTTTGAGGTTCCTCTATACTGTTTTCCATAGCGGCTACACCAATTGACATTCCCACCAACAGTGCACAAGGGTTCCCTTTTCTCCATATCCTTGCCAGCATTTGTTATCTTTTGTCCTTTTGATGATGGCCATTGTAACAGAGATGAGATGATATCTCATTGTAGTTTTCATTAGCATTTCCTTAGTGATTAGTGATGCTGAGCAACATTTCATGTGCCTGTTGGCCTTCCATATTATCTTCCTTGGAGAAATGTCTATTTAGATCATTTGCCCATTTTTAAATTGGGTTACTTGGGGATTTTTGCTACGGAGTTGTAGGAGTTCTTTATATATTTTGAATACGAACCCCTTATCAGATACATGGTTTGTAAGTATTTTCTCCCATTCCACAGCTTGCCTTTTCATTTTGATGGTTTCTTTTGTGGAGCAGAAGCTTTTTTAGTTTGATGTAGTTCCAGTTGTCTATTTTTTATTTTATTGCTTGTGCTTTGGTGTCCTAACCAAAAAATCATTACCAAGACCCATGTCAAGAGGCCCTGTTCCTCCTCCTACGCTGTTGGTGGGAATGCAAGCTGGGGCAGCCACTCTGGAAAACCGTATGGAGGTTCCTCAAAAAGTTGAAAATAGAGCTACCCTACAACCCAGCAATCACACTACTGGGTATTTACCCTAAAGATACAAATGTAGGGATCCGAAGGGGCA
>CM052893.1:51790973-51897246 GCA_028534135.1 Potos flavus | reverse complement strand
CTAGATGTCCATCAACAGATGAATGGATAAAGAAGATGTGGTATATATATACTATGGAATACTACGCAGCCATCAAAAAAATTAAATCTTGCCATTTGCAATGACGTGGATGGAACTAGAGGGTATTATGCTAAGGGAAATAGGTCAATCAGAGAAAGACAATTATCATATGATCTCTCTGATATGAGGAATTTGAGAGGCAAGGCAGGGCAGGGGGTCCTGGGGTTAGGGAGGGAAAAAATGAAACAAGATGGGATCAGGAGAGAGACAAACCATAAGAGACTCTTAATCTCATGAAACAAACTGAGGGTTGCTGGGATGTTGCGGGGGGGTAAAGATAGGGTGGCTGGGTTATGGACATTGGGGAGGGTATGTGCTACGGTGAGTGCTGTGAAATGTGTAAGCCTGATGATTCACACACCTGTACCCCTGGGGCAAATAATACATTATATGTCAATTAACAACAAAAACAAAAAGCTCTGTTCCTATTTTCTTCTAGGAATTTCATGGATTCAGGTCTTGCATTTAAGTCTTCAACCCATTTTGACCTAGGTTTTATGAGTGGTGTAGAATATGAATCCAGTTTCATTCTTTTACATGTCAATATCCAATTATCCCGGCACTAATTATTGAAGAGACTGTCTTTTCTCCATTAAGTATTCTTGACTTCCTTGTCAAATATTAGTTGACTATATATGCTTGGGTTTATTTCCATGTTCTTGATTCTGTTCCATTGGTCTATTGGTCTGTTTTTATGCCAGTACCATGCTGTTTTAATGACTACAGATTTATTGTATAGCTTGAAATCAGGAAGTACGATGCCTTCTCCTTTGTTCTTCTTTCTCAAGATTTCTTTGGCTATTTGGGACCTTATGAGTTCTACATAAATTTGGGGGCTTTTTTTTTTCTACTTCTGTAAAAAAATGCCTTTGGAATCTTGACAGGGAGTGCACTGAACCTATAGACGACTTTCAGTAATACTGACATTATTTCAACAGTATTAATTCTTCTAATCCACGAACATGAGATATCTTTCCACTTATCTGTGTATTCGATTTTTTAAAATATTTTATTTATTTATTTGAGAGAGGGAGAGAGAGAGCACATGTGCACAAGTGGGGGGGGAGGGGCAGAGGGAGAAAGAGAAGCAGACTCCCTGCTGAACGGGGAGCCCTACTTGAGGCTCGATCCCAGGACCACGACCTGAGCTGAAGGCAGCCACTTAACCAACTGAGCCGCCCAGGTGTCCCAAGATATATTTTTATGCTTGATTTGTTAAGAGTTTTTATCATGAATGGATGTTGAATTTTGTTGAATGCTTTTTAAGCATCTACTGAGATGATCATATTCATTATATTCATTTTATTAATGTGGTATAATGAATTCATAATCCATTATATTAATGTGGTGTATCACACTGATTGATTTGTCTATGTTTAACCATCGTTTCATCCCAGGGACAAATCTCATGTGATCATGGTGAATGATTCTTTTAATGTACTACTGAATTTGGTTTGCTAGAATTTTATTGAGAATTTTTGCATCTATCTTCATCAGGGATATTGACCTGTGGTTTTCTTTATGTAGTTCCTTTTCTGGTTGTTGGTGTAAGGATAATGCTGGCCTTGTAAAATGAGTTTTGGAGTGTTTCCTTCTCTTCAATTTTTGGGAAAAATTTGAGAAGGGTTGATGTTAATTCTTTAAATGTTTGGCAAAATTCACCAGTGAAGCCATCCGGCCCTGAGTTTTTCCTTATTGGGAGATGTTTATTACTGATTCAATCTCCTTACTAGTTATGTGTCTAGTCAGATTTTCTATTTCTTCCTGATTCAGTCTTGATAAGTTACACATTTCTAAGAATTTTTCCATTTCTTCTAGGTTTTCTGGTATATTGGCATAGAGTCGTTCTTAGTAGTCTTATAATTCTTTGAATTTCTGTGCTACCAGTTATAATGCCTCCTTTTTCATTTATAATTTTGTTGATTTGGATTCTTTCCCTTTTTTTCCTGGTTAGTCTAGCTAAGGGTTTGCCAATTTTGTTCATCTTTTCTTTTCTTTTTTTTTTTTTTAAGATTTTATTTATTTATTTGACAGAGAGATCACGAGTAGACAGAGAGGCAGGCAGAGAGAGAGGGGGGGAAGCAGGCTCCCTGCTGAGCAGAGAGCCTGATGCGGGACTCGATCCCAGGACCCTGAGATCATGACCTGAGCTGAAGGCAGAGGCTTTAACCCACTGAGCCACCCAGGCGCCCTTGTTCATCTTTTCAAAGAACTAACTGTTAGTTTGGTTTATCTTTCGTACTATTTTTCGATTCTCTATTTAACTTTGCTTTTATCTTTATTATTTCCTTCTTCTGAAAGTTTTGGGTTCAGTTTGTTCCCCTTTTTCTAGTTCCTCAAGGCATAGAGTTAGGTTCTTTATTTGGGATATTTCTTGCTTCTTAATGGAGAGTCTTGCTATGAACTTCTCTCTTGGAGCTGATTTTGCTGCACCCTATAAGTTTTGGTGTGTTTCCATTTTCATTTGTCTCAGAACAATTATTTCCCCTTTAATTACTTCTTTGAGTCATTGGATCCAAATATCCATTTCTCAGGTTTGGAAAATTTTCAGCCATTACTGATTTAAATACACTTTCTGTCCTTTTCTCTTTCTCTTCTCCTTCTGGAATTCCCGTTGCATTGTTTCTTTTCATTCTGTTCTACAATTCCCATACGGCTTCTTTACTTCTTTCATTCTTTTTCTCTTTTTGCTTCTCTGACTGGGTAATTTCCAATGTCCTATCCTCCAGATCACTAATTCTTTCTTCTGCATGGCAAGTCTACTTTTAAACTCTACTGAAGTCTTCACTCATTTATTGTGTTTTCCAACTCTAGAATTACTGTTTGGGTTTTTGATGGTTGCTATTACCTTGTCAAACTTCTAGTTCTGTTCATGTGTAGTTTTCCTAATTTCATTTAGTTGGCTGTGTTTTTCTTGTAGTTCACTAAACTTCCTTAAGAGGTTTATTCTGAATTCTTAGTCTGACAATTCATAGATCCTGATTTCCTTAGGGTATTTGGAGCTTTATTATTTTCCTCATATTTATATGATTATTTTTTGTGATCTGTGATTCTTTATATCAGTATCTTGTGCACTTGAGTAATGAGACTCCTCTTTAAGACTTTACAAGTTTGCTTTGGCAGAGACAGTTCTTTGTTAGCTCAGTTTGGGTTTCTGTGTGTGTCTCATAGTAATGTCTTTACGCAAGTGGGGCCTGCTGCTATGGTCTATTTTGAGGTGAGGCAATTGTTTGAGCTCCAAAGATGAGGATGGGAGTGCCACCAGCTGAGAACAGTTGGATAGGACTGCTGGCTTGTCTCCCTACCCACATGAAGCTCCAGGCTGGACTCCGCAGGTGCATGAATTCTCTGGTGAGGCTTACGAGAGTGTTGGGACTGGGTACTATGTACTATAAGTGGGACCATGAATTAGTTTCCTTGCTCTGTCAGGGCAGCAGGCAGCTCATTGTTTGGGGGCTCAAATCAGTCCTAAGTGTGCACTGAATTCCCTGGTCGGACGAGGCCACTGGTTTGCTCTGATGATGACGGAAGCCATAGACAATGCTCTGTTCAAATGCCACTTGTGTGTCGTGTTGTTGGATGATCTGTGCAGCTTCTTGGGTGCTCTGGTTTGGTTCCTAGTTGGACAAGCTGAAGGCTGTACTCGGCAATGAGTGGGACTATGAATTAGGTTCCCTGCCTGGGTACAGCAAGAAAAGCAGCTCAAAACCACAGAAGCTCTTTGATTGCTGTCCTAACTCAAGCCAGTCCACACCCCAAGTTCCCTGGCTGAAGAGGGCCAGTAGCTTTGCCTTGCAAACTATCTGCTCTGTCTGCTTTTCTCTTGTCTTGAATGCCACTGGGCTACAGAGCTTCCAAGAGTTGTCTCCAGCTCTCTGGTCAGATTGAGCCAGAAGATATTCTCCGCAGTGCATGGAGCTGTATCTCAGTCCCCTTGCATGGGTGGGAAGGGGGAAGGACCACTCCAGGATACTCTCAATTTCTCAAATAGGATCTCTGATTGGGAGGGGCCAGGAGATACCCTCAGCCTTGGCTCTGAATTAATCCCTCTGCTTACGCAGAGCCTCCATGCCCAGTACTGGCTTTGCTCTGCAGCTGAGCAGCCCTCCCTGCCCACCTCTTGTCCTGAGCACGACTACGTTCTCTTTTCCCACCGGAGGAACCAGTAGCTCAGGGTAGACCTCTCTTCATGGTGCTGTGTTGTTCTGGGCAAAGCAATGTAGTCAACATGTAATCTCTTCCCTTATCCTTCTAATGCAGTCTGTCTTGGTCTCTGAGGTGCTGGGGGAGGGGGAGGTTTCAGCCTCACCCCCATGTTATAGAATTCACTCAGTCACTAGCTCAAATTGCCTTCCCACTTTGTTATTTTTCTTGGACTAATTTTGAAAGCTTATGCCAGAATAGCAGTTAGGTAATGAAGCATGGCAATTATTACTCCAGGTTTTAGACTTTGGGTTGTTCTCGAATAGATGTTAGTTGTCCTCATGGGAGGGAGCGAAGTCAGGACCGACCTCTGTTGCCATCTTGCTGACATCACGCTCTCCATAATGCTTTCCTACTTTCAGCTGACAGAGACCCTCATACCTTTTCAATTAATCTGCATTGTCAGAGTGATTGCTGCTAGTTTTGATAATTAGGGTAGAATGACATTATATTTAAAAAATAATGGTGTGATTGGATGCAAAGCTGGGGAGGAATATACGGTGACCTAAGATTGACACCAACAGGGAAAGCCACGGGCATACATCATCTTGAAGTGCCCTCCCCAGCACAGGGGCCAGTTCTCCCTCCTCTCTGTCAAGGGTGGTGGCTACTAAACACCAGAGCCATGGGTACCCAAGCTGGTAAGAGAATGGTGAGCCCCTGAAAGGACTCTGGAGCATGAGTCCCCTCTCCTCTACCCTCACATCGGGTTGCTCCCTACGCCTCTGTTCATTATCATCCCTTCCAGGACTGAGGCAGAGGCTTCTGCCTGTAAACCCCAGATCACTCAAACTAGCATCTCTCACAAAACTTGAATGTTATTAAGTGTGTCCGTTTAGCTTAATGTCTCAGACCAAGCCTTAAATGAGCCCTCCCTTGCAATCAGCCGTCTCATCTCCACTGACACCAGCGAGAACTGGAGCAAGAGGCTATCAAGCAGCTGGACGGTGGGAAATGCCTTGCCATTACAGGTACGGCTGAACTTCAGGGGAAATGTAGGTAGCTGATATGCTAGTTCAGTGGCTGCTATCAGGTTCTAAGTTAATACGGCTTTTCTTTACATCACATGTGTCATTCTAAATAATGGATGTGCGCCTGAGAAATTGTGCATGAATAAAACTTCTATAAAGCTGAATTTTATTCTCCCACTGAAGGAGTTCTTGAACTTATAGCTGATTTATCTTCAAGGATAAATAAATGTTCTTCTATATACAGAGGAGTCCTTCCATCACTCATGTTATTTACAGGCATTTACATGGAAGTCAGAAGAAAGGGAAAACCAAAGTATGTCCTCGACCTCCCTCTGCCTTGGGTGGTGTCTCTGGCAGCTGTCACATTTCCTCCATGGCTCCAAGTCACACTTGAAAATCCCACTGCAGTTCCAGTTTTCACCAGATGTTCACAGAACTTATATCGCCTGTCACTCCGCAACTTCCCTCTGCTGCAAATTTATGTCTCACCATCCTCACCTGTTTGCATCTCAACAATCTCCTGATTGTGTAACCAACGCTCTGTGTTAAACTCTGCTTTAAATATTGACAGTTGTTTCTACCTTGACGTGTGGCCCCTGGCTGATACAGTTCCCAGAATGACAAGGGACTTTATGGTTTTGGCAACTGTCTCTTCATTTGCCAGGTAAGCCTCTCCAGACACTTCATATCACCAGCCATACTGAAACCAAAGTTAGCTCAAATCGCCTTCCCGCTTTGTTATTTTTCTTGGACTAACTTTGAAGGCTTATGCCAGAATAGCAGTTAGGTAATGAAGCATGGCAATTATTACTCCAGGATTTAGACTTTGGGTACGAGATTTGTTGGAAATCAGTACTAAAGTGCTCTGAGCAGTCAGCACCACGGCCAGATCCAAAAGGCCACAGACAAAACTGGAAGCCAGAAAAGACTTTAATGGAAATTTATTCCAGGGACAGGAGAGAGCAATTGGACAGCTTATCATTTTTGCTTGTAGTGCCTCTCTTCAATTTGTCTCCAATATCTGTACTTTGTCATATACAGACCAAACAACTAAGAAAACAGGTGTTGTCACATGCTGCAAGCCTCTGGGAATTGTGAAAATTGAAATGATCGCTACAACCTGTCCTAGAAATTAGTTACCACCATCCATCAGATACGAGATGCTTTTAATTATAAGACATGTCCTTATTTTATGGACCACCAAGAAAGAAAAAAAGATGACCAATTAAACTTTGATACCTTACTTTATCACTACATCTCAATTTTATGAGTCACATCCCAATTTTGGATATGTTAAAATGCAACCGATAAAAGTGCCTTAGAATATTAAATATAGCAATGGCTCTGTTTTGGGCACCTAACTCTTCTTGAACCAGATATACTGTTTAAGGGTCCATTCTAGAAAACCCCAAGGCTTAGGATCTTGGGGAGAGCATCCATCAATAAAAGTTATAGATAGCCCTCTGGTCACTTCCATTATTAGTCCCAAATATCTCTTTGACCATGTCAGTGGATGCAAGTGAGCCTGATACTAAACAGGCCTTCAGTAGTAACTACAACATGGATGATACGTCAATTTCCTCAACTCTGATGTGATGGAGTTCTGATAAATGATGTCTTAAATTCCCTTCAACTTGATCTTCTAAATGAAAGGGGGACATACAAGCACATATGCTGTCTGGTTATGATCACTAAATTGACCAGCGGTTCTCAATAAGGAATTTTTCCATCCCCAGGGTCATCTGCAAATGTATGAAGGCTCTTTGTCTGGTTGGTACAACGCCTGATGACCTCACTGGCATTTAGCAGATGGAGGCCATAGAGGCAAACTAACAAAGTGTCTCCCCCAAAATGCCAGTAGGGCTCACGCTAAAGTATCTTGACTGAGACCTTCTGAGAAGGTGTTTCCGATGGTGAACGGAATCCTCTGAGCTAATGTTTCCATAATGATTTTTTTCTAATTTTATTATAATGGTTTCATGTTGACAGCATAGAAGAGAGATAGCCAGACTGTCCCTTAGGCAATGCCTAAAGAACTTCCAAGCCTCGGCATTTGCTATCTAGATGACTGTCTGAATCTTAACATTCTCCCATGAACTTCTCAAGTTTCACCTTTTCTGGTGCTGGGACCCATCCCACACATAAGGCAATAACTCCCTGCACAGGCTGAGATAAGAGGGACCCATAGGCTTCCTACTGCCCTGTCACATTACTCACAAATCCGCCCATAGAGTTAGGACTTACCTTCCAGCTGCCTCTTGCTGGAACATGCTGAGAGAAAGGACAGCATCAAAGAAATAACCCTGGTGAGCATTTAGATCAATGACTTCACATTACAGGGGAGGAAACGGAGTTCCAGATAGGTGAAGGATGCTCGTCCGAGATCATACACCTACTATTAGCCACTCCCAATCCAGGCTGCCAGCCTGTTGGCTCAGAGTCCAGTGCCACATACAGTGTCTATCATAGGTGGTAAAAAGACAAAGTCCTCGATGGTGCTGATCAGACAAGTGAATGACACCTCAATGTAAAATGTTACTGACTCACTGCCCAGAGAATGAGTTATTCTTTTCTCCCTTCTGAATACTTCAGTAAGTATCTCCCACAAATAAGAATATTCTTATTCTTATATATATTATATATATTTACAGAATCTTCTGTAACAGAACCTATTATATATAATATATATATTATATATTCTACTATAACCATACTAAAATTGTCAACGTTAAAAAGTGACATTAATACATTACAAATCTGAATCTTTATTTTGCTAATTGCCCCCACGATATCCTTCTTCTCAAGATCCAACCCAGGAACCCACACTGCAATTAGTTGTTGGAGGTCCTTAATCTTCTCCAATCTGGGACAGTTCTTCAACCTTTGACTTTCATGGGACTTCATGTTTGAAAAATACAGGACAGTTATCTTGTACATCTACCAATTTGGGCTTGCCTGATGTTTCCTCATTATAGTTTTAAGTTATGTGTTTTTGGTTGGAGCCGCAGGAGTGATGTTGTGGAAAGAGGTAATTCTTGTTAATCTCATACTCTCAATCTGTAGGGTTAAACACTACCCCTCACCATTTGTTAATAAAACATTTTTCTAAAGGAAATTATTCCATCTTTCGGGCTTACTAAGTAGAGTTTGTAGACACAGTATTTGTTTATTTGTTTTTTGGTATGGGTCTCCATCTTTTAGTAAATCCTAAAGGGTACTGTCTTAAACATAAGCAGTTGTATAAATTATAGAAAGTATGGGAGGTTGGGTAGAGCAGGGAATAACTCTAGAAAACACTTTCTCTAGGATGTTGTAGGAAATAAATCTTTAATATCAGCTTCTTTGCTGATTACTTCCTTCTTTATATTAAAGAAGGATTTCAAAGTCATACTCTGCTTCACTGAGAGTTCTGTTTAGTTGGGTTCTGTGAACCTACATTTGATGCAAAATTAGAGTCATTATTAAATCTGAATAATCCCATTTCCCCTACTTAAACTAATATAATAGGCATTTTTACCTGTTCTGAACATTATAAATTCTAAAGCTTATAATTTGAGAATTGTAGCCTTCAGGATACTCTGATACGAGTTTCTCCCACTACTGGAAATTTGCCTACGCAGACCACCCAATGCATTCAGGGCATCACGGGGACTGAAACCAGGAGGTCAGCTGCATCTGATGAATACTCTCAAGAGAGATTTCTCAGACAAGAGAAAGAGAAACCTCCTTTTGCTGTGCTCCCTGATCCTTGGGCACATCCAAGGTCAAAGCAGATGAATAGAGTGGGGGAAGGTTTGTAAAAAGCCTGCCTCCCTGAAACATGGTGGAGGGAGAGCTGGGGATATCCTCCTGAGCTAGAGCAGCAAAGGGTCTCATTTGAGGGTGCGGAGAGGCCCATGGGAGGCTTGACATTCTGGCCAGATGTGCTGCCTTGGCCTGAGACCCCCACACTGGGAGTCACTGTGTCCGGGCTCAAAGACTTAGAGTTCATCCAAGAAAGGGAGCCATTTCCATTCCTTTTTTTTCAACCTGGGAAGAGCACCAGAAAATGCCAGCATGTAGTTCTACAAGCCCCCTGAAGGGAAACCCAGGTCTCCATGGGTCTCACTTATGTAGAACGCGGAGTAGGCTTACAGCATCCCACAGAACCATGGGACACTGGCAAGGGAAGGAGGAGTGGTGGAGGGTGAACACTCCTTTGTACGTTTTCCAGGGCAGGAGGCGTCTGGTGTCACTGCCTCATCTCCTCCTGAGGAAACACTACTTCTACTAAGGTGAGGAGTTTCCTAGGAGCAGCCTATTATCTACAAAGAAAATAAACACAATTCCAATAACCTGACTGCCCCAATACATAATTCTAGACAAATTCTTGGGGAAAATGCTAGAACCAATGTCACATTCTCTTTGGCACATTCCACTTTGCAGAGATTGTGTCTGGTGTCCTTTGTCCTTCCTTCAAGAACCTGAATTCCCTCTCGTCACACCCCAGCTGTTAGACGACGTAATGCCAGCTGTGGTTCCTCGCGTCCCTGTCAAGCAGCCTCACACACAGCTTCTCATCCGTATGAAAAGGGCACTGTGGTGAGTCAGGGAGATGTCCTTGGAGTGTCACATCTTGGGTTTCATCACTCTCCCTTGCCAGTGTATGAACAAACTGTCACAAGGACCAGCAGAAGTCCCCAGTGCTTGGGTAGTGATGACAAGCTCTCTTTATTGAGCATTTACTTTGTGATAAACACTTTATAGTAGCCTATTACAAGCATCACAACTGGCCATTTTGCAAGTGAAGGAAGGGAAGTCAAAGTGTTTACCCAAGGTCACTAGCTACCACGAAGAAGAACCATAAGTTAAATCCAATGTCCATCACCCCCAAAGCCTCTTAGCTGAATCACTGACTACTCTAGTCCTCGTCAATTTCTCTCTTCTCTAAAATCATGTAGGGGCGCCTGGGCGGCTCAGTCAGTGAAACGTCTGCCTTCGGCTCAGGTCATGATCTTGGGGTCCTGGGATCGAGTCTCATATCAGGCTCCCTGTGCTTCTCCCTCTGCCCCTCACCCCACTCGTGTTCTCTCTCACTCTCCCTCTCAAATAAATAAAATCTTTTAAAAAATAAAATCATATTTAAACACTTAAAATGTACACCAAATCACTGTCTAAATTTTGCCCGCCGATAGACTCAAAAGTGTGTTGAAGTCCATCCGATGACAGAGGCGGTATCTTTTGTATCATTATGATCCCCGGGTGAGCAGTCTCAGGCTGGTCACAGAGGACGGGCTCAAGTACTGCCTGAATGAATGACATTGGAGGCGAAGATAATAAAGAGGGACTTGTAGAATGTGTGTGTGTGTGATTTATTCCACAGAACCAGACTTAAAAGGAATTTCAGTTAACTGTTTCGTCCAAGATACATATCTCATGCCCACGTCCTTTCATATCCATCCATTCATAGTGTGGTTAGGGATACAGCAAGAAATATGGGCAGACAGGAGACTGTATTAGTCAGAATCTGAGGTGGATGGGACAAGGAAAAAGCCCCACCCTGTCATAGGATTATTCTAGAAGGAAACAAAGGGAGTTGGGAATCACTACAGAACACTTCGGGCTTAATTAGGGTCTGGGTTCACACGTTTCCTGGTGAAATCAGAGCAATTGACAGCTGTCGCAGGATGAGGTTTAGATCCATTTCTGCAGACAATGGTCACTAACAAGGACAGATGCCCATTGCTCATGCTAAGGCGACAGTCACTATGACTCTTATCTGATAGACTCTATGGGCTGCTCTAGTTCAGTACTTCTCAAACTTTATAGGTAACAGACTTAGATTTCTGCCTCCAACCCCCCAGAGTGGCTAATTAAATAGGTCCAACTAGGGTCTAAGAATTCGCATTTCTAGGGGTGCCTGGATAGCTCAGTTGGTCGAGCGTCTGACTCTTGGTTTCAGCTCAGGTCATGATCTCAGGGTCCTGAGATCGGGCTCCATGCTCAGCACGGAATCTGCTTGTCCCCCTGCTCTCTCTCTCTCTCAAATAAATAAAATCTTTAAAAAACTAATTCACATTTCTAACACATTTCCAAGAGACGCTGATGCTGCCAGTCTTGGAACACTCTTTGAGAACTGCTACCCTACGTGATGTTTGCTGTTGCTCTTGTTTCATTTATTTGCTTCCCCAAAGCCATATAAACTCTGACAACTGCATCAGTGAAGACACTGGTGAAAAACTACCTAGGATTAAACCTTCGTTGTTTCTGTGATTCTCAAATCCATGCCTGACCTCCCTCTTGAACCCAAGACAGATGTGTGCAACTGCCCACCAGACATCCATATCCACATTGTCCATGCAAATCTTCCCAATTCAACATGCCTCACCTGAATCCATTATCTAGATTTTTCTTCTCTGAACTTCTGTCTCTGCTTCTGCTATCAAGGATGACCCAAAGTCATCCTTGACTTCTACTTTTCTTCCTATCTGTAACATCAGTTAATTCTAGAATTTAAGCCCCACAGCGGCAGATGCTTGGCCTCGTTTATTCACCACCATATCCCCAGCACTCAGAACGATGTCTGGGACAATGTAAGGATTCATTAGGTGTTGAATGAATAAATGGAGGAATGAATTTCCGAAGCAACCCCCCCATCTATGCTTGAGTTCAAGCCTTTGTGTCTCATGGAAACACCGCAGGAGACTGCAGCCCAGCTCCCCACTTCTGCAATGTCACCCCCACTCCGCTCCACCCTCCATACTTCCCTGTTAGAAGCACAAATTGAGATGCTTCACAGCTGTGTTTACAAACTTCTGATCAGACTTGCTTTAACCATCAAAATATATCCAAGTAAGATACACAAAACCCTTCATGTTTTGGCATCAGTCTTGCCATTCGCACCAGCACCAGGATCTCCGTCCCCCAGAGGAACCCTACCTTCCAGCCCTTCCTCCTACAGCAGGATACAACCCTACTTCTGCAACTCGGTGCACACGAAGGTACACCATTCTTTCTAGCAACTTAGTCAACTCCCTTTCATCATCTGAAAATGACCTCTTCTACCAAGACGCAGGTGCACTTTCCAAAGATCTCTCTGCCCCAATATACAGACACACGCCCCAAGGGGGAATTACTGATCCCACTTCTGTGATTCGAGCACTTTGTGTCTCTATTGAAACATACATGCAGATTATATTTTACTGCAATTATTTTGTTATAGGAGTTTCCTCTCCACTGAAGAACCTGAGTGTGTGTAAACGCAGAGGTCGTTTTCCTTCCTCACCAATATCTAACCCAGCATCTGACAGGCCCTCAAATGTTTGTTGAACTTGCCTCGATTTAATTTAGTGAGCATCAATCAGACAGTAAGGAATAAACCAACAGCCATGGACTTAGTGAGACTAATTCTCTGAGGTCTTCACCAGCAAGGCCAAACCCAAAACTAAAGTAATTACTCGGGCAGATAATTCATGAAAGAAGGAAAAGCATTTGCATTTGAATGATCTAGCGAGGATTTTCTGCTTGTTGATGTTTCTGGAATTTTTCAGATAATGGCTTCGATTCTTTGATTCTTTCATGGTGTGGAGAGTAGGCCAGAAAGTTAATCTGTCAATCACTCTCCCCTCTGAAACCAGGCAACTTTCAACCGGTTCTGCTGAAACAGAAAAATTCAATGGAAACCAAGTTTTAGAATGCCGTCAGGCACAAGCTTGAAGGGCCTGCAGGGTTCCGAGTCAGCACTCTAAAGAGCTCCTGAGGACCGCCAGGAGCCCTGCAGATGCTCTCCTGCGATTTAAATAACCTCACATCTGGCTACCATTTATTTACGCCCTTAGAATTCTCACGGATGGGGCCAGGGAGACGGGCGGCAGGCAGGGGGGGAGAACACAGTGATCCTCGATCCTTGATCCCGATGTCCGTCCGTAGTACAGCGGGCACGAGTCCCCCGAGCAAACCCCAAATCCGAGCCAGAAGGAAAGCGCGTGCGGTTCAGGTGGCCCGTAGGTCTGTGTGTCTGTCTGTGCGTGTGCAAAGGTGGAGGCGTGGGAGCAAGGAGAAGGTGATCTCGGTCCCCCAAAATCAACCACATGACCCTCCCTTTTAACATACACACGAGCAAGCGCGCACACACGCACGCACGCACACACACACGCAAGCACACAAATCCCCAGCACCTGCTTCGGAAGCCCTCTCTCCCAGGCGGGCCCAGAGGCGCGGCTCCACCAGAAGCGACGGGCGGATTTACCGTGGCATTACTTTTAATTAAGTCCGCGGCGCGGGTGGAGGGGGGGCGGGGGGTGGGCCCTAATCCCGGGCCCGCCTGACGTCACCTGGGAACCGGCGGCCCGGGCGGCGGGGACGGCGACGACCTCGCCGCGACCCGGGCGCGCCTCCGCCCGCGCGGGGCTTTGCTCCGCGGGAATTAAGGGAAGGAGAAATGTTAGTACACTTTTAATTGGAAACCGAGTTCTTCTTTCAGGGCGGCTTGTTTACTCAGGATCGGGCATTAGAACTCAGGGGAGGCTCTAATTGAAGTGACGGCTTTGGAGATTATGGGGAACATATGGCCCCACCGCCGGGCTCTTTATCTGCATTTTCTCATCAAACTGCCGGCCGGCCGGGGTGCTTCTGCGCCCGCCCTCGTCCGTCTCCAAAGGGTCTTTGAAGAGCGGGAGGGCGGCGGGGCGACTGCGGCCCGCTCCGGGCAGCCCCGGCTCCCGGCCCCCAGTGCCCTACGCGGGCCCCCGCCCAGCGCCAGAGGGAACGGGTGCGCCCCAGAGAAAGGCAATCGGACGGACGACCGCCTAGCTGGGGTGTCGTTCAGACCCCTGTGGGCGAATGGCAGGAGGGAGCTGCCGGGGTAAGGGGCCATTCCCACTGGCTGTCTCCGTGGCCTTGCCAAGCCCGCGCCCCGAAGGGAAATGGGAGGGACCCAATTACATTTCTCCCTATCTATCTCTCACCAACCAACCAACCGACCAACCATCTTTCTGTACACCCTTGCAAGCTCCAGCACCAACCACCCCCCGTTGGTACCCCCGCCCCCACCAGACTGTCTCTGTATCTCCAGCTGCCGGTTAACCGAATATGAGACATTAGTTAAGTTTGAATTTCCTATAAGCAATAATTTTATCTTGCATGAGACATCCTTTAACACGTGGTTTATAAAAATTCAGATTTAACTAGATTTTTGTTTGCTACATCTCACAACCCTGCTTATTACTGAGGAAGCAGCTGCCTTTTGTTTTAACTCCAGAATCTCCCTGGTTCAGCCCCAAAACTCTGCCACTGGGTAAAAACACTGATTGAGGTGCCGGGACTCTGGCCCCCTGACCTTCACCTTCTGCTGGGACAGTGGTTCTCAGCCTCAGCTGTACATGAGACTCACCTAGGAAGCTTTAAAAAAACTAACCAGAAGCCCAGGAGCACCCCAGCCCACTTAAATACTCAAGACCCTCATTCCATAGAAGCCCAACTATTTTTTTTAAATACCTAAGAATAAGTCTTATAGGAAGACTACTTTGAAGAGTCACTCTCATCAGAGCCATAATTTTGCTTCTCTATTTGATTATTGGCTGTCCCCCTCTGCTGCACCTCTAGCCAGTCTGTCACAGAGTCCATGCTCCAAATATTTGCTCGTTAGTCAGATCTCATGCACTTCTATAGGTTCCCCAAACCCAGTCCTTGCCTAATGTGGGTGCTCAGCAAATTCCCACGCATGGAACAGATGCTGAGTTGGCTCAAGCCACTACCTTACCACACTCACAGATTCCTAAGAAATTTCCTGACATTTACCTTGAATACCAGCTTGGTCCATTCATCCCACCCAGTACTCACACATCTCAAATCCCTGCTCAGAATCACCAAGAAAAGGGAAGCATGCCCCTGGATCCCAGCGTGCAAACATGGATTTGGACCGGTAAGAATCCAAGTGGTTCTTAAATTGCCTGGTTTTCCATATACTTTACAGCACCAAATATCAAAGTGCTCAGAGGAAGCCATAGCCTTGCAACCAAACTTTAGTAGACTCCGGGGTTTCGCCTAGGTCACTGACGCCATGGCACAGAGAAATATTGGAGGTGCTTCTCCCCTTTGCTCAGTGTATGGTCTAAAGCATCTTTGGATCCATCGAGAAACCTCTGGGTTGGAAGTCTACAAGTTGATGGGCTTGGCTCGTATGTCAGTGTAAGAAAATCAGCATCTTCCCTGCACTTACTTACTCCAGCAACCTTTCCTGCATGATCGTAAACGGAGTCTCTGGGTCATTTAGCTCAGGTAATGAAAAGTCAAAGTCATACGTTGGGTCTCCATGGCCAGAGACTTCGTTCCTAACATTCGCTAGTCACACTGCAAAGTCCTGCCATTGTACTCAAAAAGGATCCAATAGAAAGATGGATAGATAGAGGGGGACCTGGGTGACTCAGTTGGTTAGGTGTCTGACCCTTGATTCTCGCTCAGGTCATGATCTCAGCGTCCTGAGATCAAGCTTGTTGCAGGCTCTGGGCTCAACCTGGAGTCTGTTTGCCCCTCTCCCTATGCTCCTCCCCCTGCATTCTCTCTCTCATAAATAAAACCTTCAAAAAAAAAAAAAAAAAGATGGATAGAGGCACAATGTCAACACTGTTACTTGAAAAACATATCTGAGGGCCTTTCTCCTGAAAGTGGGGTCATAATGGATGGTAGGACATTGCAGTTCAGCAAAGCCTATTAGAAGTTTTGATATTGACTGATTTATCCCCCTGTTGTACTTTTATTCACTTAATTAATGAGGGCTGTGGGTTGCACAGCTAATACCTCTCATGTGGACAAAAATGTCAAATTGGTTTTTCCTACAGCCATCAGATTGCCACAGGAGCAGAAGTTTGATGAATCATTGTAAAAAAAAATAAAAAATAAAACACAACCAGCAAGTTTCTTTTGTGCACTTTTCAAGTGCTTCCATATTTCTATACCATGTTGTCTTTGGACCCTTCGAAGCCTCCTACTTCCCTACAGGAGACGCCCATGAGTACAGCGATAGTGATTAATTATTAAGGAGGATCTGGAGTTAGAGCAGAAGTTGAACTTTTGACTGATTCGAAAGGGAGTGTAAACTTATTTTAATAGACCTCACATTTTTATCGACTGGACAGCACAGCATAGTGCTTAACGATACAGGGTCTGGAGCTGGACTGCCCTAGCTCCAATTCTGGCTCTTTCAATTACTAGCTATAGGACCTTAAACAAATTACTTATTTTTCCATGGTCCCCTTCCTCATCTGTAGAATGGGAATAATCATAACATTGCCTTCCACACATCAGCTTAACATGAGGTTAGGTTAGTTCATTTGTTTAGAGTGCCTAAGACAATGCTTTATGCAGGGTGAGGGCTCCATAATTAACATCATCATCATGTGATCATCCCAAGGATCAGTTGTCCGTTTGATCAGTTTTTTTCTTCCAGGGATTGTGCAAGAGAAACGAATGCACACAGCTCACTATGACAGATTAAATATGCTCTAAAAGAAATGCACTAATTTCAAATGATGATTTCTACTAAAATGATTACATGTGAGCACAGACCCAAAATTAAATTACAGTTGATAGAAAAGACAGAATGCACTGCCTGAGTTTGTACATTGCCTGTAACTTTTCAAGCACGAAAGATAAACTCTGCTCAACTCACAATTACAGCAGAGGCTGAGTATCAAGTGTCCTGACTTGGTAATTGGTAGAATTAAGTTCTTATTCTGGCTTATCCCTGACTCAAGTATCCTGTGTCCTTATTTCTCCATCTATAATATGAAGACAAAACAAATACATGGAAAGACAAAGGTTCGGAACAGAAAAGAAGCACTGAGCCCCAGACCGAAGGCAGCAAATAATTCTATAGTCAATTTCATGGCGGTGATACTAACAAGAGACAAAACTTGATTTTGAAAACAAGGTGAAGAGCTCAGGCAATTATAACTTTCTCTTCCCTGCTATCCAGAGATGCCAGATTAATAAGTCAGAAAATGTCCACAAAGATCTTTGTGTTAGTCATGATATAAATATGTGTGCTTTTCATGTCCCCTTGATAATGTTAACAACAATGAAAGCAGGTAATAGTTATTGTGTGTTTACTCTGTGCAGGGCACTGGGCCAAGACTTTGGGGCTAGATGATCTCTTCTGTGTCTTTGGTCCTATTCTCAGCAGCTGACATAGGTGGGTTTATATATAGAAGGTTAAAACATAGTTACTGGCTTGAAATCTGAAGAATCCATATCAATTCCAAAACCTGGGGATAGGGTTTAAGGGATTGCCCTTAAAGTGGTATTTTTCGAACTTCAGGTCACCATCCATTAGTGGGTTATGACATTCACAGAGATAAGACGACATTAAAAAATAAGTAGGATAAAAAATATCAGCATGTAGAGTGAGCAGTAAGTCAATCTAAGTGGTGAAACTTTATTTCGTACACACACACAAATGTATATAATAGGTCATGATAAAATACATATATTTTTTTACTAATCTGTAGCTAAAATTTTCCAGAACATGTAGTTTTTGGGGAGTCTTCTGAAAACACTGCTTTAGAGGAAAATATAAAATACGACTGAAATATATTTTTTTAACAACTATACTATTTATCAGAGTATTCTAATACCTAGCAAGGTTTTTGTTGTTGTTTTTTTAATGGCTCATCCCTTTGTTTCTTAAAGGAAAGAATGACAAAACTAATTTTGAGGCTGTCCATTTTCCTAGCTCTCAGCCTCCTTGTATCACTCTATATCAGGGCCCCACTGTTCCCCCGGCATCAGGAGGTTGGCTTTGAGATGTTTCTCTGAATTGCATTGTTCTATATTCTTGAACTCGTCTGCCCTTCTCTTTCTGCAACTGAAACACAGCATTTAGCACAGAGCCTGAGACCGCATAGGCATCTATGAGAAATATCTTTTGAGTTAAAGGTGGCTGAGTTAAAGGTTGATAAGGTGGCTGCCCAGAAGGATATAAATAGATTACGGTGGGTAACAGAGTGATCCTAACAGGCCTATTCAGGAACACAGTGCATTCACTAATAGGTCACTGTCAGGTTCAATGTCCTTCCTGGACTCAAAGACTAGTGCTGCAGAAGGGAAGCATAATCCACTCCAAAAGCAATTCATTCGAAGATGGGAGATATACCACCACCCTCGGACCAAGAAGCACGGAGAGATCCACCCCCAGGATAACCACATCTCAGAATATGTCACGTTCAGGAATAAGAAGATACTTGGGCACTCAAAAGAGCTCAAATCAAAATCCCTCCAAACCTCAGTTCCCTAGTCTATAAAAGAAAGGTAGCTCAGGTCAACACAAGCTTTCCGTTCTTGCTTGAAATTCCCATTAAGTCCCAGACCACAGGACTGCTTCCTCCTGGCCTTTTGCACGGACTTGCCAGCATGCAGCACTAGCGACAGTGTTCAGAGACTGGGGAGCAGCTCTGAGACGTGCAGGCCCACGACGAGACTCAGTCCATCTGTAGTTCGTACATCCTAGCCACCCAAAATCACAGACCCTGTCTCTGTACTACTCTCATATGGCCCCAGGTTAGTTGCCCAGAGGCATCTGAAACAAAAGAGCAAAGACAGAAAACGAGATGTTTGTAAAATGATGGATCTTTTGTGAAATAAGTGTGTGAGCCCCGAGCTCCCCAGCCCTTACAGCAGAAGATAAGATCAATGCCTGCCATTTAATGGACATGGACCAAGTTTCAGGCCCTTGGTCACTTCTCACTGACTTGGAAAGAGTCCTGGGAAGGGGAAGTAACTTTCCCAAGGTCGCAGGGAGTGCTGGGAGTGTAGGGCAAGACTCAAATGCAGACCTAACTTTAGACCCCACACCCTTTGCACTACCATTCAGAAAATGACACTTCCTCATACCTCCTGCTGACTTTTTCTTTCAAATCTTGCATTCTGAAATTCATGACCATGAACTGACAACGATAATCCTATAGGACAGTCAGGCATTTTCCAAAATGTATGAGGTAACCACTACCTCTCTGCTCTAATTTATTGGACACCAAGAGTTCCAAGATGGGTTGAAAGAAATACTTCTGTCATGAATTTTTTAAAAAAATCAGTTCCAAGGCTATGGAAGGAAATTAAAACAAATGCCTAAACCTGACCCAGCAAAGAAGGGAAAAGAGATGCATTGCACAATTAGAGTGACAAGAGAGGCATCTGAATCTCCCAAAGCAGCAACAGCCCATATCCTAAGGAAAATTAAGAAGGAAGAAGGACCCCCAAACTCCAGGACATGTAAAGAATCTTCATTCCGGCTCCAGTAAGAAGAAGCCATACTGGAGATTGGTGATTCTCTGCTGAAGGCCTCAGAGGCTAATATGAACAGGACAAAGTTAATTTATTCAAACAATAAGAAAACATGTCCTGAGCACCTGTCCATACCAGGGACCGTGCGAAGGCCAGGTGAGTGTCGACCACAAGGCGAGAAGGGGCAGAAGCCTCCCCAAGCTGTCCGGACAACTGGAAAAACAGAGGCCATGAAATCGCTGTATTTATCTGAAACATAAAACCTCCTTTGCAGAAAGACAGCCTCACGATGGGGCCTTCGTGGCCCAAGGCCTCCTCTGGGGAAATCCCTCCACAAAAGCAGAGCCCCGGAGAGAGCCCCGCCTTACCCTGCTGATGGTTTCAATTCTCAGAAGATAAAGGGAGGAACGGAGGGCCAACTACGCTTGGACTCTGGTTCTGACTGAGGAAGAGTTGGTAAACCAAGAGGAATTAAGGATTTGAAACTTGGAAGAAAATAATGGCCAAGGAATCAATGTTGGGAATAATCTAAAATGCATGCTGGTCTTCAAGAAAGAAAACCTTAAAATGGTAAACTAACATACCCCAGAAAGAACAAACCAAAAACACGGTCTGAGTCCCTGGTGAGGGGTGATAAAAGGAAATAAAATATAAAAGGTATTGTCAGAGGGAGGGCCAAAAAAAAATGCAATTCTGACTAGACATTCCTCAGTGATCCCAGAAATAAAGAAGAAGGAAAGGCAATTTAATGTAAAAATAACAAAAAACAAACACAACTTGGTATCCTGGATTGAATCCTGGGATGGATAAAGACATTGGTGGAAAATCTCGTGAAATCAAAGCATAGCTTTAGTTTATATAGTCTAGTGAACAGTACTGGACTGATGTTAATTTTTTAGTTCACGTGATACACTTATCAAAACGTACACGTCCATGTGAAACGCTAACATCAGGGGAAGCCAGATGAAGGCTATATGACAGTCTGTCTTACTTTGCAACTGTTCCATAATCTAAAATTTTATTTCAAAATAAAGTTTTTAAAAACTGTCGCACAAGACACTCTAAGATGACCTGTGATGTCAAAATATGAAGAGGGGTAGATAACGAAGACATGCAACATGAAGCAGCCAGGAGGAGCTATGACTGCCTACGATCAGCCCCCAAACCCCCATCCCCCACTCCAGGTCAAGAAAACCAATGAAATCATGGGCCACGTCCTTAGAACACGAGTAGTAGTAATAACATTGTGCTAGTTTAGACCACATGTCGAAGATTTCATGTCCTTCTGGATGGTACCTTCAAGGGAGACTGCCGTGTGTTTCCAGATAGAGCACTGTCTTCGATGGGACAGCTGGAAGAATGGGGAAGAATGGGACAGGACAAGAGAGGACCCAGGAAGTAAGAGGCTCTCCGTCTGCAGTGCAAAGGGCTGCCACATGTCAAGGAGACTGGCTGATTTCGTGAGTTCTAGAAAGTAGAACCAAGGCCAACGCTGAGGTTGCACGTGGAGACAGACACTGGGGCTCCGTCTAACAATTCCGACAATTCACACTCAGAACGTGAGGCCAAGTATTCCCCATGGTTGGAGACACGCCAACAGAGGCCTCATGAGCATCTGGTGGGAGTGGGAACTGACAGCCTCTCAAGCCGTGCGATTCTCTGACCAAGGAGGAGAGCACGGGCATGAACGTCCCTAGGTCAATCCTGGAGGCTCCGGGCATCCATGTTGCCCAATCGGCCCAAAGAAAATTGTCAGACTCCAGCTACAAATTCCATTCTTCTTCAGAGGTTGCTTCCAGGCCACTGGCAAAGCAGGGAGCAGGATCAAAGCCTTTCTGGCCACACCAGAAAAGAGATCGAGCAACTAAAGAGCTCCGAATTTGGTGTCCCTTAGAGCTGCAAATGTGTCCCATGCTTTTCTGTAAGTCAGAATAGTCAGCATCAGAAAACCATAGATTCTAGAATCTTCCATTTAGGCAGCCCTAGGGGACGCTGGTCTTGTCTTCCACCCCCCATGATTAAAACGTTAAGAGACAAGGCTTTCCACTTCTCATAAAGGGTCTAGTCTACACCCTTGGTGGACACCAAAACCTGTCATTTTGTCCACCACATGACATGGGTGTGCACCCTTGGGTAGGACTCTCCTACTTCCCTTAGCTTTATTTTCACAGAACCAAATATACAGAGTTTCTTTAGGTATTCATTGTTCGATAAGGTAATCACTGTCCTCTGGACCCTCTCTCTAGTTTGTCAGTGATGTCCTAAAATGCATTACTTAAAATGAGACCAGATACCCTAAATGTCCACTAAGCCATATAAAACTGGAGCTACAGTTACCTGTCAGGGACATTAGAGTTCTATTAATATAGAATTCCTCGTGGCTCCCACTGATTCTACGGCCAACGAAATCCCATGCAGAATTCCACCCCCACAGGCCCTGTGCCACGTCCTCACTATTGAATTTTGGAAGCCAGTGGTTCCATTTCATCTTGCTGACTTTGTGCTATTCTGTGAGCTTGGCAAAATCTTTTTGAACATGGAGAATCTCAGCTGCCCCACCAGCCTTCCCTGCCAGCTTTGTGTCATCAGCAAATCGAAGAAACCTGCCTTCCATGTCTTCATCCAAGTCATTGATAAAAACCGTAAAGATGATGGTCCTTTCAATCATTCACTCGACAAATATTTACCAAGTCCCTATGATACGGAGAGCACTCAGGACAGATAGAAGAGGCGAAATTGTGTTTGTACTGGGACGCATCCTAAAATTGTTTGCTTTCTGTAAGGGCCCCCAACAGGAGGAGGAGTTCTTTCCTCAAAGATTTAATTCCGCTCATTAAGTACTTATTGATCACTTGATCTTCCCTTGGCATCAGGCTAAGCTTTGCTGAGGGAACAAAGAAATGAAAACCTACAACCCTGCTTCTTAGAAGCTTACTTATCCTCTGTTAGTGAGGCAGGATTTGGCCCACGCAACATTTTGTGATGTCAGACAGGCAATATTTATGTAATTGATGAAATGAGTGCTACAGAACATGTATTTGGTTCCGGCTGAGACTCTAATGTCATCTTGCTTCAAGTTGTTGACCAAAGATAGGTTTTTCAAGTCGAAAGGGACACAGGACATCTTCTAGAACCATTCTCCTCTCCCAACACACCAAATATTAGTTTCAACAAGTGGGCCATCTACCTCTTTGAGTAGTTTTACTCTTCGTTAGCTCTAATAATTAGACGACATTCTAACACTCCCCATGTTGAGTCCGAATTGCTGGCCTTTACCTTCCTATCCATAATGTAAATACTCAATGATTTTGTTAAATAATTGAATGAATTCCAAGTCTGCCCTCTGAAGTTAGAAATAGGTCCAATCCAACCCTGGGAAGATGACAATTATGTCCTCACGTCATCTTTACTTTTCTAGCCTGAAAGCTGTACTTCCTTCATCTGACATGATTTTGAGATCTCCCCACCCCCACATCATTCCCAGCATTCCCATTCTGACTCCATCCCTGGCATAAAGCAACCACTCAAGGTGCGTCCGCCGAATGAATGTGTACATAAACGAACCAGAAAGCTCCACTGTGTCTCAGCAACCTCCAAAGAAAATGCTCAGAACTGAACGTGTTGCTGAAAATGGGGTCAGAAAAGGGGGCCCCTAGCAGTTCCCATGCTCTGAACATTTTATTTCTATTAATGCTGCTCAGATCCAGCTTTTTTTTTTTTTTGTCTTTGTACAGGGGGTGGGACGCAGGGGATGGTACATTCATGCCTCATCCTAATTCTGTAGTCAGTTAAAATCTGGGCGCCTTTAACACGGGGCCAACTGGATAACTTCATAGTCAAGCCTCACACAATCGTGCCAAGAAGGGCTAGACCGCAGCACGTCTTTCCATGTGATAAAGAATGGCATGTCCCTCTGGGTGTGCCTATCTCTTCAAAGTCACACGGGCATCCTGATCACCATAGCACCTAAGCCCTTTGGGAATTTGAAGATTTTGCAATATTCCGGGAAGGAGGCCTCGGTGGCTGGGCACCGCAAGACACCTAAAGGGGAATCCAGGCTGAGCTGACCTTCTTATACCGAGTGGAGGCCATGAAGTTTGGTTTAGAAGGGGCCCAATTACCCCGGCAGGAGATTCCCAAAGTGGCAGTGGCAGTGTTCCTGAAAAGGAGAAGCCGCTTCCGAGTTAAGACAAATCCAGGAAAACTGAAGACGGGCAGAGCTGGGATTGTCCAGGGGTCCGCTTACAAGCAGAGTCGGGCGAGAAGAACCAACAGGGAGGTCAGGGAAGCAAAGGGGCCTCCTACGAAGTTCTGCCCCCAGCAGGTGTGCGTCCCCGGCCGGCCTAGAGTGCGTGCCAGACTTTGATATGCATTCTCTCTTTTATTCCCCCCAATAAAACTGTCAGGGAGGCATGACCTTCGCGACTTTACAGTTATGGAAACTGAGGCTTGGGGAGGTTCTGGAAGCTGCCCGCAGTCACATGGCTCTAAGCGGTGCAGCCAGGAGGCGCCCCCCCCACCTGTCCCCAGAGCCCCTGGACGCAAGCGTCTTGCCACAGTGCTTTTGTTTCAAGAGTTTACTCTCTCCTGTAAGAGTTTACCAAGCACCCTGAGTGTTCCAGGCCTGTGCTAAGCCCTGGGGACACAGTGGCGAAAGAGACACATGCCGTCCCTCGTGGGGCTTAGCACTTGGCAAGAACAACAAAGAGCCAGAAAAGCCACTGCAATAAAGTGGGGTGGGTGGCCCAGGAGGAGGAGTCAAGGGTCAACTCAGCCGCGCCAGGGATGAAGAGTCTTCCCTGGGGCAAGAGCCCCGAGACAAGCTCAAAGAATATGCTGGCAGGACCCCAAAGTGCGGGCGAGGGGCAGAGGGGGAATGAAAGTTTAAGGCCTGGAGCTGAGCGGGAGACGCTGATGTGCTGGGGTCCAGCCAGGCCGAGGAAGGGCGGGAGGTCTCAGAGGCCCCCGAGCAGCCAGAGAGGCGGGCAGCGGGAGGGTACAGCCACGTTCCGGGGGCTGGAATGCCACTGGCAACGGCAAGAGTCAGGACGGCCACGTGGCTCTCGCCGATCTGGAGAAGGGAGGGGCAGAGCCAGACAAACGCTACCCAGCGGGGACACACACGTGCTCAAGCTGGACCCTTAATTCAATTTCTCTGGCCTTCCAAAACCTACTCTTGCAGTTGCTGGAGCTCCCCTGTCCCCTCTCTCCCCCGCTCTAAGGCAGGAAGGGTGGGGGTTGTCTGGGTGGTACAAACACATTCTAGCTCTTTTCTCTCCGGGACCCACCGAGCCTCAGGTAGGTTCCAGCTTTCCCCTGACAGATGGGGAAACAGACCTCATCCCCACAGTATCACGTGTCTACCCCCTAGCCAGGCCTAGTGGGGCATGCAGTATACCTCCCCTCCCCTAGACTTTGGGTTTGAGCTTTTAATTGGCTTTAGCCCGTGGACTGTTAGCCCACGTGATATGAGCAGAGGCCTGAAATGCACTCATAAGGTTGGGCATGCCTTCCTGCCCCTCTGTCGTGGCCAAGAAAAGATCCTGCCCCGAGGCTGCCGCGTCTCAAGCCGGGATCCTGGCGTGAACCATGCCGAGCAGACCTGAGCCTCGTCTGCAGCCTAGAGCTCAGCTCCGCAGATTCCAGGCGACTTGCAGACCCTCAGCCCGACGCGAAGTCCCTCCCGTTAACCTGTGAATACGCGCGTTCCCCGTCGTGCACCACGGAACTTGGAGATCGCGTGTTACCCGGCATCATCCCAACAATTCCTGACCAATAAGACATCCCTCCAGCCTCACAGAGATACTGCCTGGGATGCAGGCAGCTGCTCTGCCACGGGGCTGGGCTGCCCCAGGGGCTGGGCTTCTGGGGAGACAGCCATGCAGACCGGGAGCTCACCCCACTGGCCCCCCGCCCTCCGCACGGCACTCACCCGAGTCGGACGCTGCCGGGCTCACCAGGCTGAGTAGCTCCCGCTCCTTCTCATAGTCCCCTTTGCAGAGCAGCTGGCCCTCCTTCAGGACAAACTCGTCGCCCTTCTGGAGCTGCCGCTCACAGACGCAGCAGCAGAAACAGCTCAGGTGGTACGCGTTCTTCTGCGCCCGCATGACGAACTCGTTGGGCGCGATGGCCTCGAAGCAGCCCCCACATTTGACCGCAAACAGCCTGGCGGCAGGGGAGAAAGGGAAGCAAGGTCGTTGAGAAAAGTCTGATTGGGCCCAGCTGCCCTCCGGCCCCCCGCAAAAGAGACTCTAAGAAGTGGGGTGAAGATGGTTGGAATGGAATACACTGGAAATGCGGGAGATGTATTCCCCGACGGGGTGGAACCGAAGGATTCAGGGAGTTCCTCACCGAGGTTTAGGAAAAGCAGGGGCAGAGGCTCTGGGAGCAGTCGGAGCCCAGGGTGCGACTGGTGTGCGTCTAGGACACAGTGTTTCCCAAAGGGAGGTCTGCACCCGGGTGCCAGGAGGCCGCCTAGAATCCCTGGGGAAGCTTACAGTTGAAACCAAATAACAGGAGCACGAATGTCCAGGCCTCCTCCTATCAGTATATAAAAGGGGGGCCCCAGAATGGGACTCTCTAGCAAGCTTGCCGGGGCGTGCTGATGCGTAATCTGGTTTTTTAGAAATAAACTGCATCCCAGCTTCCCGTAGTGGCATTCGATGGATTCGGCCTCTCTCTTGGGACTTCTCATTTATTTCACTTATTTCCAGCAAACCACGTAGAGGGTGCCCGTCTATGCCCAGCCAAAGCACTAGGTACTTGTGGATGGCAAGGTGAGTAAAAGAAAATGCCTTTCGGAAACGAGCTCAGGCTAATGGCTCATCCAGATGATGGCTTCAAGGGCTCGGAGGGGGACACAAGGAACGATTGGGGGCACAGAGGGCGATTTGCATTTTATCATGAGGTCCGTAAATCTCGGTCAAAGGAAAGACAGGAAGGTGGGCAGGCTGATGGTGTAAGGAGGTAGGCAGAGGGGATCCCAAGCAGAGGGAGCACCCCTTGTGAAGCCCAGCATGCCGGAGGCGGGGTGCCTTGAGAAGGGGAGCAGGGGAGGCCAGTCGTGACCACTCACACGCTCAGGCTGGACATCATCTGGCAAGTGATGGGGAGTCACTGACCAATGTTTAACGTGGTAAGAGCCCTGCTGAAGAAAAGGAACTCTTTGTAGCATGAAGGGTAGAGTGGAAATGGAGGCAGAGAGACGAGTGAGGGAAAGCAGCAGGGCAATGACAAGGGTCAGCACTAGTAGGTGGCAGCAGGGAACCACAGAGGAGGGGACAGAAGCCACAATGTGGACACAGGGAAGCGTGGGGGGCTGGCTGCCAGGCTCCTGGTGGTCGGAGCTGGCGGCGATGGTGGTGTCGCCGCAGCTGCACACGTTTCTGATTTCCTGCCTCTGGGCTATTAACGCCATTCTGCCCTCCTGCGAGGCCCACCCTTCCGTTTAGCCGAATCCCACCCACCCTTCAGGACACAGCGCCCCAACCTGCCCTGCTTCCGTCTGAAGCAACGGCCCCTCCTTCGAACACCTTTATGGGATCTGTCTGGGATGCTCATTCAGTGGCCTCCTGGAGATGTTTCAAGATGCCAAACCCCGGGCCCCCAGGTGGCTCAGTCCATGAAGCGTCTGACTTTTGGTTTTGGCTCAGGTCATGATCTGAGGGTCGTGAGATCGAGCCCAACATCGGGCTCTACACTCAGTGCAGAGTCTGCTTGAGATCCTCTCCCCCTCCATTCCCCCCACTCATGCTCACTCTTTCTCTCTCTCTCTAAAATAAATAAAGTCTTAAAAAAAAAAAAAAAGATAAAAAAGCAGCAAGATCCAGAGGCCTGCACTCTGTTACCGGCTACACCAACAACCACCCACAAAACCACGGGCGGGATTCCTCCCCTCTGCACCTCTGTCCTCCGGATGTTGCTAAAACAGCAGGCCAGACAATCTCTCCAGCTTCGAAAACCTTAGGGTGATTGCTCCCTACTGCTATCTTGAAACATCGTAATCTTGCCTTATCCTTTAACTTCTCCCGTGCTTGGAACTTCTCCTGCCAACAGCCTGTACGGGAAGAAGACCTGTGGGAAATTCTATAACCCACAACCTCTTGTGCATGGTGGGTACTCAGTAAAAGTTGATTTGATTTGACCCATGCATCTAACTTGTTCTCCTCAAACAACACGTGTAAAGAGCCTCGCATAGGGGCTGCCACACAGTAGGTCCCAATAAAAGTAATTCTTCTCCTTGCTCCCCCTCCCCCACCCAGATCAATAACAGTTTAGGCTAGTCTGAGACAGACAAAAATTTAAAGAAGACCTATTTCTTTTTTAAATTGCCTCACAATAATATAATTGCCTCCAGCAACCCCTTTGGCATAAGCACAGAGATAATAGACCCTACAACTATCCCCAGGACTCATTCCTTATAGCACTCATTTTTTCTCTCTCCAAAACAAACAGCGTTTTTTTTTTTTCTTTCAGTAGTAGCGCAGCAGGCAGAAAAGACTCTCTCTCAAAGCCATTGTCTTATATATCTGGGTGGCTCCGCCGGTTAAGCATCTGCCTCCGGCTCAGGTCATGATGCCCCTGGGATCGAGCCCTGCTTGGGCCCCCGTGCTTAGCGGGGAGCCTGCTTCTCCCTCTCCCTCCGCCGCTCCCCCTGCTTGTGCTCTCTGACAAATAAGTAAATAAAATCTTTAAAACACACACACACACACTCTCTCTCTCTGTCTTCACATACTAGAGGGGTCAACAGACATGGACCGTTCAGACGGTATAGGGAGAGGATGGCGGCAGGGGGCGATGGAATGGCCGGAGTACAGAAAACTCCTCGCGCCTCCTCTCTTTGCAAAGACAGACACAAGCGGACTCGGAGCACATCCAGGCTCTGCTAATGAGCCCCAGGCCGGTGGGAGGTGGAATAATGTAAGAGCACGTTCTTACAGACAGGCCAACCGCCATCATGGCCGCCGTGTGGCCAACCCCATCTCAAAAGCTCACTCACACGTTCACTTCCTCGTCTACCCTTCTTTCCACTCACCCCTTCATTGCAAGCCTCTCCCGTGCGCTAGCACCAGGCACCGTCTGGCCTGACTGGGAGGGAAGAAGGAGAAACCACCGCCCTGGCAACATTCGCATGCGTAGACAAGTCTATATGGACAAGTCTGTAAGTCCTCGCGGTGTCAGGCACTGTTGTAGGTTTTATCCAAAACCAAGTCCCCAACCCCTGGGAGCTCACACGCCAGTGAGAGAAACCGCAAACAAAACAAACAAAAAAACACAAATGTCTACCCGTAGAAATTTCCCTGCAGGAAACGGAATGTTAAGAATAAAACCAAGCCATGTCCGGTCAATGCGAAATGGAATGGCAGCGAGCCATAGTTTGTTGAGAATAGAACCCCTTCCCAGCTCCAAAGCTCAACTAGTTCATGACTCCCTGTGTGTTTATCCTGGAAGCTTCCTGGAAGAAGGGAGTAGTATTGAGGGCGAAGAGGAAGCAAAGGAGGGGTTCCCAAGGAGGCACTGCATACGGGTTGGCCAAAGAAAAATGGAAGCCATTCACATTCTTCGGGTGAAGGAAGCCACGGCTTGGGGAAGAGAATGAGCTGCCTCCCAGGACAGAGGCCAGCCGGCAGGTGATCCCAGCCCAGCTCGGGGTCAGGAATGCGTGAGCTTGCGTTCTCTCTCTCTCAGCCCAGGCCTGGAGCCACCACGCCGGCCCCTCTCCCACCCCCAGGCCATCAGGAGCACCTGAGCAACCCCCATCCTGATACGCCTGCCCTCTGCCTCTCGGCTTCCAAGGGGCCGGCGTGGCTCTTTCGCCCCCAACAAGGTATGCAACAGCCCCGAAACACAACCCCAGACACCAGCAGCCCGGCCTTTTCCTTCCCCCTTCCCCCGGCTGCCCGGGGCGGTTGTGCTCTCCAAAGCCAACCTCAGGGCGCACCAGTCCCCCGAACGTTTGCCTTTCCTTCCTGCCCCCATGCTGGATGCCACGCCTCGGGCAGAAAAACCACCCGGTTCGTCCCCGGCCCCTAGTCCCCAGTCACTGTTTGCCAACCTGAGCAAACTAATCAATGCTTTTCCAGGAGCTGGTCAAAGGCCCTTTGTCCCCAAAGCCCTCCTTCTCCTCCCCTTCCCCCCCAGAATGAACTGTTAAACAGACTCGAGGCAAACGCTCCTAGGGAGTCAACAAGCACTCGAGACCCTGCGGCCCCAGGTGGTGGCCGGTGCTTGTCTAACTTCCGCCCTGTTCATCTCCTCCCCTCTCGCCGCCCTTCTTAATCCCATCCCCCTCTCCTAAAAATTTCCCCCAAGTTGGAGAAGGGAGGGTCAGGGGGAGCTCTACAAAGAAAGCCCACCATGTTGACTCAGGAGCGGCCAGAGGAAGTGGCGGGAGCTGTCTGGGCTCCAATCCTGAAATGGTCACGGGAAGAGGGGGCCGCAGACCCATGTCTCTCCATTCTCTCCACCAGCTCGCCGGCTCTGGGTAAGGATCGGGTTGACCTCACCTTGCTACCTGGACTCTGGTTACCCTCCCTAACCCCAGAGCGGTTCAAGGAGAAGGGGCTCAGGCCGTCCACCACCTGTGTGCCAGATGTGTACACAGCTGTAGGGCACCACTGTGGACCCAGCTGCCGACGGCACACCTCCCACAAGTTGTTTTCTCTAAGGCTCAGACAAGCGGAGAAGAGGATTTGTTCAAAACTCCAGGTCGTAATTAAAACACAGCCTGTCTCTTCCCAATGCCCTGGATGGCGTCCCCCATGGTTCCTTCCCCTTCTGAATGCTAATGAGACCTCGCTCTGGGTTCAGAGCCCGGCAGACTGGCTGTGCCCTTGAAAAGCTAGACAAGGTTTCCAGAAAGGTCTGGCTCTTCTAGGCATATGTAATAACGCCCAACTTTTCCTACTGTTATAAATTCTCCTGCCCCTCAAAACTCTTCGAATGATTCCTTATCTCCTCTTTGCATGGGATTCCCTCACCTGTAAAATGGGCACGATCCCCTCTAGCTCATGGAAAAGCCCCCGTGGCAGTGTCCATCCCAGAGCCTGACCCCGCAGTTCGCATGCTCCTTCCTCTAGCGGATGCCCTCGGCTCGGTCCACGGTCCGGGCTGCCCTGGCCTCAGGCAGCTCCAAGGCTGCGGCAGGCGGCGGGCTCTGAGCAAAGACCACAGTGCCCTGTGTCTGGAGTCTGCAGGGGGGAAAGAGCCAGAGAGGCACAAAGGAGAGACCCACCCCCTTGGCTCAGGGGTCCCAGAACCTTTGGTCTTGTCCCCCGCTCCCTCTCCCTCTCTCCCCCTCCCGCTGGCGCTTTCCCACACTCTCCACCTCAAATCCCCTCAATGTCCTGCTTCCTCCTCTTCTCAGAGTCCCCAGGCTACGAGATGGACGCCTTTCAGAGCTGGGGGGAGAGCCTGAGTTAGCAGGTCCTGCCGCTTCCGAGCAGTCAGTAGTAGGACAAGGAGCAGACAGCTTAATCTTTTGCAGCTTCGGTTTGCTCAGATATAAAAGGCAATAATGATGCCAACGCTGTGGGATCGGTGAGGACTCGATGAGAACACAGATGGGGGGGTACTTTGTCATCTGTCAGGGGCGGCATGTGCTTGCATCGTTCTGATTTGCCCTGCCTCTGCATTTTGATCTTTGGGGATATTTTTGGCCCCCAATGTGGCAATGGATGCTTAGGAGTTTCCGGAGTCCCATCTTGGGACAGCTCTTCCTCCTCAGCAGGGTGAGCCCGTCTCCCCACAAGTCTCACTTTGAGGGGGGCATGGCTTAGTTTCCCAGGAGTGCAGTCCTGCCCCAGGGCTGGGGGGACGAGTTCAGGGGTGCCGCCCAGACAGAGCACAGGCCTGGCACAAAGCATATGCCCCACTACCACGGCCAGGGGACCGGGACTGAAGGCCGACCCAGCTGCAGCTCCCTGCCCCATGCTGGCTTGGGGGGGTGGGGGGGGCAGGGGAGGGCAGAGCAGAGAAGAGGAAGGTACATGACCAGAGCAGGGAGACCGGGGTTTGAGGGCTCCTCCCTTACCGACCGGCCTCTGAAAAGCCACCATCCTTCCCCTATCCTTCCCCTTTCTTGTCTCGAATGGCCAAGTTCTGCTTCGATCTGTGTCAGATCAAGAATGGAGGGGCTGCGGGGGCTGCGGGGGGAGCAAGTCTCTATTCCTCATGACTCCTCACTCCACACCTGTAGCCAACGCCGCCCACGCCGCCGCTACCCAAGTCCGGGTCTCCAGAAGGTGTTGGTGTGACACAGCCACCCTGTGCTCATTCTCCAGAACCTGTCTCGTTCTCATCCACGGATCTATATGTGTGTATGTATATATATCTATACGTATACAAACTAAGGCCCAAAGAGATCGTGCGTGGGCTCACAAACACACAAAACACACATCTGCACACTCCAGCTACAACCAACAACTCACTCTAAAAAGGATCTCTCTGGATATTTTTCTAGAAAAGATTCTGAATGAAGAAAGCCCGTGTGCCCCTAAGGCACATTCGAAACTCCCTAGGGCTAGATGATTTCTTAATCCGCTCCCGTTTTTATAATTCATGATTTTGTTACAGGGTTGGGAATCCTACTCTGCAGCATCTCAAGAAGCAGATGTGGAGGCCTGACACCGACGATGTCCTCAGGGACACGTTCAAGGCTGGCGGGAGGGAGGCACCGAAGCCTGGGAGTCACGGCAGAAAGACAGGGACCTGCTGAAGGAAAGGACACACCGCGGATCTGGGGCCGGTGGTGTGATCTTAGGAACACCACCCCCCTCATTCCGAAGGCTGGGGTCCTCATAGTTAGACCGTATTTCAGCCTCCCAGTTATTTTACTTCAAAGGGAGAGAAGCTTGTGGAAGAGAGGAGAGAAAAAAAAAAAAGAAGGAATCTCTATCAAATACTCGCTGGGAGGGGCGCCTGGGGGGCTCAGTCATTAAGCGTCTGCCTTTGGCTCGGGTCATGATCCCAGGGTCCTGGGATCGAGCCCCATATCAGGTTCCCTGCTCAGCGGGAGGCCTGCTTCTCTCTCTTCCACTCCCCGTGCTTGTGTTCCCGCTCTCACTCTCTCTCTCTGTCAAATAAATAAATAAACTCTTAAAAAAAAAAAAAAAACCCACTTGGAACCAACGACTATGGTAACCCTGCTCTCTAGCACCTCAGTGAATTTGTGAGGGAAGAGTAAATAGAACTATCCTGTGAACTCAGTATCTCACTCAGCTTCATTCATGATGCTTCTCTTCCCCAGGAGAGAGACTGAGGCGTCTGACTCATACATTCCTTCTTCCCCTTCTCTCTTAGAGCCTCTCTAGCGCTCTTTCCACGGGAACAGTAAGTGAAAAGATGGAGCAGCTGAGACGGCTACATCAGGGGACCCGTGGCTGGGTCCTGAGACTCTGCCGCTCACATGTGGGAGAAAGGCAGGAACCAAGTTGATCCCTTCAGGCTACTCGGCTCTTGGGACTCAAAGTACCTGAGGGGATCCTTGAAAGGGGTCTGTTCTCTATGGATTTAGGTTGGGAACAAATAGTGTCTGGGAGACCCCATAGAACCCAACCCCCACATGGGAAGAGTCTACACGGACTCCAAAATGACCGCAAAACACTCTTATAATTCTTGCTGGAACCCCATTCACAGGGGAACCTGGTGGGGGATCACTCTTTTCAAGGTACAGACAAAAATATAGTTCAGTGGGGTTGGACCCAGGAAGACCAAGGAAGCCCAGCCGGAGACGGACTGGTTGCGGAGTAGGACAAACAGGCAAGATGATGTAATTAAATAAACTTAGGTCCAAGTCCCTATTCCGCCCCTTATTAGCCAGGTGGTCTTGGTCAGGCTTCAGAGGCATCAGTTTACCTAACAAAGTGGGAATAAGAAAAGGACCTATCTCTCATAGAGTCCCAAGAAGAATTAATTGAACCAATGCATTGACTCTGCTTAGCACAGTGATTGGTGCATGGTAAATCCTCAAAAAAATGGTAACTATTACCATGGTGGTAACGATGATGGTGGAGAAAAAGAGGTGAATATGAATATGAGAGAGAAATTAGTAAAAAAAAAAAAAAAGAAGGAATCACAGTGTTAGAGACCAGGAGAATCAGGATTAGATAAAGAAGTGTAGAGAGAATAGTTCAAGACCAAGGCCATGAACAATGCAAGATGTTAGAGGTCAGCTTTCTGGGGGTGCTGGCTGTGAACTTGGGGGTCAGCCCCGAAAATATCATGCAGTCAAGGACTGAGTTCCCACCTGCTGAAATGGCCTCGAGCTAGGGTTTGTGCACAGCCTGTCCACACAGGATTTGTCTGGATTTCCCTGCCAGCCCTGGCACGGTTAGGTGAAATGCCTTCTTGCTCTTAATATCAAAGTAAAAATCTAGAGGCCGACTGAGGCGTCATGTTGTTCTCGACACACTCTGCCTTCTTCACCCATGAACTCCCATGGCTTCCTTCAGTCTCTCCCACCCCTGCCCCACCCTCCCCCAGACACCAGATACTAGATGCCCTGCCCCACGTCCACCCTGAGGCTGATGCTACAACGTCCCATACACAGGGATACTGCAGAATACAGCAGCCTCACGCAAACCCAGAACCATCCCAGGGCAAGGGCCCCGAGATTCCCGAGGACTGAGCAGGAATACACGGAGAGGGCCATTAGGACACAGCAGAAGGTTCCCGAACAGACGGTGTGTTTGGAAAGACTGAGGTCTCCATTAACCTTGACCCAGAGTCCTGCAGACCTCCAAGGGAGCTTCTCAAAGCCTCCACACCATAGACAATTAAGTGGAAAGTTGGAAGACCAAATAACTATGTGGAAAAACCCAAATTCTCACTTGAGGCCAACTGGCTGTGTACTTCTTTTGCCCCAACATAAAGAAAAAAAATCAGAGCTGCTTTTAGCCTTGGACAGCTGGCAACTACAGATCATGCTGCCTTGCTGCTGGCGCTACCCAAACTAGTTTTAATGGAATAGATGAACTTGTGGTTGAGAAAGCAGGGGAGGGGTCTTTGTGGAGCGCTTTCCCTGGAAGGCAGTCATCGGGGTTTCGCTCAGTTCCCACCCTCTCCACCAGGGGGCGGCATAGCAGCATGCATTAAGTGCCATGTTGACTTGGTAACTGAGGTCATCCAGGCACAGAGATGGCGATTGGCCCTAAGCCAAAACTGTCTGTCGGGGCAAATCTGCTGCTGGGAGTCTGGGAGACCATGTGGCTACACTGAGGGAGGAGAAGTGGTGAGAGAAGAGCATTCAAAAGTATTGGGAAGCAAAAGCATGGCTTGTGGCCTTAGAAGTAGTGACACGAGCAACCTTGTCAGCTGGCTCAAGGTCTCTGTCCTTGAGGCTGAGCCAACACCACCACAATAAGCAGCTGAGCCTGTGGTCCTGGGGCGGTGGGAAAGTCTGCAAGGACAATAGAAGTGGCAGGATCTTCTATAGGAGACAGTCTCAAGACTCTGCAGTGGGGAGAAAATGGAAAACAATAAGTGGCAGGCAGAGCCAATCAGAGTTTCTGTCTCCTTGGGGCTCCTGGGGAGCAGTGAGGAGGACCATACAATGGGATGAGAACGGCTAAGGATCACGCCTGCACGTCCCAGAGGCCCTGTGAGGCACTGGCCTCCCCGAGAAGTGGCAGGGGGAACACACATGGCTCATCGCCCATCGAAAATACTGTCGGCCGGGGGCAGCTTGTACCTCGAAATGGTGCACTAAGTACTTTCCTTGTCCTTACAAGGCATCTGATCAGAGCCAGAGAGACAGAATGATGAGAGTATGGCTTTGGGAGTCCGAGAGAACCTGGATTCAAATCTTGGTTCTGCCTTTGAGAATTTGGGTGAGTCTTAGACTCTCTTGGGGCCCCAGCCTCTTTATCTATAAGTGAGATAGTAACTGTCATACAAGATGCTCTGGAGATTAAATAAGACAATGGATTTGAGCATCTGACAGCGTTAGCTGATCTCAATAAGTGGTGACTGTTAAGTCCCCTTGTTGAAATCAGTTCACCATATCTGCCCATGTAAATATCTGTATAAGATCATTTATTTCAAGAGAGACGACTGAGCCAAAAACAGAGCTTCGTGTGTGTCTCAAGGCTTTGTTCTTCGGGACTATGACAAATTAAACTGAACTTCGACAAGCTTTTCATATGCAATTGGAGAACGGACCAACAGACAAATACGAAAGGACAAATAGTTGAGAGGAAACAGGGCATTTCATTCAGGCAACTACGGTCCACGCTAACCCAAGGTAAATATTGACATCAGCCAACTCATGGTGACCAGCACCCACCTTCATTGCCCGACACCAGCATATGTTCAGGAAGTCGGTGGCTCCACGTTCAGCCAACCACAGCCAACAGTTGCTATTTGGTTAATGCTGACATTCGCTGGCAAATATTTGGGACAGACCCTTGCCTCGTTATCATTTCAGTTCTCAGATGACGCTTCTTACTGAGGACGCTGACCGCTGTGTGGCCCTTCAGTGAGACACCCTACTTCTTACCCCACTCCCTTAACTGTCAGAGTCCCCCCGCCCCAAGAGATCAATCTCTCCCCTCACTTTAGAAATGGAAAGCCACCAAGGCCAGGGAAGGATCGATGACCTACCCCAAATCACAGAGAATGTGGACATTACTGAGAAGGCCAGCCAGAGGTGGAGGCTCGGTCAGGGATCAGAAACAAAAGAGGTTACAATCGGCCCAACCAAGGATGGAAATGTGTCTCCCTGGCTCTTCACCAGTACCGGAACCAGCTGAAGAAGTAGAAAATGTGTGTGAGACGGTGCGTGTCCTGCTTAGCAGCTCTTTCTTTTCCTTCCCCCTCTTCGTTACCAAAACCTGGAAAGCAGACGACGAGTCCGACCGCAGAGCAAAAGACTGTGTGGTAAAAGCATGGATTCCAATGATCCAAGCCAAGGTGGCACAACTCGTATATCTAGACATTCCATATTGTCACACAGACAGGCAAAAATGGCAAGAAACATAAAACAGACGTACAGAAAATATATGTTTCCTTTTTAGGGAGTTAAGGGTTTGGTTTCCTTTGAAAATTGTCAGTTTTCCTTTCCCTTCATCCTCATTAGCCTCCTGGGACACTCTTAACCATACCCAGAAAACAACCGAGCAGAGGGAATGAGGTATTTTTAGCTGATATTCCGGACACAGATTCCTTTTGTTCCACAATTTTTGGCTTGGCTGGATGGCACGTGGCCAATACAATGTATATTCTTACGAAGACTGTATGCTTCCTGGGCTCCATGAGCGAGTGAGAGACAGAGACACCCACAGAGAGAGAGAGAGAGAGAGAGAGTGTCACAACAGTAGGAAGGACAAGAGCATTATTGATGATGTTTTGATGGGAAAGACTCTGAGATCCCAGCAGGGGGCAACACTGAGCTCCCCATGAATTCTGTTTGCTTTTGTCACCTCCACTTTGCATGACTACCACTGGGCCATACATCCAAAAGAAAAAAAAAAAAAAGACACATTGTCACAACCCAAGAGCTCCTTACTGAATCAACGGAGACCATCAGTACCGCATTAGAAACTAGATGTATTCTGCAGACCAAAGATTCTGCTCCTAAAGCATCTAGTACAGCAACTAGCACAAGGGAATGTTCGAACCACGGACAGCTGTTACTGTTCTCCTTCTGTGTGCAACACCTGTCCTCACGGATCATCCAGTCTTCCAGGGGAGACAGCAAAAGACAAACACTGACAAAGGATCTGAGTCAAAGTCTCCTACCGCGCCATAAAAGCCACAAAGAGCTGCCATGTGGGACCTTCCCTTTCCACGTGAGGGATGGAAAATATCTCTGGATAATCTGAAGTCCTAGAATGCCTGTAGTTCATGGATTTCAAACATGTGTGATCTTGTGTAACATCTCAGCTTGGTTGTAAGTGTAGGGGGGTCATATTCTAGTATCCTCATCACACAGAAGGTAAAATAGGTAAGTAGCACTCTACGGACACTCCCCAGATCCAGCACTGGTGGAGCCTTGAGTACAAAAGCCAGGTGTCCCGAGGCTCCAATGCAACCTCTGTCCCATGAGACGATGTTGCCTTCCTTTCCAGTTAGACTCGAGGTGTCCGGAGAGTTCCAGAAAGGTTTCAGTGATGTCTGGACATCCAGTGAAAGAAAGACAGTTCTTATTTCTTGTTTTTGATCCTTTTTATCTTTCGACTCTCTCCCCCTCCATCTCAACTCTCTCCTGTCCATCTCAACTCTCTCCCATCCATCCCAACTCTCTCCCATCCATCCCAGCTCTCTCCCATCCATCTCGACTCTCTCCTATCCATTCCCAACTCTCCCATCCATCCCAACTCTCTCCCCATCCATTAAAAACCAGAAGATGCCACTCCCATTAGGAGGGCTACAATCAAAACAAAAACAAAACAAAACCCAGAAAACAACAAGTTTGGCAAGAGTGCAGAGAACCTGGAACCCTTGTGCCCAGTTGGCTGCCAACTGGTACAACTGCCAACGAAAACAGTATGGAAGTTCCTCAACAAATTAGAAATAGAATTACCATAGCATCCGGCAACGCTACTTCTAGGTATATGTAAATTTGACGTAAGGACTCAAAGAAGTGTTTGCACATTCACGTTCACAGCAGCATGACTGACAACAGCCGACAACAGCAGCATGACTGACAACAGCATGACTGACAACAGCATGACTGACAACAGCGTGACTGACAACAGCATGACTGACAACATAAAGGAAACCCAAGTGCCCATCAACAGATGACCGGATAAACAAAGAGCGGTATCTACGGTGGAATATATTGGAATGGACTATTATTCGCTCTCAAAAAAAAAAAAGGAAAGAGGGGTGCCTGGGTGGCTCAGTCGTTAAGCGTCTGCCTTCCGCTCAGGTCATGATCCCAGGGTCCTGGGATCGAGCCCCACATCGGGCTCCCTGCTCGGCGGGAAGCCTGCTTCTTCCTCTCCCATTCCCCCTGCTTGTGTTCCCTCTCCTGCTGTGTTTCTCTCTGTCGAATAAATACAATCTTAAAAAAAAAAAAAAAGGAAAGAAAGTCTGGCACATGCTACAACATAATGAGAATATTGTGCTCAATGATATAAGCCTGTCATAAAAGGACAAATACAGTATGATTCTACTTATAGGAGGTAACTGGAAGAGTCAAGTTCCTAGAGATGGAAAGTGCAATGGTGGTGGCCAGAGGCTCCAGGAAGAAGGGAACAGTGAGCCATTCAGTGGGTGTGGAGTTTCAGGATTGCGACATACGAAGTTTTGTGTATGGTTGGTGGTAAATGGTAGCACAATACAGTGAAGGTACTTAACGCCACTGAAACGTGCACTTAAAAATGGTTGAGATGGTAAATGTCATGTTGGGTGTTTTTCACTACTATTTTAAAAAATAGGGGCGCCTGGGTGCCTCAGTCGGTTAAGCGTCTGCCTTTGGCTCGGGTCATGATCCCAGTATCTTGGGATCGAGTCCCGCATTGGGCTCCCTGCTCAACGGAGAGCCTGGTTCTTCTTCTCCCACTCCCCCTGCTTGTGCTCTCTCTCTGTCAAATAAATAAATAAAATCTTTTTTAAAAAATTAAAAATAAAAATAAAAAGATCAATTAGAAAATATTTTTTTTAACTGAAATAAACAATAATCTTTCATATTTGGCCTCCCAACCAAAATTCAGACGGCCGGCTTCCCAAGGGAAAAATCTCACCCACCAGACTCCCTTGCAGCTAGGAGTGGCCCTAGGAGGCAGTACGTGGGATCCTGCTAGGGGTGGGGACAGGAGCAGGAGGCTTTGGAAGAGCTATCATTCTTTTGATAACATGAGACTCAGCTGGTACATACATTTCACTTTTTACCTTTTCCCTTGTTTCTGCCTGGAATTAAATGTAACACCGGGAGATGAAATCACCCTCTTGGTCCGTTTCCGTTCAAGGTAGTGTATCCTGCACTCTTATCTAGAGCGACTTCTTCACTAGGCACTAGACTCCAGCACTCCACATTTACTCAGAATCAACATCTTATATTCTCCCTCTTGGTAACTATTTTCACATTAATTTTTTCCTCATTTCTCCCATACCGAGAAAAAAATTTTTTTTCTTTTCTTTTGATCCTATCTTCTTTTGATCCTACTTTCTCTACCAACTAGTTCCCCATTTATTCAAGAGCCTTTGTAAAAAAATTTCAAAAAGAAATCACTTCTGCTTTCTCTCTCCAGGTCCTCTCTTTCTCTTTGGAGGCCAGTCTAATTAGGTACCTGTCCAACTCCTTCCAACAGAACTTTCTTGGGAAGGTCATCCGTGACCTCCATGTTGCTCAGTCCTCATCGCCCTGAGCCCATTAGCAGCGTCTGACATTGTGGTCTCTTGGTGTCCTGGATCCCCCACTCTCCTGGTTTTCTTCCTATCTCACTAGTCACCCCTCCCTGGTCTCCTCTGCTTCCCCTCCGTAACCTTGAAGGGTTTCATCCTCTTCCAGTCTTATTACTCTCGGAGAGCTCACCCGGTCTCATTGTTTTAAACATCATGTATGTGCTAAATGACTTCGAGGTTTCTATCTCTATTCCAGATCTCCCTCCCAAATCTAACTTGAATATCCAACCACCTACTCAGTATCTTCACTTGGATCTCTAATCAAAATCTCAAATTTACTAAAACCAAAAAAGAGTTCTTGATCCTCATTCCAACACACCTCCTGTTGGCTCATAACTGCTGCAACCAACCACGGTCTCTCCTTTTCTGTTGATGGATGGCACCTCCACCTTCCTAGTTGCTCAAGACGAACATCTCAGAATCATTTTTGACTCCTCCCCCCACACACCTCGCATCCCATCATCAACGAGCCATTGTGCTCCACCATCAAAATATAACCAGAATCTGATCATGTCTCATCACGTCCACTGCTCCGACTGTAGGCCACACTCCCACCCCACCTTCCCTGGATCACCACGACAGTCTCCCAAATGGATCACCCTCTTCCCTTTCGCCACCCACAAAGCGGATTTTCAATACAGCTTCAATACCCGGTGATCTCACTAGGAACTAAATTAGATCGTGTCCTTCACCTGTCAAAACTTACTCTCATTTTGCAGATGAGAAAATAGAGGCTTATGAAGGTCTAAGTAGTTTGCTCAACTTCACACAGCTAGTAGTTGGGAATGCCAGGATTCAAATCAAAGTCTGTCAGTGCGAAAGTCCACCAAAGACCCACTACACCACTGCCTAGCTTAGCTCTGAGTGTCGTCCTCATCAAATGGTAGGATGGTACTGTATTTTGCAAATTAAAACTTCTATGTGATTGCAAAGCAACTCTACCGTCACTGTCAACCCAAGCTCCTAAGTTAGACCGGACAAACGAAGTCACCAACTTGTATTAAAATATTTTACGTAGGAAGGCAAGGCCAGAGACTGGGCCGCCACTTCCTTAGAGAGAGCCCAGGCTCTGAGATCAGTGACCCAGACTGAGTCTAACCCAGGAGAGCCTCAACCTTGGAATCTGAGTGGAAACAAGCAAATAGGAACTGGGTAGAAATGCAAAGTCCGGGAGGAATGGTGGCAAGTGTGGGACGCCAGCCAGCACACACCCCCACCCCCGACCACAACATTCATGTGCAAGTCTAGGATATAATTTTCATCTTGGATGCCTTTCATATGGCTCTGCTCCCCATATCCACTCCATTCAGGGGATTAGAGAACGGGGACAGTCATGAGGAGCTGAAGAACCACAAAAATCTCTGCGAAACAGGATTCCTGGTTTGAAATCACAATGCCGAGTTATGTGTACAGATGTGAGTGTGTTTCCCCTCTCCCAATACACACACACACACACACACACACACACACACACACACGTGCGCGCTCCCTTGGATTGGGGATACAGTTTAGTTTCACAGCATACTATGCCCAGAAGTTTAAAAAAAAAAAAAAAAGAGAAAGTTCACAACGACCTCTCCCCACCATGGGAATAAACAATGACGAGCTAGGGTGTCTCCAGACCAGACGTGTCTTGAAGAGAGCTCGAGCCTTCTGGAATGTCTCTTCTGTTCAGGGCAGGGAGCTCTCAGGTCTATAAGGCGGGACCAGAGAGAGGGTGCTGATGACATAGCTCACCAGCCCCCCGCCTCTCAGTGACCTCCAGTTTCCCCGTGACAATCTGAAGAACAATGAGGAAACTGAAGACCTGGTCCTCCAAGCCGAGACATAAGGCGAGGGGCTCCTCTTGCCAGAGAGAAGAGAAACGCCTGCTTTCATCACTGTGTGACTAGGCACAAAGGCCCGGGCTGGTTTGGTCTTTTGGCAAAGGGGCTCTTGGGGAGCTACCTCTCGAAGGGCCTGCAGACCCTGCCCCCGTCTGCCAGGAAGACGGGACTTGCTCTGGCAGCGGCAGAGCCCGGCTCATCTCTGCACAGTGAGGAAGGAGCCGCATGTCCTGCCCCCACTGTGCCAAGAGCAGCACGCTGAAGGACAGCGTGGTGACTGTCACCGTCACTGGAATATATTGCTATCTAGACCACAGTCAGGGGCTGAATACCTGTAAAAATAGGTCAGCACTTCCATGAAGACAAATATTCTTCTCCCCAAACTGCAGTCACGAGAGGGGCAGAGACAATGAGGCTTCGACAAACACCACGACGCATTGTCAGCAACCAGAAAGCCACTCAAAGGTCATGACCAGCTCATTTACGGGCATGCTTGGGAGAAAAAAGTTATGAATTTTGCAGCATCACTCACAAAGGGACATAAGGTCCTTCTAACTAGCAAATATTGAACAGAAAATTGGGAGACCTGCATTATAGATCACTGAAGGGAAGGGTTTTGTTCATACAGTACCTGTAACAAGTATTTATTAAGTGACTACAGTTCTAACTGCTAGTATCCAGGCACGGGTCCAGGTGCTAGGCATCTAACCGTGAATAAACCAGGCAAAACTCCCAGCCCTTGGAGTTTACCTTTGATGGAAAACAAATGGCACCAAATAAAATGTCAGATGAGTGCAATGAACAAAAATGCAGGCATAAAAGCGGACGGAAAGTGCTAGGGATGGGGAGTTGTAATTTTCACTGAGGGGCTTATGTTTGAGCAAAGATGTGAAGGAGCTGGTAAGGAGGGAGCCTCCCCACTGCCTGTTGGAAGAGCATTCCAGGCAGAAAGAACAGCAGGTGCAGAGGCCCTGGGGCAGAAGCAGAGCTGGCATGCTGGGAAAGAGCACGGGGCCAGCGTGGCTGGGCAGAGTGGGCGAAGGCAAATGTGGTGAGAGCTGCAGCTGGAGACGTCATGGGGGGCGGGGTGCTGGACAGGCCAGAGATCTTGCAGACGATAGCAGGATGACAGGGGAGGGTGTTTGCAGATCAGTGACATGCTAGATGAAGTCGCCTTATATTGAGGTAAAAGACACATTGGATATTTCAAAGGGGAACAAATCAGGGGTATTCACATTCACAATGTTGTACAACCCCACCAGCTCTCTCTGGTTCCAAAACATTTCCACCACACCACAATAAAACCCCTTACACATTGAGCAGTTTCTCTTCCATTCTCCCCTCCCCCTAAATGTGGCCAAACACCAACCTGTTTTCCGTCTCTATTGACATACTTATTCTGGAGAGCGCACATAAATGAAATCACATGGTACGTGACTTTTTGTGTCTGGCTTCTTTTACCCATCACGTTTTCTAGATCATCCACATTGTGGCATACATCGTACTCCATTCCTTTTTGGGGCTAAATAATATTCCATTGCATGGATATACCGCCATTTTATTTATCCATTCATCTACTGATGGATGTTCGGGCTGTCTCTGCCTTTTGCCTACTGGGAATGGTGCCTCTCTGACCATGTGTGTCCATGAACTTATCGGAGTATCTGTTTCCCGTCCCTTTGGGTATATACCTAGGATGATGTTTTAATGGGATCACTATCACTGCTGGGTTGAGAGCTATCTGTGGGGAGAGAAAGGTCAGGAGGAAAGTCAGTTAGGAGGTTAGCAAAATACACCAGGTAAGAAAAGATGGAGATTGAGAAGAAGTAACGAGGGAGAGAGGAGAACAAACAGGGAAGTGGAGGGGAAGCCAGGGGAAGTGAGTGTCTCAAGGAAACGGGAGTGACGAAATCCATGAGGCAAGATCCAGCAAGATGAGGACTGAGCGCTGCCCACCAGGCTCGGCGACGCAGAGGTGAGTGAGGGTGGACGGCTGGGGAAAGCCTGGGTGGAGAGGAAGGACGTGGAGACACACGAGGGGACAGCTCTTTCAAAAGAGTTTCACGAGAAGCACAGAGAAATGGAATTGACAGGGGTGCCTGGGTGGCTCAGTCAGTTAAGTGTCTGCCTTCGGCTCAGGTCATGATCTCGGGGTCCTGGGATCAAGCCCCGCGTCGGGCTCTCTGCTCAGCAGGGAGCCTGCTTCTTCCTCTCCCTCTGCCTGCCGTTCTGCCTACTTGTGCTGTCTATCTCTCTGTCAAATAAATAAATAAAATCTTCAAAAAAACAAATGGAATGACAGGTGGAGGGTGGTATCAGGTCAAAGGTTTGTTTCAATGGGAGTAATTATGTGATGCTGGCTGGTACGCATGAGGCAGGAGGAGAGGAATCACCAGGACGCAGGTGAGAGGGAGGGAGAAGTGCTGGGGCTGGAGCGACCCCACAGGAACATGAGCGGGGAGCCCCCGGCCTCTAGGGCACACGTGGAGTGGTCACGGGCCTTAACCAAGAGCAGGGTAAGCCTCCTCGGTGCTGTAGGGAGACTTCTCAGGAAGTCGCATTGGAAGGAGCCCAGGTCTGGACCCTTCTGGATTATTGGATCCAATGACAAGAGAAGTCAAGCTGAAGTTGAAACATCCCAAAACCACAGCACTAATATGTGACCCTATAATATTCCAAGTTATTTTCCTTTGCCTCAGATTTGCCCTTCTCGCGATGTTCTCGGGCTGACGTTACCGCTACCGTCATGAGTAATGGAGCAGCGGGTTCAGGTGTGAGCACGGCAGCTGGCTGAGCTGAGCTCGGCACCTCTCGCCACATGCAGAATACTGAGGCCTTAGGTGTGGCGCTGGGAGAGACCGTTAGTGTCTTGGTAGGAAGGCTAGGGAAGGGCCCCACGTGTGCCGACACGTACCAATAGGAAGCAAGGTGGAGGATGTGTTAAAATGTCTTTTTTAAATATCATTTAAGGGGCAATGACACTATAGTGGGAAGAGCATGGAAAGGCCTGAATTTAAGAGCCCACTCTACCACTTATTAGGTGCGGGACCTCAGCCAAGCTAATTAACTTCTCCAAGCCTGAAAAATGGGGTTTGTAAAACCCACATCACCAGCCTTCAGCAACAAATGAAGAGAGGTCTCTAAAAGCAGTTTATAAAACAATCCTTGGTTATCCACATAACCTGGCTTTGTCTCGATGTGCTTCACCTCCTTACAAGTTTCTGAAAGCTTCTGCAAAGACCGTATGACAGGCAACGAGAATCCCCAGAGGAGGAATTGTCCTTTCTGTGTCCTGGACCCGAAGCCCAGGAACGGGACAGAGAGAAATCCCGACAGCGCAACCGTGTGGCCTCTTCCAGGCTCTGGGCTCATGACCTTATCCCTGGCTAAGCCACTGAAGGCTCGCCCAGAGCTGCCCGGAGGTCCTCATCGCCTGTCTCATCGTGGACTCCCGTCACCTCGTTTAGCACACTTCAGTCCTGTGGAGAGTTCAAGACAAAAGAGGGCAAGAGACGGGATCTAGACTCCCTACTTGAGGATTGCCTCCAGAGGGTTCTCTCTGTCCCGGTGCTGAGAGCAAGCCTGCTTAGAACCAGCCCGCTGAGCTCTAGTTCCTCGAAGGTCTTCTGCATTGCCAGCCCCGCACTAGAAACCACCAGCTCAGAGTCCGGCAAACCCATGGGACAGAAGTGGGAACTGCCTCTGTGCCGAAAGACTTTTGGATTTCAGCCCCACTGAAGCCCTCGCCCGGTCTAGAGCGTACTGCCCAGTAGAACTTTCTGCAAATGTCCTACATCGGAGCTGCCCAACACGGTAAACACGCACCCGTTTGATTTGCCCCTGGGGAAAGAATGGTAAGATGCTGGAAGGTGAGACACAAGTGGGAACGTGAAGACCCTGGTGCATTCTTTTTTTTTTTTTTTTAAGATTTTCTTTTTTTATTTATATGTCAGAGAGAAAGAGAGAGAGAGAGAACACAAGCAGGGGGAGCGGCAGGCAGAGGGAGAAGCAGGTTCCCTGCTGAGCAAGGAGCCCAATGTGGGACTCGATCCCAGGACCCTGGGATCATGACCTGAGCCTCAGGCAGACACCCAACTGACTGAGCCACCCAGGCATCCCTACCCTGGTGCATTCTAATATGTGGTCTCATCCTGCACCCCAACTAGCTGGCATGGCTTCTTTCAGCCACCCCAAATCTTCCCCAGCCCTCCAGGGTCAGCGCTAACCTTGTACCCAGCTCGAAGGTCGTCTATGCCCCTCCAGGGCTCTCTGTGGCTCATGTGGGGAGACCAGTAACAGGGGCTACAGAAATCCCTAGGAGACTCAGGAAACTTCCAGCTGAAGGCATCAAGGAGGTATTCTCCAAAGAAACGAGGACCTAAGTGAGCACCTCAAGCAACAAGGAGAATCAGAAGAGGCTGAGTGACGGCGTCAGACATGCCAGATGGAGAGTCTAGAGGGACAAGGCTGTGCAGACAAAAACCTCAGGGTGCGTTAGGCAGGTAGAAAGTAGGCCGGTCTGTCGCCTGCTTTGCACAAAGAAATATCAAGAGATAAAACAGGAAATGTGTGTGTTTCCACTAGATGTGAGGTTATTTTGAGCCAGACGGAGGGGGCCTTGAAATGCAGACTTTGATGCCTTTTTCACAGGAAATGGGGAATCCTGGCACATCTTTGAGCAGAGGCGTAACTTGAGGAAGCAGCGCTATAGGAGGATGGCAGTTAGGGGCAACACACAGGATAGATGCGCGAGGACCTGAAGCGGTGTGGGCCACTGCCAGCTCCTATCCCATGGCCTTGTGTCTCCAAGAGTAACTGCTCTCCGCCTGGCACTTTCAAGCAACCCATTGCCCATCGCCCTTTCTGACAGTGGAGGATCACTAAACCACACACGGTTGGCTGTCCTCCCGACCGCCATTTCCACCTTGCTAGGAGAACGCTGACATTTTGGGCAGCAATGTCCCCCAAGCCAGGGATGACTCATGACGTATCTAAGCCACGCAGACGAATCTCCTTCCCACTGGCCAGTGGCTAGCCTGAGGGTGGGTCTGCGGCCCAGTTAGGTCAAAGAGATACAAGGGGAAGTCTACTGGGGACTCCTGAGAAAGATTTTCCTCTGTGTAAGATGCAAACGATGAAGAAAAGCCCTGGTCCCAGCCCCTTCCTTCTCACTTTGGACCCTGTTATAGGAGGGTGACAAGCTGGTCGATGAAGCCAGCGCCTTGAAGACACACAATGGGCATATGGAGAGAGATTGGATCCCCAATGACAATGAACTACCAAACCAACCCAGTAACTCATTCCCCCAATTTCCAATTGGGCAAAGATCACTCTCCTATTGGCGTAAGCCCCTGTCCATTCAGTTTTGTGTTACTTGCAGCCCCACAGGAACTAAAACATAGCAGTCACCCGGGATTTGGTCACAGAGCTGATCTGTGAGTCCTATTGCTGTAGCCGACCAAAGCATGCGGATCCTACAGGACGTCCGCACAGACCAAGAGAACAGGAGCTGGGCAGTGGCCACAACCAAGAAGCAAGGATCATTAAGGCCAGAGGCCGCTGAGCCCCATCATAAAAGGAAGGGGACCACACCTTACCCCACTGCCGGACAGGTAGGAACATCTGGCAGGAAGAGGATGTGGCAAGCCAAAGACAGGGATCAGGGGCCCAGCTGACCCATCAATGACCGCTTAGTTCACCGAAGGTCTCGGGCTCCAAACCGAGTGGGAAGAGCCCGCCCACAAGCTCGGCCCAGGGCGTGATGAGCTGGACGTATTCCCTGCCAGATCCTCACCGCCTATCATGCTTTACGGACACAAAAACAAATTCCACCATATGTTAAAGTTAATTGCAAACATTTGCTGCTGAAGAGAGCTCCATTTTTCAAGAGCCCACAGAGATCTGGTTACACTGGTGGCTGAAGCTTCAACCAGTCTCGTCCACTCATCGAAAGCAGTGGGCCAACCTGAGGGTGGCAGTCAAATTGTGGGTGGACCCTCACTCCCGGCCCCCTCCCCTCCCATCCAGCCCGTCCCCACCTCCACCAGGCTCCAACAAGTGCACACCCCAGGCCTGGGAGTGTACAAGCCCTCCATCAACACAGGCTGAGAGCCACGGCCAGGAGGCTGGGAGGACCTGGGTGGTGGGGGCAGGGAGAAGTGATGGCAGGAAGGGCTGGAAGGATGGGGACCGACTGGGAAGTCGGCTGGCTGTGTTCCACTGTCCAGCGAGTGCTGAAATCAGAGGGAGGAAGAAACCCAGAAGCCCCCAGGAGGCCCAGAGCAGTCAGGCTGGTTGGCTAGGGGTCTGCAAGGGGCCTATGAGCGATAGTTATTGATGGTGTGGTTTAGGAAGAGGCCAGTGAGGGTAAACCTGGGGGCTCAGCCTAGGATGCATCCGGGAAGAAGGCAAGGCTTAGATCTTCCCTGAGCACTCATCCATGGGCCACGGGACAGGCATCCATAAGCACATCCCCGGCCGCGCGGGGAGGAAATGGGAGGACTTTCTATGGCCCAGCCTCTGCATTGCACCCACATTCCCATCCGTCCCAGGAGAAGGATTTCGCAGTTTGGATTTGCACCAACACAGCTGGAGCCACGAGCTGGGAGGAGCGGCAGCACGAAGTCTTCTGGCTCAGGTAAGAGCACCACTGACGCTGGGTATGGAGCAATTCCTTGCACCGGCCAAGGAGGCAAGTCCGAATGTGCTGTCGGGCTGATGGAGAACTCCTCCCGAGCAAGCTCTTACAGGAGCAATGGCGAAGCCATCACGATCGCCGAGCGGCCTGTCGTGCCTAGAGACTCCTTCCCAGGCCTTTCCAAACGGGGAGTGGGAGGAGTGGTCTGTAGAGGGGAGCACACCTGGCTAGCTTCACGGGGAACATGACACCGCCCAGTGGGCACCTCCTAACGGTGAAGTCCCAAGACACTCAGTCTGCATGCACACGTTCACCCAGCAGATGCAAATATGCAATCAACCGGACGGGGAGAAATCTGTCAAGAAAGTCAACTGGGGATTTTGGGGGGGATGCCTGGGTGGCTCAGTTGGTTAAGCATCTGCCTTTGGCTCAGGTCATGATCCCGGGGTCCTCAGATCAAGCCCCACATCAGGCTCCCTGTTCGCGGGGAGACGGTCTCTCCCTCCCCTCCCCACTCGTGTCTCAAATAAATAAATAAAATCTTTAAAAAAAAAAAGTCAACTGGGGGCGCCTGGGTGGCTCAGTCAGTTGAGCAACTAACTTGTGGTTTCAACTCAGGTCTGATCTTAGGGTTGTGGGATCAAGGCCTGCGTGGGACTCCGCACTCAGCGGGAAGCCTGCTTGGGATCCCCCCCACCCTCTTTCTCTCTTTTGGAATAAATACATCTTAAAAAAAAAAAAAAAAGTCGACCAATCAGGGGTCCCTTGGAGCCCGTCCACTGAGACAGACCTCACCTTCCTGTCTGGGCTCCTGTCCAATGAATACTTCACCAAGCTACCTAAGTCTTTCTTTTGTCTCTTTTACTATGAACGTTGCCCCACCAAACACACTGCGGCGGTCACATACGATTTTATTTGTAATAAACAAATACTTATTAAGTGCCCATTGTACTGAGTTGCCCCATGGTGTAAATATCACAAAAATATAAACGGTCCCTCAGCAAGAGAAGTCTAGCATCTGGCTGGAGGTTCAGAGCATATAGAGGAGAAAAGCTAAGTGACAAAACGAGAGTTACGAGTTCCAGATGACAGTGCGACAAGGACATGCAGTGGAGTACCGACCATAAATCCGGCACGACTGGGAGAGCACACGGGGTCAGACAAAGACACCCCAAGGTAGCACCAAACGAAGACAAAAGACAACAAACTCGAGCATCGTCATGCTCACTTACCTGTCTCACCTGCCCCAGGTACTCCTCAGGTGCTACACTGCCATTTATCCCTCAAAACCACCCGAGTCAGGCACAATTATCATCCCCATTTTACAGATTAGGAAACCCGGGACCAGAGAGGTTAAATGACCACATACCCTCATCTACGCTTGACCGGGGATCTGCCGTGGGTCCCGCGCCGTGAACACCTGCCTGGGTTCCTTGAAGGACTTTTTCTCTCTTCTCTACCTTTCAGTCCAATTATGACCTGCCCCGGCCATCCTCCGTGCCTGCCCTCAGCACCCCTACACACACCACATTTGCCCTTCGAACTTTCTGGGCGAAGAATAATGTCACACATCTGCTTCGGTTTACGTCACCGTACATATAAATACTGGTTTATATCGGTCTCCCGCACTGTACTGTGTCCCTGGAGGAACAACACTCATTTCCCATCCCTATCCCACAGCACAGAACCCAGCCTACAGTAGAGACATAGTCACTCTTGGTCAGATTGGGTTACACAGAAGGAAATTGAACTAATTTGGGGGTTAGGTTTTGGGGGCATAGAAGTCAGGGTTTATTGCTGAGTCTTTCCAAGAACTGAGGGATGACCAAACTGCCCTTAGCTAATCTACCTTCCCAGGGCCGGACTCCAGGGGTGAGAATTTACCTCGGACATCAGAAGTGCCAGTGGGACTGATGGATGACCGCCACCCTCATAAAGAGCTGTGGGACGCAGTCTCCAGCCATAGCCTCGGGGCCGCTGGAGCCCTTGAAACTTTACAGCGTTGTTACCATGGCGGTCACGGACCTAACGCACCATGGAGGCCAGAAATGAAATTCCCCTAGAGGTGAAGCATTGGTGGGAACGCATTCACAGGCAGGGGTGGGTTCCTTAACCTCTCTGGGCCTTGGTTTCCCCATCCGTAACGTGGAGAGGACAACATCTCATAAGGTCGTTGGAAGGATTAAATATAGCCATACAGGGAAAGCGCAGAGGCTGGAGCATCATAGGCCCTCCATCCCCAAAAGCATTTCCTATTTCCTTACCTATCGTTAGGGATACAAGCTCTCATATTATTTTGTCCCCAGTGTGAGGGTTTTTTTTTTTTTCATTGTGTTTTGATTTTTCGTTTAAATACACCGGAACAGGATTTGGAGGAACTCTGGGGTTCGTGGTGGAAGGAACCCTATGGTTTCCAATAAATGAGGTTTCATGTTGATCAAACACAGCCAGGCTGACATCGGAAATTGCCACCGAAGGGCTCCTGAACTCACTCCTCCCAACTTGACAGGGCTGGGCAGCCCTGGGTTCCAGGCTGGGCCACTCCCAGCCAAGTCACTGGCTTCTGGGTCCCTGAAGTCACTTGTTTGGCTCTATTCTTAATACACTAATGGCAGTTATTCATTAGCAAGTGTGAATAAAACCCCCAACGAGCAGCCAGCTGGGCTTGGCTAACTAGCGAGCCCAACGCAAGAGCCCATTAGCTTTCGTGAGGGACACCCCAATCAACACACCCAAGGGTGCCACACTAAACCTGACCCGAGTGACAGAGGTCGACTCACTTCCAGGTGACTTCTAGTCACCTCTCATACACCCCTGCTGGGACCCCCTCCACCACACTCTGTGTCTTCCCCCTGCCTCAGCAGAGCCCCGTCCTTGCCTTCCTATAACAAATCCAGACACGGGTACCAACATGGGCTCCCCAGGGAAAGAAGACGGCCCACCATTGCAGCTGAGTCCAACGCTCTCTGGATGGGGAGCAGGGCGGGGCAGGTCAAAGGGAGGGAAAGGAGTAGGGATGAGAACGTGCGGCATCCAGGGAAGACAACCAGGAAAACTGCGTTCCCCTCCCTCTGGTTTCTAGAACATTCACAGTGCGAGACTCTGTGTGTCTTCCTCCCCATGAGCCTGAATGCTAGCCAACTCTGAGAAAGAGCAGACTGGGGCTAGGCAGGAGATAACCACAACTGTGTGGGGAATGTCGGTGAGGTTTCACAAAGGGGAGCCCGGCGGGAGTGGTGGGACGCCCTCACCAGAGGCTGGAGGTGGGAGTGGGGGAGGGGCACGAGAGAGGTCAGGAGGGGCGGAGGAAAAACCAGAAAGGCCCCCTTGAGAGGAGTCCTCCCCCACTACAGCCCTGAGAATGCGTTTTCTGATTCTCCCTGGCAGACTTAACTCCCAGGTCACAGCAGATTCTGGAAAACCCTCTGCCTTTCCCGCCCATCAAGAGGTCTTTAAGGCTGAAACCAGCCCCTCCTTTTCTGATAATGAGTCTGCTGAGATTTTAAAATCAGACCCCTGCCTAGGAAGAGCTCCTCAAACATAAAAGGATTCCAGCCAGACAGCCCTGCCCCTCCAACCTCACCCTTGCAGGCTTTGGCAAAGTGCAGCTCCAAGCCTGCGGGTCCCAGGAGGTATTGGCACGTGTAACTTGATAGATAACTTAGGAGATAACGGCCAGCAGCCCTTCGGCCTTATGCTCCAGGCCCGGGGCAGGGGGTGGAGGACATAGGACCCAAAACGTCAGGTTATAATCACCTTGTCCCGAGTGGGCTATTAAAATCACCTTAGACAATATTCTTCTACATCACACAATCTTTGTAAAGAAAAGCAAAAGGAATTTTTTAAGTGTCATCAATGGCAACCTTCGCTGATTGCAATAAATTCCTCAGCTCTTAGGAGAATGGTTGAAAGAGAAGACACTCATGAAAAGGGAGAGTATTAGTAAGACCGTGCCCGTGAGCGTACTTTAGAAAGGACAGAAACCCTGCACACGTAATTTGATCTTATCATTCTCTAGCAACTTACAGGGGAGAGCCAGGGCTCCGAGCAGTACCGAGATGTGGAGCAGTATCATGCCGGGCCTCAGAGGAGCTCCAGATCCGGGCAATCAAATCCGCAATCAGTCACATCCGAGGCATGCCACCCCCGTGTTCAGGATCAGCAATGCCCGGAGAGGGTTCGAAGGTGTTCTGGAATACGAGCAGGGGCACAGCAGCTCTGGGGGCCCAGACTGGCCTGCCTGGCTCAGGATCGGAAGCGCCCACGGCGGGCATCTGTCTGGGCTCACTGGGGAAAGCTGTGCGTGTGGAAGATGTGTCACGTTGGCCGGGCCTGGGGGAATCTCGAATGCAGGGCAGGCCAGAGCCGGGAAAACACCGGCGACAGCAGGAGGTGGGGGCCAGAAAGCTCTGTGGGTGGCACGTCGAGGCGATGAAGTTGTCTTGGCATCTGCCCACCTCGCTGCTCTGCGCCAGGGGCTCGCTAGCAGGAGCACCAGCCTCCGGAGGGCATCTCTGCCAAGTCCTCCGCTCAGGAAGGGGCATGCCAGGGCTGTGCCAGGGCCTGGGAGATGGTTTGGGGGCCACGGGCAGGGTCTTCAGCTCTGTGAGAAAGTCCCTCAGTGAGTCTTCTCGCATTTCACATTCCCTCTCCCCATGGGTGAGTGTATGTTCATGTCAGACACAGATTATCCCGTGTTGCTGCTGCTCCCCGTGAACCCAGCAAGGCACCTGGCTGCAGGAAAGCCACGTCCTCCTTTGCTCTACCAGCCCTCCCCGGGCTGCGGATTCTCTGGAGCCCCCATTCCATCCACAGTGGCCACAGGCAGGTCTGATCCTTGGGCGAGTGCACCCCATTTCCACGCCCATGCATGCACACGGACACACACACACACACACACACACACAGGGCACCCAGCAGCACCTAAAATGCTTCCTGCTAGAATGGCAGAGAAGGGGATGGGGGCGGTATCTGTTGTCGTCCACAGCAAGAATCCAGCTTCTCCCGATTGGCCGGGGGACATAAAAAAAAGAAAGAAAGCGGGATTCTTATCCATGGGTTTAGAATTGGGCATCAGGAGGTCTACCAACCCCCAGAGATTGTATGGCTTTGTGTCAAAGTGCTTATGTGAATTTCTGGGAGTAACTACAATAGCTAATAATGTCCGCTACCATGTGCTAGGCACTATTCTAAGGGCTTAACACATATCAGCGAATTTAACCCTTAAGTAGGAGATATGAACTGTTTTACCTCTCATTTTAAAGACAGAGAACTACAAGGTGCCTGGGTAGCTCAGTGGGTTAAGTGTCTGCCTTCAGCTCAGGTTGTGATCCCAAGGTCCTGGGATCGCGTCCCACCTCAGGTTCCCTGCTCAGCATGGAGTCTGATTCTTCCTTTGCCCCTCCCCCTCCCCACGCGCGTGCTCACTCTCTCTCTCTCATAAATAAAATCTTAAAAAAAATTTTTTTTTAATAAATAAAAATGGAGAAATAGAGGCACCGAGAAGGTCAATAAGCTGCCCAAGGCCATAGAACTAACAAGCGGGGGAGTCAGGGTTCGAACCCGGCCAACTGCCCCAGAGCCCCTGCTCATAAAACCCCCTTGACGGACGGTGCCCGTGGGCTTGGCCTCCTCAGAGACGTCCGTGACCTCACCAACTGAACGGCCCTGAAGGCATCCAGCTCTCAATGTCCAGCACATGCCTATGACTCAGTCATCCTTGCTCAGCGACCACCCAGAACGGGGCCTGACACCCGGAAGCCACCCGCCAGCTCTTCCGGGAAAGAACGGCGACGTGGACCAGGCTCTCTCTCAGGCGGCGACCTTCCTTTCGGGGACCCTCTTTCTCACATTCTCACACTCCTTCTCGGTCCCTCGGCCAACACCCAGCCCTCCACCGCACACCGCATTTCCGCTGCCACGGGCATTTTAGTCTGGGCCTTCCCTGTCTTCCCCATCCTCCCTCACACCGGTCGTGTCCCCAAACCTCAGTGGCCCCCCAAGCCCCAGGAGGGGCGGGGTCTACACCGGCTGCTTCTGGACACCTCCGTGTGACCGGCGGTTGGCAGGGGGGTGGCAGGACTAGGAGAAACTCGGCACACAGGCCCTCCATCCAGAGCGCTAATTCAAGCCTAGAGTAAGGAAAGCCAGGTTCTCCCCCGGAGAAAACTCACCTGCCAGGCAGCAGTGCCACGGGGCACCTCAGCCCTGGGGGGTTTAAGGGGGGTTCCCGGTAGGCACGGCCCGCATCAAAGCAGGCAGTCTCCTCCGTGCCCCTGAGGGCTTTCTCTGCACTTTGGGCCGGAGGAGCTCAGAAGTCAGACTTCCGCCACCAGCTGTATGTCCCGTGGGCATTCCATGCCTTTCCATTTGTCAGGGAGCCCCAGAGCAGAATGGGGGCTGCAAACTCCCCAGACTTGCCCGACAGGGGCTGGACTCAGGGACTCCCTGACAAGAGAGAAGCAAGCGAGTGGCTAGAGACCGCAGCCAGTGGGAAGAGGCCTCGTCCCCCAGCACCACGGCTGAGGTCAGCTGGCACTGGCCTGAGTCTGCCACCTGCCCCAGCGGGGCCCCGGGAGCAGCGCCGGCGTGGCCCGCTCCGTGTCCTGGTGCTCCAAACGGTCACAGTATGTATGTGTATGTATGTATTACTTACACAGTAAGTATGTCCAGAACCCAAGCGCACGTTAGTTCTCGTGCACGCAGACCGTTCTCTACAAGGGAACGTGCGAGAGGAGCTAAGAGAGAAGCCAGCATGAGCTCCTTGAGAGGGCGGGGGGGTGGGGTAGGGAGGGGGTGCTTGGTTCTTCTGTTCTCTCCGTGCAAACTGCTCAGCTGCTTTATGCCTCAGTTTCCCCTTCGGTTAAACGGGGTCAATGCCACCTGCCTGGAGCCTTCGTCAGAGATCTAACACCATTCCCAAGTGGCCCAGGGTGAACTTATCTTGCTATTAGCATCTCTATAATGACAAAAATAATTTGTATTATTAGTTCCAACAAGTGGCCGCGGTCTGGGCCTAGGCAGCCGTGTCTCTCCACATCAATAAACATATCAACTGCCCCAAAGACTCTCAAGCGGAGATTTGGGGGGAGGGCTTGAGCAGTCGTTTACATGACCCCTTTCCATCTCGCGGTCCCCCTCTCCCCGGGGCGGGCAAGTGCTCGTTTTACTGCCTGGCAACCAGACTGGGACTAAGCTTGCTAAAATATGAGTGTTTTTTTGGCTGGAGTACCAGAGAGCCTGCAGCCCTACGGAGAGAGAAAAATTGAACACACCAGGCCGTGGCTCCAGAAAGGGGAAGAATTAGGCTTCACACCGAGCAGGCTGAACCATGGCATTCTTTAGATAATGCTTAACAAACCCCCAAACAAAGGCAGCCAACTTCGCTGCATGTTCGTAAAATGTATTCTCAGCAGATTCGGGCTTATTGAAGCCCCGAGTTGCTCTGCAGCCAGGGTCCCCGTCCTAAGCCTCCCGTTTTTCCGTGCTGCTCCCCTTGTCTGGGCTCCTACAGACTTTGCCAATCAGAATTCCTCACCTCGGGCTCAGGGGGGCTTAGCAACCAAGGTGAATGGTGGTGCTTTTAAATTTGATCCTAACCCTTAAAAACAACCACCCCCACCCCAAAGCACCCCGCCCTGGTGAGCCACCCCCCCACACACACCCCAGGGCCGGTCCTCGGTGGTTTGAGGGCTGACTTCTGAAAGACGAAGGTGTGGGGTGGGGGGTTCACTCCACGTCCCACCATTCCACCTGGAATGACATCCCTCGTGCCCAGTCACTGCTATATCAGACCACTTATTACCACGGTCCCCAAAGTTCAATCTGGAGGTTACTTTTTTTTTTTTGGCTATGCCACTCTCGCTGGTTATCATTAGCATTAGTAAGTATTTGTGCACCCTATGGAAAGCCAGCTTGGTAAACTGGTAGGCATGCTATCATGGTTTGGTCTGTTTGGCTACCGAAGAATTTAGAGGGCTAGGTAGAAATGACAAAGGTATGGAAGTAGGCTTATTATATGTCAGAGATTAAACACAAACATTATTGAACTTCGTTATTACTTAATGCAGCTGTCAATTCTTTTTTCCCCCCTGTGGTGTCCCATTGAACTTTTATCCAAATTCCCCAGGATCTGTGCATTGGATGGGCTCTTTGTGACACTTAGTTAGAGGACAGGCATTGAAGGTCTGGAGACTAGATAAGGGTCCTTACGAATGTACCATCTGCAAATCTGATGAGATCAACACCTTTCCTGCAGAAGAAGGGACCTCTCCACTCCAGGATATAGAGAACCGGACCCTGGGGGGCTAGAGGCCCACCAACACCCCCTGGGTGTTGGGTCTGGCAGAGTTAAGCAGTCGCCACAGCAAACATGGAAGCCAGGAGCCCTGCCAAACACAGAGCGGGACAACAGAGTCCAGGTCTGTCCCCAAAAGACGGAAGGCTCCAGGATTCCCGGAGGGGAGGACGGGGAAGGTGCGAAAAAAGAAAGGGTTCAGGCTGACTGCAGGCAGAGCGGAAAGCAGGCTTTACGATGCTGGGCGACCGCGGTCCATCAAGGACAGATGGGTACATTTATGGGTAAGGCGAAGGGTGACCCACTCAGCCAACCATACCCGCAGGAACTCGCATCCACCTACATCTGTGTACGTACGCGTGTGTGCACGTGCGTGTGACGCCGCAATGCACCATCCTCTGGAAACGAGGCCATGCTGCCCAGAATAGTGCCTGACCGACAGCAGACATGGAGAACGTTATCTGTTGAACGGTCAGAGTCCTACAGACTTTAGATCGTGCATATAATTTAAGGAATTTTTCCCTCCAGAGATAGCAAGGAGTTTTCGCGGATAAATCAACCTCCCACTCAGCTCCCTTGGGATCCATGGCCCACAGGTGCGAGCCCAGCTGCTTGGGGGAGGAGCGCAGACACCTCCGCACGTGGCACGCCCGGCCCCCAGCCTCAATGCTTCCGCTTCCTGCTAGAACCCCAGCCCCGGGTCCCAGCCTCTACTTCTCCCCTCTACGCACACTCCGTCCAGGCCACCCACCGGACGCCATGCTTTCCGCTGCCATCTACGGCGGATGAACCCCAAATCCTGACCTCTGCCCCCAAACTCACATCCAGTTGCCTTCTGACACCTCCACTTGGATATATAACCCATTTCCAACTTAACATGGCCAAACAGAACTCTCTGCCCTGCCCCCTTCTGCTGATCAAATCGTCCACGTGACAGCCCGCAGGGCCTCCATCCACCCGGGACCCAATCTTTGGTTCCTTCTATCCCTCCTCCACAATCTAAGTCAACCAGCCTGATGCTGCCTTTCGATCCTGGCCAGAGTCCTTCCATTTCTCACTGTCTCCACTGCCCCCTCCATCTCCTGCCTCCCTACACCCAGCCATGCAGCAGCAAGTGACCTTTTGAAAATGTAAATCAGATCTCACTCCCCTGTGTAAAGCCCTCCAGGGCCTCCTCCAATGGATTTAGAAGAACATCCCAAATCCCTACTCAGATTTACTAAACTTCCAGTGTGATCCTTGCCGCCTCTTCTGACCCCAAGCCATGCGGCTCCCCTCCTTCATCCAACAGCAGCTACACGGACTTCCTCCTGTGCCTCAAATGGGTCTTCCCCAAGCTCTTCCCCAACACTGGGCACTTCCACTGGCCTGTTTTCTGCCCAGAACAGCCCCCCTCTCACCCCCCTCTTTAATGACTCCTTCTGGCAATCAGATCTCAGCTCAAACAGCCTCCCCCCACCCAGTCACCCACCCTAAGTACCCACCTGGTCACTTTATTCATCACCCAACACACCACTGCTTTTCATATTGGCACCTTACTCGGATCCTAATGTCACTCCGCGGGCAGAGAAACCTTGTCTGAGTGGCTAGAACAGAGCCCAGCGTGTAGCATGATCTAAAAAATATTTTTGAAATGTACGGCTCTTCTAACAAATAAGATACAAACACTCGCCAGAGTCCCAACCATCTAGGAGGGATTTTCCTCATCGCCGTCCACCAGACGTCACGAACCTCAAAGCCATCCTTACTTTACATCTGATATCCCCTTGTTGCCGGAAGACAGAAGAAAGAAATTGCTGGATGATCACCGCTCCATTGGCAGGAAGTAAAGAAAAGATCCAAATTCACTCCCCCTTGCCCCAGCTTCCAACTTTACAGACCATCTCTGGTCCATAGGAACCCCTGTGCGTGAGAAACCGGGTTGGAGATCCACAGACCCGGGTCTGAACCTCTTCACAGCCCCTTCCGGCCCAGGTGCCCTCAGACAAGCCGTCCCCTCTCTGAGCTTTTGTTTTTTTCTCACGTGTTAGATGAATAGAATATCAGCCCCGCCACCTGACGGGGTTGTAATGGGGAACAAGTGTGTATGCGAAAGCACTTTGCCCATTGTAAACTGTGAGCCATAAATGCAGGCATTGCTGACATTCTCGAGATCAAGGGCATTTTGATGACAAAATCTACCTGGTTATTGATTTAATTGGATACCATCTGATCGCCTCGGCTTGGGTGTGTGTGTGTGTGTGTGTGTGTGTGTTTGGGGTTGGAATATAAGCTAAAGAAGGGCTGCAAAAGAAGCCTGAAGAGCACATCGCAGCAGCGAGCACTGAAGGCTCATTCTGGGAGTCAAAGCTAATATTAAGAGCAAGTGCGCAGGCGGCGGAGGTCAGACTTAATTACAGCCAGCAGCATTTTACATGGTGCCTACCCGGGCCCCCTCCGCTGGGAACCCCACGGCCTCAGTCCGAGCTGGCTGATATTAGCGAGCGGTGATTAGAATATGCCCACAGGGCCTTTTAAACTTTCCTTCTCTAGTTAAAGCATTTGTTTCCAGCAAGATTTATGGACGTGTCTGCTGAGCGCGAGCAGATTTGCCAACACGGAAGTCCTTCCGTTTACAAAGCCTCGGCCGCCTAGCACCCGCCTAGCGCCCGAGCGGGAAGAAAGGCGGCCCCCACCTGGGTGTTCTTCTCTCCCACAGGGAAGAGGGAATGAAGAGATGGCAGGAAGTTCTTGGATTTCTGACCAGGACTCGGTGGCCACCAGGAGCCACAGACACGGGAAAACACCCATGACTGCTGCCTTGGGGAGAGCCAGAGTGCCTCAGTCTCTCCATCTGCAAAATGGGTGAGAGGAAAAATGAAAGTTGATCTTGCCAAGCTCTGACACACAGGACGTGCCTGATGTTGGGCAGAATACCATATACATACCTCAGCCACACGTCCACAGTGCTGTTCTTAAGAAGAATAAATGCGTTTCCTTTACTTACTTAAATGTTAATGTTAATGTTAAAACAGGCTGCAGGGTCTCTGGCCTGGATGTGGGAATTCATTAGGAGAATAAAAGAATTCTTGCCTCCGCTTTGTGGTTAGGGCCCATTCCGTACTTGGAAGAAAAGCCTCAGGTAGAGAAAGTTCCACAGGACTCTAGATCCTTCTTACCACCCATGCTGGGTGAGAGTCTGGATGCTGTAGGATCAGTTTCATCTATAAAAGTGCATAGTTGGATGAAACGGTGTTTCCTATTTCTTCCAGTTCTAAACTCTGTGATTTTTTTTTTAAGATTTCATGTATGTATTTGACAGAGAGAGAGATAGTGAGAGAGGGAACACAAGCAGGGGGAGTGGGAGAGGGAGAAGCAGGCTTCCCTGCTAAGCAGGGAGCCTGATGAGGGGCTTGATCCCGGGACCCTTGGGATTATGACCTGAGCCGAAGGCAGACGCTCAGTGACTGAGCCCCTCAGGTGCCCCTAAACTCTGTGATTCTATGATTCTGCCTGTCCCTTGCCATGACTCAGAAACGCCGCAGACCTTCCCCGGTCCAAGAGCTGCTCTGGGTCTCAGGTCTGCGTGGGCTCATGGTCCTCTTGCCCAGAAGAGGAGAAAAGGCTCAAATGTCCAAGGCGGATGCCCGCACTGGGTCTTCCTTGTGAGAGGTTAGGGTGGCCGCTAGAAGACTAGCTGTTGGCCACCCTACTGAGGACCGAATGGAAAGCAAGGGATCCTGCCAGGGCTTAGGCTAGAAGTAGGGAAGCATTCCTGGCCAGGACAGGTGGTTAAACACAAATCAGAGAAGCTGTGTGAGCTTCGTCATTGGCCCGAGGGGCCCGGCTTCCCAGGAGAGGCTCTGTTGTCGGGGAATGGAAGTGGGGTGGGAAGGCCGAGGGTGATGAGGCCTCCCAACTTCGTCAGCCACGCGACCCAGCTCCCTGGTGTCAGTCCCGGGATGGACTGGCCCCTCTCCTTGGCCAGTAGAGGAAACCCAGGCCAGCATTGGTCCAGACTCAAGGCCAACGTCCAAGCAGAGGCAGGACCCCGAGCCGTCACTGCACAGGGGCAGGTGGGACAGGCAGAAGGGCTGGCAGCTCGAGGCCAGCAGGCTGGGGTGACCCCCACCTTCATGGCTTTCACTATGTCTGTGACTGTGGACAAACCTCGTAAAGTCCCTGAACCTCGACGTTCTCATCTGTTAGAGAGTTTTGGTCATTCCAACCAGGAAGGGCTCTTGTATCAGATAAGTTAACTTCTGCAAAAGCACGAGTACACCTTACTGTCCTTCTTTTCCTCCTGGCAGGCCCGGGATCTGCGCAGGAAGCCCTGATGGACTGCGTAAATCTCGCCGGGAAGCCAGGGGCCGGGGAAGAGCCAGGACCAGCCCGAAGCGCCCGCTCCTTTCACTGCACGCCGGACTCTTGACTCCTCTGGATCTCTCACCTCCGTACACCCGGACAAAGAAAGCCCACGGCTTCGAAAACCAGAGTCTGAGGGTGCCATGTTGGTTTTACCCTGATCAAGGACGTTACCGTCCCTGTGCCTCAGTTTCCCCTGATTCAGTAAAGACGGAGCCAGAACATTCAGGGTGGAGGGGAGAGTGCCCACCACGCACCAGGCACAAAACTTTGCCCGGTCTATGCTTTCTCTCCTTTGATCATCACAGGGGCTCTGCAGGGTTCCTGCCACGGAGACATTCTGTAGATGAGGATTTGGGAGGTTCGGGAAAGCAAATCGCCTGAGACCAACCACACAGATCACTGGGGCCCCAAGATTCAAGTTCAGCCTACCCAGTTCTGAAGACAAGCCCCTTTCCAATTTCTAAACACCTCTCAGAGGCATCCTGAGCATTTGCAAGTCTGTGTCTAGAAATAATTAGAGAAAAGCAAATGCTAACACCACACTATAAAGAATGTTTGGTGCCAGAAAGGAGCGGACAAGTCTGCACGGTCCAAGGTCATCGACCTTAATTCTCATCTCTCTGCCCCACTTATCACCCAACTAGGTTAAAACCCAGGAGGCAATTACAGTGGGAATTACTACTGAGAGTAGGTTAATTAAGGAAAAATAAATCAAGGCAGTCCTGTTGTATTTGTCTTGATAACAGAAAAGCATATGAGCTTTAAAAATGCAAACTGCTGGGGCGCCGGGGTGGCTCAGTCGGTTACGCGGCTGCCTGCAGCTCAGGTCATGATCCCAGGGTCCTGGGATCGAGTCCCACATCAGGCTCCCCGCTCAGCGGATAGCCTGCTTCTCCCTCTGCCTGCCGTTCTGCCTATTTGTGCTCTCTCTCTCTCTCTGTCAAATAAGTAAATAAATAAAATCTTAAAAAAAAAAATGCAAAAAAAAAATGCAAACTGCTAATTGTCTGAATGACCTCCTAGCCCACCTCCTCCCAGCTGCCTCGGGGTGGGGGGACTTCCTCCCAGAGGACCCAGCCCGAGTCATCATACCCTAAACATGGTTCTGTGGGCAGAATATAATCAGTGGTTTTAAAACTCCTCTTCTACATGGGGAGTCCATTTCTCTAAGGGGCTCAAGGCAGTATTCTTTCCTGCTCCACTCCTAATGGGTAAATTGCAGCAGAGACTACACCTCTCCTTAATAAAGGAAGCCCCAATTCAAAAAGTCATTTGGTTTTAGGAAGTAGTGATAAGATGTGGTTGGAACTGGGCCCTCCAAGGGGTTACATCTGTGAATTATTTTGTTCCTTCGTGTTCCAGAACACTGGTGCGCTCTGTCCAGGAAGGGTGAAGAGGGGTCCCTCGGCTCCACTGGTCTGACATCTACTCGTATCGCTTCATTCAAACCCCCAGGCGCCAAGGGCCACTCCTGCCCCCTGAGCCACCATCCCCAAGCTTAAAATAAAGTCCTGTTGAGGAATACTCTATTCCCAACAAACCCATAAAAAGTCAATTAGAGGAAAATCATCCATGTTCCAACATGCATCTTGGCTTTGCTTAAAAATAGAAAAAAAAAAAAAAAGCCCTCAAAAACAACAATAAACCCACTGACTGCATTATTCCTCATTCCTCCAAAGACTCTTATTTCAAAACTCTGGTGCAGAGACCATTTCCCAAGACTTCTGCTATTGTGTAAATCGAGGTGCGCCTGTCCTGAGAATGAACTCCCAGCCAGGGTCCCTGGTTCGGCTGTATAGCGATAGAGCTGGACTGAGTTATTCATTAACTTCCTGTATGAAAACCGAATAATAAAACTGAAGTGTGTTAAACAAATCCAGATGAGGGGGTTTAAATCACCTCCAAGTCACTAGGCTTACAACCGCTGTCATTTCCCCTGGAACAAACACGCTCTCCCTCGCTCCAGCACCATGTTATTAAACGGAGATAACAATATTTATGCCCATCCCAGGGGGTGACTCGATGGACAGCTCTCCTGGACTGGGCCGGCACGAAAGGAGAACTGACAGGCAGGGATTGGGGAGGGTGGGAACGGGTAGGTGCCCCTCCCCCCCCCCCCCCCGAGTCCCCTTCCAGCCCTGTGATTCCAGAACACGCGCAGAGACGAGGGGCAGAGAGGTGTCTGGGGAGGAGAAGCGTCTCGGGGCAGAGCAGAGACGTCTCTGGGACGAGCCGCCACCGTGAGAGGCAAACCCTTCACCCCTTTGTAACAACCACTTAGCTCTTATTTCTCCCCAGGGATTTACGGGCTAGCGAACAGCAGGCAGCTGTGTCCGCCGCCGGCAGCGACGAGCCCACATGCAGTCCACCCCGGCCGAGGCCCTCCCGGGCCGGGCCTGCAAGCAGCCAACCTGTGGTTAGAGATTCCAATTCTGGGGGGACCCCGTGTCTCCTAGGTTACCGCGGAGGACTGTGTTTTCCTTTACTACAACAGAAAATGTGTGTTCCCCGGGGACTGTGCAAACAGCTGCATGGGGTACGCGGCGAGTGTGTGTCTGTGCTTGCACACACGCACTCAGCCGGCTGCGGCAGTCCCGACCCAGCTCTTCAAATCATCCTCTCCAGATATTTAAAATTCCGGGTGCGCGACCGCGGTCCCGGCCGCCGCCCTGCCGCAGAGGTGTGGCTGTGCGGGTGCACTGGAGGCAAACGGTCCCGGACCTCTAATTAAAACAGAGGAAGTGATCTCGTCCTCCAATTTCCTTTAGATTTCACCCCATAAAAAATCACTAGGTGATATCCGATTGGCAGAGCGAGGCGCCAGCGGGAGCAGCTGGGCCAAGTGGACACAGCAAACAGAGTGGCGGGCACTGCCGGGGCGTCTCGCTCGCCAGGCCAGAGCCGGAGGCCCGTGTGCCCCGGGGCCTCCCCCCATCCTCGGCGGTCACATTCGGAAGTCACGGCGCGGTGTGCACCTGCAGCTGCCGTGGGGAGGGGTGCGGCGCACGCAACTTAAAATCCCCGGACCCAAAGTCACCAGAACGGTGCTCAGCCCCCTTCCTCCGGTTGTCACCAAGAGAAAGGACAGCCAGGGACCCCGGTACTCGCACGAGCAAAATGGCACTGCAGAACTCTCCAGGGCGGTCCCTGGGCTAGGGGGCACTCTAAAGGGCTTCTGGGGCCATTGGTCTCCCAAGCCTGGCCCCAGAGTCAGATGCAAAGTGCCCCAGCAGCTGCTGTGGAGGACGTGAAACTTGTGGGGAGGGACGTGAAATTCTTGCACAGAAACATTGCGAAGTTTCCCTGGCCTTGAACCTCTCCTCCCATCACACATCTCAGAGGAGGCCAGATATAAAAGTGTTCATGCTCCCAGTGTCCAAGATCTCAGGCTTGACCCCCCCGTGGGTGTCATCGGGGGCACAGGATCACAAACAGCACTGTCCTCTGGTGCAGGAAGCACGGAGGACAAGTCGAGGGCGGAGTCCGGGCCCCACTCCCAGGCCTCATCACACAGCCGGAGAGGGAAGACGGCGCCCACCCCGCCAGCCTCAGGGGCCCCGTGGGGTTAGCTTCCACAGACGTGCTTTGCAAACGCTCAGGCCGCCCGTGCGTGTAAGGTCTTACTTGCCACTGCGGGGCGGCCGCCCTCTGTGAAGAACTTGGTCTAGGCAGTGTCTGGCCTGGGCTGCACACCAGACGCACGGGAGAAACTTCTTGAAAATAACAAAGCAGAGACCCCACGGCTGGGGACCCCAGTTCAATTGTTCTAATGTGTAGAGGGGGAGTGGGGAGGTTAGGGGGGACCACCGAGCTAGTAGGAAAAAAACAGCAGTAGGCAAGAGACCTGGGCCTCCCCTTCAGGAAAGGTGCACAGTAAATGTGGGCCAGATCCGCGGAGGCCTCAGCTAATGCATCAATTAAATGGACATCAAAACACCTGCATCTAAACGCCAGCACTCATCTCACTGATGTTTGCTGAATACCTACTATACTCATTTTTTCCGACCACTGTGAAAAATGACCACAAGCTTAGGGGCTTAAAACAACAGATATTTATTCTTCACAGTTCTGGGGGGTCCGAACTGTGTCACCAGGTGGATAGGAAGGTATCAGCAGGGTAATAATGTTCTCCAGAGGCTTTGGGGGAAATTCTGTGCCTTGCCTCTTCCCGTTTCTAGTGGCTGCTGACATTCCTTGGCTTGTGACCACATCCCTCCAATCTCCACCTGTGTCTTCACATCACCCCTGTGAGTGTGCGTGTGTGCGTGTGAGTGTGTGTGTGAGTGAGATCTCCCCCTGCCTCTCTTTAGGACTCACCTGGATAGTCCAGGATAATCTCTTCCCGAGATCTTTAACTTAATCTCATCTGCAAAGGTCCTTTTTCCAAATGAAGTCACACTTACAGGCTGCAGGGGTTAGGAACGGATATCTTTGGGGGGACATTTTTCGCCCACTATACCTATCACAGGTCAGACATCGTGCGAAGATCTAACTGTAAGATGCTAATGACTCTCAAGGAGGGTTAGGAATTCCAGACTCTCGGACCTGAAAGCCGTTCGAGCAGTGGTTCTCCGAGTTTGCTCCTGGACCAGCAGCAGCCCCGGGGGAACGTGTCTGAGAGCCAGATTCCTGGCCCTCCTCCCCACCTGCTGAATCAGAAATTCAGGGGTAAAACCCAGCAATCTAGATTTATGGAGGCTATTCTAACTAGGTGATTCCGATGCAGGTTTCTGTTTGAGAACCACTGGACTAGAGGCGATGGAGTTCCTATAGTCAAGCCTTCTTTCCGCAAGATCTCTGTGCAACATATATCCAGCTCCTGCTTAAATATCACCACTTTAGACACCTGTCTGTTCACTGCTCGCCGTTAATATGGACAGAAACGGCTTACAGTTATTACCAGCAGAAGATCTAAGGACTGTTAGGACAGCCACCCTGCAAACTCCACACGTCGCCCACCCCCCTCCACCTTCGTGACAGTTCCCATCGGCGGCTGAGGACTGGGTCTGCAGCACCGCCCCGGGCACCGAAGGGGACACAGGGGAGAACACGCACAGGTGCTGGCTTTAAGGATGTGGCCACCGGAATGGCCAAACCAGCCAAAGGCGGGTGACGCGCTGATGCAAATAGCAGCAAGTGTCTGTCCCTGGCTTAGAGGTGAAGAGGGTGGTTCAAGGCCGGTCGGCCTCTTTCCATCTACGTGGGACCCTCGCTTTACCTCTCTGGGCCTCAGTGCCCTCATCTAGAAAATGAGGTAAGTGGACTGGACGATGTCTAATTCTCGGGGACTCTTCCTGGGGCCGAAAGTGCGAGCAGATTTCAAAATAAGGAGGATTATTTTGCCCAGTCTTGAATGCCTGCTAGTAGCACGTGCTGTTTGAAACATTTGGACACATTTGGTCCTCATTTCAACATTCTGTCCACATCTCTGTTTCATACAGGAGATACCAGTCAGGGAGGCTAAATGACCCTCCAGATAGGGGACACAGCTAAGAAGTAGGGGGGGAAGGCGTAAATGTGACCTCTGAACCACCGTGTGCTGCCCGGCTGCTCACCGCAGACGAGGACGGGCACGGACGGCTGGCAAAGGCAGGCACACTTACTTTTGGCTTTGAAAGATGGCCAACAAGCACCAGCTATAAAAGGCAGAATTTGGCATCATGTTCCTACAGGAATCTGGGCTTTTCTTTTTCTTTGGCACATGGGGGAAAAGGAGCACAGCTACTGGGAACCTCCTCTTTATAGTGGACTCAGAGTTGCCCGTTCTGGAAACATTGTTTTCATCTTAAAAGCTCTGAGAACCACACAGAGAGGAAGCAAGGCTCAGAAGGCGAGGCAGCCGTAGGAGTGGTTGGTATGTAGTGAAACGCAGAGGAGAAACGAAAAGACAGGGCCGACATGCGAGGTGGCTCTAAGGTTCGTTAGAGCAGAGAGGCCCCGCGTCGCACCCGTGCAGCAAGACGCTCAGCCCAAGGCAACCCCTGGTTCGCCCACCAGCAACGAGACCAGATTTAGGCTTGAAAATGCCTGCTGATGAAAATTATTCCCCTTTATCTCTTCTAGGGAGACATCCTTCGTTTACTCATTCCCTCAAAATGTGTGCAAGGTGATGGGCATCAGAGATGAACAAGACTCTGGGAACTGGGACAAATACAGCTAGGGCTGCTGACAGCCCAGAGCACTTGTCACACTTCCTGTCAACATCGCAAACACGGACTAGGGCAAAGCCGTCTGCAGGACACTGGGCTAGATGCCCTCAAGGAAAGAAAGGGCTTAGGAAGATTCCAGTTAAACCCGGGTTCCGGGTAGTCAATTTCTATGTGGATATCATTTGTCATGGGGCATGCAGACAGCGCACAACTAATTAACACAGGATGAATGTGTACAAGTTTAAAAGAACTTTACAGACAATATCCGGTCCTCACAACCAGTCTCTGAACCATGAGGGGCTACTCTTCCCTTGTACGTCTCATTGGTTGTGTCATCTGCAAACTTAAAAACCTGAGCTGAAACGTCAGTAAGACCTTTTCCAGCTCTGAAAGCCATGACACAGAGCATCACAGCCTAAGACTTGGAGGGAGGGAGGAGGCCATCCGGAGAATGGCACACACGTAACAGTGACAGCCGATGATGGCTGAGTACGTGCCATGGACACGAAGCTAAATGCCGCACACGTGGGGACTCGCTGGTCTTCACCAGAGCCCTGTGGGTGAGACAGGCACGGATGTTAGATCCCTAGTCTATGCAGGAGGGAATGAAGACACAGTCTTCACATGCCTGTGCCAGGTAACAAGGCTAGTAAGCACAGGGGCCAATGTGAAGTCTGAGTCTGGAGACCGCAAGTTGCTAACCGCCACCCTGCGTGGTCAGCCCAGCAAGGGAGGTGACTGCGCCGACCTAGCTGACAAACCCAGATCTTCTAGTTATAAACCCTCTCAGCAACCCCCGCAGCATCTGGGGTGCCTAGGTCTCTAAGAGTAGCACTGACTCTACAAAGCTTAAGCATAAGTTACAAGCCAAGAGTCAGAACAGCCAGTAATAACTTGATGGTAAGTTTCTAAAAGGCACGGTGCCTAGGGTTGGTCACGGGTGGTTGGGGTCACAGGCACCCTGGCCGCTGCTGGGGGCAGGGTCAACTGGCACAGCTGCCCTGGAAGGACAACCTGGCAAGGTCATCAAAAGCCTTACAAAAGGTACAGACCATTTAGCCTTAGCAATTCCTCTTCTAGGGATTTAATGTAAGTACCTTTATCCATTTCTGACCCTTCAGCAATTAAAGCTACGAGTATCTAATAAGAGCAATGGTATTGCTCCCCATAAAAATTAAACGCACATGAATGTTTGGAGTCAGTTACAGAGGACTCATATATGCCAATCGAAAGCCTGAGTTTCAGCTTTGAATCCCCCAAGGAAAAAAAAATCAAGGATGTCCAACACCTAGATCTTATGGTACATAAATCCACTTCAACAGTATTCAGCTGTTGAAACTGATACTGGAAATGTGAAAGCACATTGAATGGGATGGGAAAGTGTTCATGATAAATTGGTAAATGCAAAAGCAGTTTATAAGCTAATATGGATAATACGATGCCTACAAAAATATAGAGGCGCAAGGGGGTTGGGAGGGGAAACACGAGATCCAGGTAACAAAACATCAACAGTGATTATTTCTAGATGGGACAATGACAGATTATTTTCATTTCTTTTTTATGTATTCCAAATTCTCTATCATAAATACGTGGTTCTTTCATAATCAGATATAACTATTTTTTAAAGAAAACTAACCTAATGACATTGCCTTGAGAAACCTGAAGTTTCTTTTTCTTTTTTTTTTTCTCCTCTGCTCCAATATAAGTCCCCAGCCCTCCTAAGGACAAGGGCATCTGTGTCAACACTGCAATCAAAGTATATGATAAGTGGATAAATTCCGCCTACTTGTGTGCAAAAGTGGAGATACCTGTCTCCTCAAGAGAGAGAAGGAAACAGGAATATCAAACCCATGAATGGAAAGGTAAGGGGTCCCAGCCCTTTAAGAAGACCCTCCCTAGAGCCAATCCTCAGCCCCGGCCTGGGGAGAAAATTCGCTCCCTGGAGGCAGACTGGGAGGAGAGAAGCAATAAACATAAAGTTCACGGGGCTGGTAGCAGGAAATCGAACAGATGGGCCTGGAATCGGCACACCAGGTCTGGGGCGCCATCCTGAACAACGGGAGAGAATACTGAACATTTATTCTTCTCTCGTTCTAAATATTTCTTTGGCCAGAAACAGTTGTAACCTTTTTGAGAACCGATTAAAGATCCAGTTTTTAAATCCCGCTCAAATGATATACATAAATAAAAGCCAATAAATCTAGCTTGCTTGTGAGTTCTTTTAAATTGCTGAAATGTACACACACAGACAACCACGTATTTATAAAGGACATACAGTTGAACAGTAAAATAGTTTAAGTTAACCCCCAAATACCTATCCAATCCACACAGATTCGTTGAAGCAACCAGATGCTTTTACTTTCAGCAAAAGTGCATGTTTTTCCTTCTCGAACAGATTTGATCACATCACAGTACTGTTGAAAAGCCCACACCCGAGCCCCACGTCCAAACTTAGCCTATGAAACCCATCCCGCCGCAAAAGCCACCCTGACCGAACCCTGTGCCCCGAGGCTTGCCACAGCTTGCCAGTCCTGGAGAACATTGTCCTGTGTTGCTTGTACTCCTCCCTCTGCAGAATGCTACTTCCCCACCTCCCTCCCCCGACTGCCAAATTCTACCCACCCTTAAGATATGGTGAAACGGTGAGTATCAAACATATAGGACGTCCCTCAACGATCACAGAATCTTCCTGCACAAGAAGGGGTCTGCTGTGGGTTTGAACGACAAATGGGAATCGATCAGTTAAAGTGGGAAGGGCATTACAGAGGGGAAGGGCATCTGCAAGGTGCAGAGATGCACACCAGGGCATGAAGGGGGAGGCAGGGAATGGCAAGAGAAGAGACGAGAAAGGTCCTGCTGGGCACGCTGGAGGTCACCATCTCAGAGGAGAGGAACCAGTGTACCCGACAAGACGCAGACGTGGTGTGGGAGTGCCACAGACAAGGTGGGCGGCCCATCACCTCCGCTGTGAAGCCTTCTTCACAGTCTCCGCTCAGAATTCCCTGCTTTTCCCCCCTGATCCCTTAGCGTATCCTCTCCATACCTCGAGTGAAGCATAAATAGCAGATGCCTGCCCCCTCCCAGCACACACACAGCTACCAACTCAGATCTGGTACATCTGAGGTCCAGGACTCTGCCCTTCTTCCCTCTCCCACTTGCTTTTTCTAGAAAGAATGAGTAGACACTACACAGAACTTCCCGAACCGTGTTGCAAGCAATATAACTTTGTGTTTTATTTTGTTTCTAAAGAATGCGCATGTCCTCTCCATTACTGTGGAGGCTCCAAGAAAGGCTGTGGGGTTTGAATATGTTTGATTTAGCAGGAGAGTCAAGGCACATTTAGCAAGTGTGTTAGCTTCTGCATTTGTAACAAACTCCTTGGGTGATTCGGATGTACGGCAGGTTCGCAAAGCAACAGTATGTGCCTGGTCTGAGCTGACTCAATTAATTCTGTGTCCAGCTCTTCCCCATCAGACTATGAAGAGGGTGTCTCGGATGTCTCTAGAGCCCCAAGCACAACACTTGGAACGTTAGGTCCTGAATGAATACATAAACTCCCCTGTCTATCTCCTGCTCCCTCAGACCCCTTCCCTTCTGCCCTGTGTCTACCCAGGTACTGAAAATCTCTTTCCTTCAGAGGTTAAATAGAATACAGTCCCTCTTTCCCAGCTGCACACCAGAATTACCAGGGGGTGCACGTGGAGATGGGGGGTTAAAACACTCAGATGCTCAAGCCACACCCCCACTGGTCCTGGTGTAATTGGTCTGGGCAGGACCCAGGGATCAGTATTTCCTAGCACTTCTCGAGAAAGGAATGTTGTGTCCTTTGTCTCATCAGTCAAACACAAGGCTGAAAGCAACCTTGTAAGTCTCAACTCCCAGTAAGGCTAAAATGGTCTAATATAAAGTCTCTGGATGTCTCCAGCTCACATTTAGGGAGCAAAATACTCAACACTGAAAAGCAAGATGGTGGGCCATGGTCTCAAGGCCTCTATATTCTGGATGAAGACAGTGGTGGTCAGGGAGGGCTAGTGGCTGGACATTAGTAGAAATAGAAATGGATTCCCAGAAGATTCTAGACCAACTTTAGGCACTTGCTGTGACCTCCGGGGCTGAGTCCCAAATGACCCCAAGACCTTGCAGTCCACTGAGCCAAGAAGAAGGCTCACTCCTGCGCCACCCCGCCCCACCCTGGGCGTCGGTAGAACTGAGTCCCATTATCAGCACCAATGCTATCTAGCTATGGGAACTCAGGCACATCACTCAACCTCTCAAAGCCTGATGCCTCATCTGGAAAACTCCTCCACCTGCAAAATGCGGATAATAAAACCCAGCCCACTGCACCAGGCCGTGCGAAGCTTCCATGTGACAATGTATGTCAAGTGTCTATCCCGTTAAAAGCCAATTCCCATTTTCTGAACCAGGAAAGCAAGGTCCTAGGACATAAAGACAATTCTAGGTGTTCCCTGAAGAAGTCGCCTCACGCAGCTTGCAGGAGTTAAAACTCGAGATAAAGGTTGAAACCTAAAATGTCCCAGCAAGGCATCCCCTGGCTGCAGGGACAAAAGCCCGTTGGCTGACCTCCTTTCCCTTCACGGGAGCACACGCGTGCACAGCGCAGGCGTGTTCTTTCTGGCGCGTCCAGGCAGCTGGGGAGACAAGAGCTAACTTATCGCCAGCAAGGACCTCTGTCACTTAAAGACTAAATGGATCTGGAGGCTCAACAGTGCAACTTGCAGCTGAAAGGCGCATGGCCCAGTCGGTGGGGAAGCACAGCCAGGGCGGAGGCCGCGGTCAGCGGGGGTCAAAGGCAGGAATTCCGTACAATCGGCCAAAGGGTTCGTTCTAACGAGAGAGCGAGCTGCACGTCCTTGGAGCTGCAGGCCTGGGCTCAGACACCAAGTCGGGAGGCCCGGCTGCAAGAAGAGACCAATAAACGTGGGGCCCAGAGGGCTGAGCATGACATTCGAAGTGCCATTCTGGACTTGGGCGGCTGGCCTCTGGCCGGAGCGGCGGTGGCTGGTCCGTGTGAAATACTCCCGTGCCGGCTGAGATCGCCTCTCATCTCCGTGTTCCAGAAGGAACGGAGGCAGCGTGTTCCTTAGGCAGGAGTCTCTGAGGCCCGCAGAAGGGACTGTCGCTCTGGGAAACAGCCAAAATAATCCACCACAGGCGTAGCACGGGACCGCACGGGACACCGGGCAGCCACGAACAGTGATGGAGAGAGAGATGCCATAGGATCAAAGGAGGTACTTACGTTGTGAGGCTAACAGATAAAGTGACGCCGATACTATGACTTCAGCTGTGGGAAGTGTGTCTGCATGTGGAAGGGAAATTCCGAGCCTCTATTAGATGCTGAGCTCATCGCAAGAATAATTTCACTTAATCCTCACGACACCAAGAGTATGTTTATTTTTCCCACTTTGCGGATGAGAAAATGAGACTCCCAAGGCTGAATAACTTGTCTAAGAGGGAAGCGGGGTTCGGGATGCACGGGTCTAACAGAGCCAGTGTCCTTCTGGTAGCTCTAGGCCCCCTCCTCTTCCCTTCAGGATCCGCTCTCTGACAAGAATGGAGCGGTGGACCTCTCCCCGGGTGTTTGAAGACTAAAACGAAAAGGCAAGTTCCCTTCCCTTGTGGATGGAGCCCAGGATTCCATTTACTAACCAGGGAGTCCAGGCCCTATGCCTCCTTGCCAACCAGTCCCAGCCACACGGCCATCCAGGGGTCAGGCAGGGCCACCAAACTCACACTCTGAAATCCTTCCTCGTCGCTGGTCATGGGGCCAAGCTCTCTATCGTGGAAAGCCCTTAATACCACTGGATGGAAGGTATCCTCTGCCTGAAAGATATCATTATTGAATAAAAGGGGAGGGAAAACAGAAAAAGGGCATCAAAGCCTAAACAAATAACATCAGCATGAAATCTTTAATGAATGGCTCATCCAATGCGATCCACTGAAATCCAGAAGGTTTAGTAAAAGATGCCTTAAATCCAGTTTATACTGCAAATCAGCCATGAAGAAAAGTCAACACCAAGTTAATCCCCATTTAATAATTCAGTTTCAGGATGTTAAAACATATTTCTCTTGGAGCTCCTGCATGTATGACTGATAACAGGGCAACCAAGAAACACGCTACCAAAAAAAAAAGAGGAAGAAGAAGAAAGAAAAGAGACAAGTATTCCTTCAGGAGCTATGCTATTAAAGGTGGCAGTTAGCTCTTCCTGATGCCTGACTTCAACTCCCAAATCCTTTCTTTCCCCCCCTCAGACCTTCTCTCAAGCAGGAAAAATCAAGCCCTGCATGGGGGCCTGGTCTTGACCCCTTGACCCAGCATGGCCGTCAGGTCACTGGTTCGGATACCTAAAACTGACTGCCCACGTGTGTCTGAGGGACAATAGCCACTGGATCAGAAACCCTTCCCTCAGAACGCCCCGGGAAGGGTCGGTTACATGGCGATGACTCATGAAAGCCCTGCTGAGCACGACACCAACAGGTGTCAGGAGGCCCACCCCTGACCCGTGCGCCCTTCAGAGCCCACACCGTCCCTAGCTCCAAGTTCTCACCAATTCATGTTGAGCTCAGAGCTCCCAACCGGAGACCTGCACACTTAATTCTCCCCTTGGCTTTCTGGAAAGGGCTTTCTCGTCGCTAAGGGACTGGGGCAGCTTCTAGAAACTTCCTCAACAGCGTTCCCAGAAAGTGCCCAACACAACCTGACCGGACCCCAGTTAAGCCCTCTTCTCCCTTCTCCCAAGCCTCCCTCATTTCCAAGGGCAGAGAAAGTGGTTCTCCTCAGCTCTCCTCTGGAGAGCCACATTTTATGCGCACATCAGGCAGGAAGACCCACAGTCAAGTCCACCGCTGACCACAGAGCGCCCAGCTCTGGCTCCCCACGGCTGCCCGCTCCCCACGGCAGCTCCCCGGATGCCTCCGCAGTGCCTGCCACGGGCGTGGAAATTAAAAGCAGATTTGCATCACCTTTGCTCAGGCGCTTGAGCACTCCGTGTTCATTTGCATTTTATTTGCACAGCACTTGCATAGAATATTGTAGAAATGCCCAGAATGCTCCCTGCCCCCTCCCCGCCCCACCTGCTTCTCCTTATCCAGGAACCCCAGGATGCCGGCGGACCCAGGAGAATTACAGACAGACTTGGCCCCATGGGGAGCTAAGCCGGAGATGCTCCTGGGTGGCATCTCAGGGCGAGGGACTCTGAGCGACAGGCGTTTGATGGCAGTAAGTTCTGGTGTAGAGTGAATCAGAGCCCAGATCTTGGCTTTCCTCATGAATGCAATTGCACTCAAATTCTCCTCACTTGTGCCAAGATGCACAATGGGGCCTCAAAACCCCCAGCTCTCAGGACTGGCTTTAACACGAGTCTGAACCCGGTGAGAAGCCATGGGGCAGCTACCTTGTGCCATCTGCGGAAGCCTTGCTGGTCCATTTAATATCCCTTGCCCCTTACCAAGTGAACTTTCTACAGCTCCGGTCCTCTGGGGCGTCATACCCACCTGCCTGTCATCCCACCTGGCACCTGGACAGGTCGGAGGCTGCAAGCCAGAGCTCCCCCCGCCCCCGCCCCCCACACAGCATCTATCTGACTCACCCCACACTAGCAGGAGTCGAGGACACATTCCTCCCGGACACGCTCTTCCACCAGTACAATACTACCACACACCAGCATTTCTGTAAGACCTGAAATTTACTTGACATGAACAATGAATCTTAGAACACTGAAAAAATAAAATTAAATTAAAAAAAAAAAGACCTGAAATTTACTTGAAACACACACACACGCAGAAGAGAAGGAGGAGCTAGCAAAGGCACGGCATCACAGGGCAGTAACCACTCTCAGTGCATGCAACACCAACTCGGACCCAAGAGGCTTCCAACCCGGTGGAATTCAGTGTCAAAAAAAAAAAAAATTCGAGAACGCTTTGCCAAATATGCTCCTCCAGTGTCAAAAATGGCAGCCAGGTTCCAAGATGCGCTTTAAGGAGAAAACGAAATCAGGTGCAAAGCCACAGGATCGGGAAGACAGAAAGGACACACACAATGAACACAGATTAAATGGGTTCTTTTCTTTTTTTTTTTCCTTTGTTTTCAACGGTTGCCAAGTTATTTATCCCTAGAAAGCTGCTTACTTCTTCAAGATGAAGTATTTCTTTGTGAGATGACTTATTTCACTTGGTTTTACTTATGTATTTGGCTCTCAGGGACGGGGACGGGGGGAGTGAGAGGGGGGCCGGGAAGAGCGAATCACAGAAACACAGGCAAAGACATCTTCAGAACATGGTTTGCTTTCTCCTTCTGGAGCGGACGACACTGCAAGGCCCACGGGTCACTCACCTGCAGTGAGGGGACTTCCCCAAAGTCCTGTATTACTAAATGCTGGGCAACTGTTTTTACAAAATCACTGTCCACGAAGTTGTCCAGTGACCCTAAGATAATCATTCCCAGGATTCCCCCTCTTTAGAGAAAAGTACCAGGTGAAGTTTCTCTCTCCAGATGCATGGGGAGGCTGCCAGTTGCTAGCAAAGGAACCCACCCAGCGTCCCCCCACCCCACCCCACCCCACCAAACTCAGAATCGTTGCTTTTCCCCCGGCTCCTCGGAAACTCAGAACAGGGTCTGTGTCGCCTCAAGGATCCTCTAAGCCTGTGCTTTGGAACACTGCTTGCTTCACACCATCCCCTTCATTGCTTTGCTTCTTTTCTTGCATTCTTGTTTCAGTCATTTTATTGGACCTTTGTTGTCTTACTGAGCTCATGCTGCTACAACACATGCCCCAGACTTCGGGGCTTAAACAACAAGTGTTTAGCTCTTAGAGTTTTGGAAGCTGGGAAGCCCAAAATCAAGGGGCCAAGGGGCCAGCAGGTTTGGTTCCTGGCGAGGGCCTGCTCCCCAATCTGCAGATGGTGTCTTCTCGCTGTGTCCTCCCATGATAGAGAGAGCTCTGTTCTCTTTCTCTTCTTAGAAGGGCACTAATCCCATCATGAGGTCCCTCCCTTCATGACCTAATCTAACCCTAATTACCTCCCAAAGGCCCCATCTCCAAACACCATCACATTAGAGATCAGAGTTCAATACGTGGATTTGGGGGGTGGGGGGGACACAGATGTTCTGTCCACAGCCCTTGTCATATCTGTAAATTGCCTTAAATCAAGGGTGTAGTATAAATAATAATAATGACATTCTCGAGCTTTGAAAAGAAAGATACTGCACAATTTTTTTATACATCTTGGGCCAAAACCAGGAATGCAGAGCTAGCGAGAACACTGTTTTTGTGCCAAGATGACAACAGCAAGCAGAGAACTCCAGGAGGCTCCCAAATGCGCAGGTAAATCTGGGATGGGCTGCCTTTGCCTCTGCCTTTCCGCAGCCCACGGGGTCCCCGCTGCAGTCATCCACGAAGTGATCATCTCCTTTATGACTCACAAGTGGCATCTGACTTATGCCCAACGTGCTGGGGGCTGGGAATGCTTTGTGGTTGGCTGACCTCGTACCCACTCTGGTGCTTTGGGTTGTTCGTGGATCCTCGTCAAAATTTACAAAAGCACAAGACATATGAGAAGGGGGAAGCACATTCCTCCGCTGGAAGAGGGGCCAAGTAACCACAAACTGCGGGTCCTCCTGGGACCGTGCTGGTCACGGACTTGGCTTCGGCAGCCCGATGACTTGCTCCTCCAGACGCCGCCCACGCCCACGCCTTCTTCACTCCGCCCACCAGCCCTCCGGGTCCCAGGGAGGCAAAGCACGCTGGGGCGTAGGTGGGTCCCCGCGGGGCTAAGGGAGGATGGAGAAGGAAGCTGCTTCTCCAGACTCAATGCCCCGCCAGATTCTAGGACCCCCTCTGCCCTAACAATGGTCTTTCTAAGTAGCCTGGGTGCAAGCTACGGAGCTCAGGGTGGATTCCAAGGCAGCAGCCAACAGAGCAGAAAACTCTCCACATTTTCCACACGGGACGTCCTGTCTGGTGTGTGTGTGAATTATTGCAGACCAGATGCTTTTTGTTTTCTTAAAATGCACAGCTTACCCCTCCCTTGATCCAAGGGGTTCAGATTCTGGGCCCGGAGGAAGGACGGAGTCAGGTAGACACTGCCATATGCTGGTTTAAAGTTTAGTTTTGGAAATGATCAGAAGTGAGGTGGGCAAGCCCGGCTCCTCTCTACTAACCTGGTCACTCTGGGAAAGGTACTTAATCTCTCTGAACTTCGGTATCCTCATTAAAATTAGTAATAATAATAATAGAGCCCATCTCATGGGATTGGGAGGATCATGGTACGCCATATAAATTTTGCCTCTCACTCCCGAAGTAAGACTTATCCTTAAAGACTAGAGCCTGGTCTCAGAATGAAAAAGGAACCCAGCAGCCATGAGCGTAGTTCAGCCTTCTCTCAATTATTTGCAAAAACATGACATTTCCTGTTTGGGACTATCTCGCCCAGAATAGGCCTCCTCTAAACCTGGTCGTCAGGGGCACCTGGGTGGCTCAGTCGGTTAAGGGTCTGCCTTCGGCTCAGGTCATGATCTCGGAGTCCTGGAATCGAGCCCCGCATTGGGCACCCTACTCAGCAGGAAACCTGCTTCTCCCTCTCCCACTCCCCCTGCTCGTGTTCTCTCTCTCGCTGTGTCTCTCTCTGTCAAATACATAAATAAAAATCTTAAAAAAAATAATAAAATAAAAAATAAAAAGCCAGTCATCAGGGTCACGCAGCCCTGGTTTGGACGAGCAGTAAAATAATGGAAATTATCTGCTGTGAGTCTGTGCTTTTTTCTACTCCTTCAAGCCAATAACTAAGAATTTACTGTACACAGTTAATGCTCTTAACTAAACACAAGACAAATCTTATCAGGTCACTGGCCTGCTTCAAAGGGGACTTTCAACGGGTCCCCAAACTCAAGCTCCTTACATGACATCTGAAGATGTCCCTGATCTGACCCTGGTCGACCTTCCTTGCCTCATCATCTGCCAGTTCCAGTCTTGGGAATGGAATCCTCTGCAATCCTGCAATGTTGGATTATTGCTTCCTCCCTTGTGCACCTTGCCTGGTGCCTTTCCTTACGCCATCCCACCAGCTTGCAAAGCGTCTCTTCTCCATTTGTGCCCATTCTCGTCATTCATCGCCTCCTCCTGGATGCCCTTCATGCATCACTACTCCCTCCCACCCTGCAAGCAGGCTGGGGTGCCTCTACTCCATGTTCTAGTTATAACTTGCACACTGTTCCACCAGGAAACTTACCACTTCACACTATATTGATCTCTAGTTCTTGTCTCGTAGGCACTCGGGGGTATGGGCCTCCTGACAGCAAAGAACAGGACTCTGTTGCTTGTGTGTGTGTGTGTGTATATGTGTGTGTGTGTGTGTGTGTGTGTGTGTCTCAGGTGCCCAGCACATAGTAGGTGTTTGTGGAAGGAAGGGAGGGAGGGACGGAAATGTGCGGGTGGACTGGTCGACAGGGGTGACTAACCAGCACTCCGTCCAAGGAAAGGGGTCTCATCGACACATTTTGCCCCCCAGGGGAGGGAGGGCCCTGGAGAAAGGGTCCTTTTCTAGAAACACATGGGCAAGGGGGAGAGGAGGAAGGACGAAGGGAGAACACTTCTGACCTATACATTATCTGCACCTTAGTGTTCTTGAAAACTAGCCCACGGGGAGAAAAGACATCAAGAGGAAGATCTTCAAGCTTAAGTTGGAAAGGATTTAGTAGGCCAAATAGTGCACCTAAAAATCAATCTCTCCATCCAGGGCTGAGGCAGGAACGGGGAGCTGTGCGAGGGCCGGGAAGCAGAGAAGTCCCTACAACCACTGTTCTTCCGGCCACGACTCCTGGGTGGCCAACGGCACCTTCCACGGCAGAAAAGTCAAACTGGATATTCACTGGTTGCTCCAAAGAAATAGAGGGATACAGAAATCTACCTCAAGTATTGGCAACATCCAACCGAAACCTGGTTCTTCTCTATTATTGGTCTCAAGGACAGCCATAAAAGCTCATGTTCAGAGCTCCTTGAAAACTACAGCAGGATAGGCCGACTCCAGGGCTGGGGCCTCAGAGACAAGGTGTATCCGGCAGGACAAGGACTGACCACGCAAGGGCCGTGGTGCATGGGAGCCAGCGCAGCCCTCGCCCCCCGCGTGGGTCTACAGAGAAGCCAAGCTTCTTGCTGTCCAACTCCTGCCTGGACCCGTACCACCACCGCCCCCAGCTAAATACCCACCTAGCCACTCGCCATCCTTCGCTCCTTCAGCCTCCCCCCCCCCCACTCCCTCCCGCTCTCAAGCTTCAGAACTTGAGTTGGTGCAATTTATAGATGCATAACTTTGTGTGATGCTTTAGCTTCTCATTGAATAAGCAGTCACTCCCTTCCCACCACTTCCATTTGAGATGGAGCGAATTCCCCTCCCCCATTGACTTTGGGCGGCACCACAGGACTTGTTTGGCCAACGGAACGTGGGTCCGTGGGGAGGTGTGGTCTGGCTCCCATCATCCTCCACAAGATCGTGACTCAGGGGCTGCTGACCCAAAGGGAATTTAAGTAAGACCTGAACCCAACCTGAAGCCAGACGCCAAGTCCAGGTGACCCACAGCTTAAAAAGAGAGTTGCCCCTACCAACACAGAGCCCGTCAGTAAGACAGAGGCTTGGTTTTGGAAGTCCTGAGTCTCCAGAGCCTCTGTGATGCAGCATTCCTGAGACAACTAACCCATCTACTCGGAGAAAGCTAACCCTGATGGCCAGCTTGTACTGCCTCCATTCCTCTGTACCGCATGGTGACAGCTCCCTCCCAAACGCAGTCAGCGCAGAAGGTCTCCGAGTCTCGCCATCAGCCTGTCGGCGGCTCTCACGCCATCACACATCCGGGATACAGCTCTCGGTACTTCCTGGACATAAGAGGGCTGGTGGCTGGGCCGCCTCTGCCTGACTTCCCGCCATCGGCAGGATTTTCACTCCTGTCCTTATTGGAAGTGGTGGGTGCCACACCACCCTCCTCCCTGTCCTCCCCCCTGTCCAGGCAGCAGACAGAGGGAACTGGTCAGCAGGAGACAGGGCTCAGCCCCGAGCTGCTGGCAGCAGCTCTCCCTGTGTTCTCCCGGGCAGAAGACAGATGCTGTGTCTGTGCATATGGGCGGTGGTAATGAGAACTCCCTGTGGCTTCGTGCAAGGGAATCAGGCAGTGTAGGCAAGGCCGGCCAAACTTCCCCTCTTGTTCCAGAAACGACAGTGAAACAAATGGCAGGAAATTCATTCTGCTGACCCACACAGGAAGCAATGCCAGGGCACAGCTCTGGAAGTGGAGGGAAGGCAAGAGGAAAGATAATAGGCAGCAAGAGACAAAGAGAGAGGAACTCCACCGACTTTCGTGCGGAAAAACCTCAGCGTATATTGCATTATTGGCCCTCACAATTCTGTCCATCCAAAACCTTACCAGACCTAGTTCCACGAAGGTTTCACTGTTATAGATTCTGGCAATCTGGAAAATCTGATTGCTGTTACACAAGAATTCTGGAGAGCCAAGGTGCCACAGAGAGAGAAGACCGGTTGGGAGTGAGGGCTGGTTGGAGCAAGCTCAGAACCAAAGTACAACTTGAGATTCTTATTAACCACAGATGTGCCCACGCCTTGGACAGAATAAACAAGACCATCAGGCTCTCCCTCCCCAGGGTCACACCGTGCGCACAAGGAGTTCTGGGAGGTGTGCATACTTAATTAAGAGGCTATTAGGTGCTAGATGATTCACCCGTAACCCCCAGACCTCAGCAATACCCTTGCAACAGACCTGTCCGAGTCTGCAACTAAGCAGCCACCTTGACCCAGGTCAGCCGGTCCTGCACCCACCTTGAGGGAATTCCCATCCCTAGGAGCCCGGCCCACGGGTGGCAAGAGTATGATGAGTTCTTAGCACGAACCTCATTCAGCCATCTGTATTGGAACTGATAGTCGGACCCACGTCTTAAATGAAAATCGTCCCTGACCACCAGCACATTTTAAATTTTAGCTTAAAAAAAAAAAAGACTACGAAGGCCACTAACCATAGTTACAAATGCTACCCCCTCCATCTTCCTGGGTTCCCTAAAGGATGAGACACAGAACCATTTCTGGAGGTCAAGCAGCCAGAGAAGGGCTTCTGGAGCCTGCTTGCCAATGTGAGGAAAACAGAAGGAAAGGAATCACCTATGGAAGAAATAGTTTTGAGGACAGTCAGCATAGTCACGAGGAAATGATTAGCCCAAGTCGGAAACAGATGCGTCAATGCTACAATGTTCAATGCGTCCCCAGGGGAGGGGGGCAGTCCAGTGGCCGCTGGTGGGCTCTCCCTGGACTCCACGGAGCCCGAGGTCAGCCCCGGAGGAGCGCCTGGGATGGCCAGGACACCCTACAGATGAGCCACATGGCCGAGTCCCCGCAGCCCCGGTCTCAGCTCCCTCAACTGCAAACGGACGCAGGGAGAGCTGCAGCAGGGAACAGATGAAATCGTGAATGCAGTAGAGCTTTCCGCAAAGTCCAAACGTGCCATTCCCATGCAATGCCGCCAGGTGCCCAGCAGGAACTGAAGAAAGCAAGACCTCCCACGGAAAACGGTGGGAAACACACAGAATCTCTTCCATATCATTTTAATATAACTTTACTGAGCACCTAGGTGGTGATTCACATTTTCTCAAAAGTTGGATCCCTTAGTCCTCATAATTCTAGAAGATAGGCACTATCATCCCCATTTTACAGGTAAGAAAATCGAGGCTCGGAAAGGGGACTTGATGGAAATCCCATAGCTAGTAAGTGGTGATGCAACTTGTGATTAGGATTCCCTTACACTAGGTTCTGAAGCGGGGGTCTGTGTGTGTAATGAGGGGCTTTAACCGTGCCTGTTCATCCTTTTAGAGACAGAACGGGTGCCCATGCACACTCTTACGATCACTCCTCAGCAGAGGCTTGAGAGGCCATGTGTCATTTTGGGAGGAATGGCCGCTCATCCTGAAGGCACCTCCCAGGTCAGACGATGGGATGTGTCCCTCTCCTGGAGGATCGTTCCCTCCCCCTCCGTTTGGTTGACATGGCTATTATTATGGATGATGCTAAGAGAAGCTCGGGGCGTCTCATGTTCTGCAGTTGGTCCCCTTTGGAAAGAGGAGCTGCTTATGGAAAACCTCCTTTTCCGTCCTGAGTCAAGACATTCCTTGGGCGACTGGGGGGGGCCCCCCTTCCCACACCCTCCCCACCCCACCACCATTTGGAAGTGATTACCACCGCGATACCCTGACAGAGTGAATGATGCCGAGGGCTTGCTCCTGATGCTGAGTGAGGAGCCCGCCGCGCGTCCCCACCCCCAGCCCTTGGCACACGCTGCTCCAGCGAGCCTCGAGTCCCACTAGGATGCGGATTTCCAAGGCTCGCTTTCCACTCTCTGATACACGGGATCAACGTTAATAACAAAAACCTGGCAGGGAAGGCACCTCTGCCTAGCAAGAGCCCCTGGTGGCCAGACCGAGGAAGTCCTGGCGGGGGGCTGGAGGGCAGTCTGTCAGCTCATTTGTTACCTCTCGCCCCGAGATGCAGGGGAACCTCGTGACCTGCTCGCAGCCCTTTTGCCTTCGCTCTAACAACAGCGGCAACTGTCTGCGCGGTGGCTCGGTCCCCCCTCCCCACCTCTAGCGGAGTTCCAATCCTTCCTGTGCGTTCAGCTCATGCTGCAGACTTCTGGGGGTAACCTGCCTCCCCGCATGGCTCTCGGCAGCCTCCCCGGGGGAGGAATCCAAACCCCTGGGGTACCTAGCATCACCAGGTGCTCAAGAAGCAAACCCACGAAGACCATCACCTCCTCATGTCTAGAGGAACGAGCGACAGTACTGGCCACCTACCCTGAGTCGTCCTTTCCCCAAAGCCGTGGCATTAGAGAGTCACAATAAAACCTCACGGAATAAATCGTCTCCCCAATTTAGAGATGAAAAGCCTTGGGAATACAAAAACGTTGCCTAGCGCTCTGCTGGCAGTCAGTGGCCATCATCATTTGAACCCAGGTCCGGTGACTAAAGGTTCCTGCCCTCGGCTTTGTGTCACAGAGTTTCAGGCTCACGGGACTGTTCTCTGAAGGTGGGGACCCTGGACACCCCACCAACTCATCCTCGCCTCAGGCAGCCTCAACCTGAATTCTGCCTCGGTGGTGGGTGAATACGATCCTTGCTCCCCGACCCGGATTTGGGTTCCTGCCACCTTCCTAACTTTGCGCTCCCCTCCCCACCCAAGCTGGCTCGCTGGAGGGGTAGACGCGGCTGGCTTCAGATGAGAAAACAAATGAGTCGGGTGAGGGGATAAGAAGGGCCTCCTCTGCCTGCTCCTTTGTTTCTGACTCAATAGAAAGTCACCAGATGGAGCACTGAGAACACAAAGCTGCCGCTCTCAAAACCCACGGGGCACCCAAGGCGGAGCCGGAAGTAAAAGGGAGTTGTCGGGCATAGCTAGACATCGCCACACCTGCTGAGGGGCCTGGAGACAGAGCCGATCTGTCTCTGGGCAGAACAAGCAAGTGACACGGGGGTCCCGGACCCAAGCCAGCAGGGCAGTGGTGTAGCCGCAGCCCACGCGCCTTGCCTCACCCCCTTGCCATCACTGTGCTCCCGTGTTTCTGGACTGGTCTCAGGTTGGCGGATGAGCTGCGGAGGTCTGCAGGTCCTTGGGTCAGAAGTCCTCAGGACACAGGAGCTGGGCACCGCGGAGGTTCCTCGGTGAGGAGCAGACCCGGCCACCTGCACGCACTCAGGTCCCTGCAATTCAGACGGGATGCCCCATGGATGGGACTTGGGACGGATCCTGTAGTTGATGATGAGTTCTAGAATGTGCTTGGGTGAATGTGATCATCCACAGGACGATGAAAGAATTTTTTTATACGAAAGCCGCCACTATGCCAATGTGTGCTGCCGCATCCCCAGGTCTGAATGTCTATTTCTTGTCTGACTTTACGACTTCTTTCCCGCATCCAGAGAGTTTTAGACTTAACTGGAATCTCATCCGTGGATGTAATGGAATCCCAAGAACTAAGCATTTCAGTCAACAGGATTCACATTTTTTCTTCCCCCGGGGCCCCTCGCTCTTGCCTAGGAATGCCTGGCTGGAATCAGAGGAGGCGGAATAAACTGTATCTACTCATCTGGGTTTTTTAAGACGATGGGCCTGAAGTGATACATGGTGCATTGGAGATGCGTCGTCACACGGAAATCAAGGTCCAGGGTGTAAAGGGAGTCTCAGGCCGGGCTGTCCCCGTACCACATTCCCAGGTTCATATGGGTTTGAACTCAACTGGGTTCTGAAACCACCAGAAATCCCTAAGCCCATTCTGCCCATTCTGCTTCCACCTAGAGACCCACGAGGGCCAAGAGGACCCTGCCCCTCACGACTCTGGGACAGCAAGTGACAGCTACGGAGGGCCACTGGCTGGCTCTTCGCAGCCTCGTGCCTTTGCAGAGACACATCTGAAGATAGCAATGGGTTCCAAGAGCCACACCAGGGGCCTGCACGCTCCAGAACTTAGAGACCATCGACTTCTTTCCCAGAATTGTCAAAGGTTCAGGCCCGACTCCCTGGGTTGAACAAGTTCTAATCTGCAGACCCTGCACCCCAGGGAAGAGAGGGCTAGGCTTCCCCCAGAGGCTCCAGGGAAAGAGACTCATCATCTTTCAGCTCCCTCTGCACGTGGGCATTCGGGCTCTTTGCAAGAGGACGGGGACGACGGTTGTTGGAAGGCCCAGTTCGCCTAGGTGCTCGTCAGGGGGGCCCTGATGTGTGGCAGGCCATTCATGAGGACTGAGAGTTACCCAAAAACCTTCCATCTTAACTCAACCTCAAAGTGACCCAGAGGAGGACTCCTAGTGCCATCGAGCCACTCATGCAGTGGTCCCAAACCGGCCATTCTGCCTCTAGAGCAGGAGCCACCACGTCCTGCTCTAGCCCCACACCCCCCACCCCAACCAAGACAAACCAGAAGTGCTTCTGTTTTAGGGTGTGGATGCTTGCCTTTGTTTTCTAAAGGAACATTGTCTGTTTCGGCAGTTAAAAAAAAAAATGTATTGGAACAGCCCCGATTACTATTCCAATGTGCTTTGAGGTTGAAAACCAGGGCCATGAGGACAGAGAAGAGTTACTGCTGTTTATTAGATTATGCAAAACAGCAGTATGGTATGCTAGACAGAGCACCGTCTGGGAAATCAGGAGCTTACAGACACGGAGCCCAGCTCTGCCCCTTATCTGCTGTTGCTCTGAGATCTCACTCCTTCATTGCCTTGAATTTTTTCACATATAAAAAAGGTACGTCTATGTGGCACATCAGGTATCAGATCATCAGTTCTTTGACTCTCTTCCCATCTGCGTGGGGATTAGGTCCCTTCACCCTGAATCTGAGTGGGTGCTGTGACAGTGGCAGGGACAAAGGAAGCCGTGCTGGGCCAACCTCTGGGCCCAGATTTTAAGACCCACGGCTTCCATCTCCTGCCTCTCAGATCGTCCACTCTTGGAAACCAGCCACCATGTTGTAAGGAAGCCCAAGCAACCCTGTGTAGACGCCCACGTGGAGAGGAACCAAGACCCCCAAGCCACAGCCCCGGCTGAGTTCCCAGGCCAAGAGCCAGGACTGACCCGGCAGCCAAAGTATGCCATCTTGGAGACAGACCCCCTGTCCCGGCTGAGCCACCCCGGCTGACAGCAGCATCCAAGGGCAACGAGCCATCGCTGCCGAGCCCTCCCCAAACTGCAGATCCAGAACCAAAGCCCACGGCTGTGCTGCTGTCTGAAGCCACTCACTCTTGGGCTGGTTCATTATGTGCCAGCCAACGATGGGAACTGATGTTCAGACTTTTGGGTGGAGAAGATGGAACAGAACAAAATATCAAGGCTTTCTCTTTCAACTACCGCTCTCTAGCTCAAAGAGGCTGCACCCCCCCCAAAAAAAATGTCCCCTAAAGAAGTAGCATTCTAATCAATGGCCTTATCATGGGTAGAGGACTCATCACAGTCGTGCTCAACTCACACCAGCTGGAAACAAAACAGAATCCACAGGCAAGTTCATCCCAGCAGGACCCGTGTAATTTATGGGGCCCAGGGGCTAAGTGAAAATACGGGGCCCTTTGTTGGAAAATGAAGAATAACGATTTTATAATATATATGTTTATATACATTCTTATGTATATATTAGGAGCTTATGATATATAAGATATGTTCTAGTCTCGTTATTAAGAATTAAGGATTTTAGGGCGCCTGGGTGGCTCAGTGGGTTAAAGCCTCTGCCTTGGGCTCAGGTCATGATCTCGGGGTCCTGGGATTGAGCCCCACATCGGGCTCTCTGCTCAGCAGGGAGTCTGCTTCCCCTTCTCTCCCTCTGCCTGCCTCTCTGCCTACTTGTGATCTCTCTCTCTGTGTGTCAAATAAATAAAAAATAAAATCTTTGAGAAAAAAAATTAAGGATTTTCATTTGGTGGCATCCTCTATCCCAGCTTAATGACCTGGCTGATTCGCATCCCAGGCACCTGGATCCCAAACCCCAAAAACCCATCTCCTCCGCTCCTTACCCCAACCCGTTCTAGTCACCTCACTAGAGCGAGCCAGAGCGATCTGCCTCGGTCAGGATCCATTCCAGGAAGGACCGACCAGCTTCACCCGCAGTCACACACCTACGTGCTCTCCTTGTCAATGCTCCTGTCGCGGGGGGTCAGGTAATCATTCTTAAAAGATACTATGTACCTTTGAAAATTCCAAGGGCTTAGGGAAAGCTGGGGCCTCAGGGAACCGCACCGTCCCTGGGCCCACAAGGCAGGGTCGGGGGCAGCTATAGACCCAGACCCAGGTGCGGGAAGAGTCACCTGAAGCAACTAAGGCTTCTGGCGAAAGGACAACGCCAGCACAGCGGGGCGGCCCCGGGAAGGAGCCAGGGCAGTGGCCGGCCGGCCTCATTCCCCGTCCACCCTCGGTTCTCCGAGCAGCGCCTCTCGCAGGTCAAGCCCAAGAGAGGCCAGAGGCCGAGTGCGTCCCCTGAGGCAAAGCCTGCAAGCCGGTCTTGGGCGCACACGTGAATGCTCGGCTTCTTGTTAAGGAAACTGGAAAAGCCCCCTTTAGAAAATCTCATCATTTTCCCATTTTTTCATCTGAAGACACAAGCCCAGCGGCACGGGAGGGATCCCTGGGAGGCGTTTCCCCAGCGGCCCTCAGAAGCCAGGGCTGGACGGGGTAGCCGAGGGGGGTGCACTGGCCGGGGCCAGCCCTCGCCCCGCAGCCCGCAGAAGGAGGGGTAACAGCAAACAGAGGCCCCGAAGCCAGCTACCCACGTGAGACGGCGAACATCTCCACCAGTGGGCGCCTCCTTGAGAAATAACAGCCAACTCAGCCATTGGTGTGGGAGATGCCCCTGGGGCCGGGGGGCGGGGGGGACAGTCACCACGTGGGAGGTCTCTGAGCTGCAGGACACATGGCTAGCTTGGCCCCTGGAGGCCAAAGCAGTGAATGTGGCAAAGGGACCCAGGGCTCCACCATACCGGCCTCTAAGGGTCACCTTCCAGGAGGCTTCCGAGTGGACTCCAGCAACTCTGCCTTCTACTGACATTCTCTCTCTCTCTCTCTCTCTCTCTCTCTCCTTTTTTTTTTTTTTTTTTTTAAAGTTGGAGAAGTAGAATTCAGTGATTCTTCGGTTGCATACAACGCCCGGTGCTCATTCCATCGAGTGCCCGCCTTAGTGTCCATCACCCAGTTGCCCCAGCCCGGCACCCCTCTCCCCTCCAGCCACCCTCAGTTTGTTTCCTAGAGCTCTGGGACTCTGCGGCCTTCTGAGCGCTGGGCGCCGGGTGCCTGCGGGTCTCCGGGAGCATTGTCACGAGTCTACCCTCCTGAGTTTAAGATCTGAAAAAGACAGGCTACCGTGACCCGAATGTTAAGACCGGCCCCCTTTCTAGCTGGTCCTGCACTGATTTTCCTTCTTCATATCTTGGCTTCTCTTTCTCTTCCTTCTATTTCTTCTACTCTCCTCTACATTTTTAAAATGTTTTATTCCCGTATCTGTTTCAGCTCTCCTTTCAAAAATTCTCTCTCGGTTCTCTTTAGTCTTAGTGCTTGAACAGGTCTCCAGACCCACGAGACTTCTAGCACCTTCTCCCTTGATGCACAGCTGGCAATTTCCCTCCCCTCTAGCAGCCGGGTATGCTGCCTTTCCCTGTAAGCAGCACCCAATATTTACGGGAATTACTGGGGTGACACACAGCCAGCAAATGACATTGTGCACGGCACCCTGGGGGCTCCCGGTGGACTGGCTGTGTAGCTCCTCCTTCTGTCGCCCACCCGGCAGGTGCGACCAGATCCCCACACAAGAAAGGACAGTCTCAAGTTCCATTTGTCCCTCCTGACATGTCCACCAGGACATGTCTATCAATTATTTCTGTCTCTTATTAGGCCCGTTCTCTCCATCTTTTCCCATCATCCTGTTCTCTAGCCCTCCCGGTTCAGGGAAAATCAGGCCTCTAGGAAGCCACAAACAGCCTTTGCGTTTAGGATGTCGCTACACCCACAGCTCCTGACAGGTCCTCCCTCCAGCCAAGCCTTTCTAGGGGCTGTTTCCACCCACCGACCCTCAGCTTCCCCAGCATCCGCGCTACCCCCAGAACGCTCGGGAAAAGCCCCACTGCCTTTCATCTCCCCCAACTCCGACCTTGGTCGAAAGCCTTCTGGGACACCAGCATAGGAAATCCTAACCATAGCTTTGTACTTCGAGTCCTGGCTTTGAAGTATGTGCTAACAGCTGTAATTGGCATTATGGAAGGAGGTTAGAATAAATTACTCGTAGCTAAGGAGCCGGCAAAGAGGAAATTATGCAAGTCATCTTGTATTGGGTCCTTAATCCAACACTGTATAAGTAAATCCTTGTCACCCTGACTCCGAGGGCATCTGCAGCTCTGCGCGGGCTTTTCCACCCAGCACACAGCCCAGCAACCTTGGGACGTGGCCCCTCTAGCCGGCGGGGCCCCCGGCAGAAGCTCAAAAGCACCCAACGGGCACAAGGGGCTTTGGAGAGTCCCCTCCGACCCTGACCCAGCTGCAGACACGTGGGCCCCCCACCCAAGCCCCTCGGCCCTTCTCCTGGAAACCCCGGTCTCCAGCGGCTGAGAGCTCACCAGCACCAAGCCTCAAGGAGCCCCCGTCTGGGCAGCACGGGTGAAAATCAGGGTCCTGACGCTGGGAAGTCTTAAAGGCCCAAAGGGCCCATGCCCCAGGGCCGGGTGTCACATCCCGTCACGAGAGGCGGACCAGAGCCGCCCCAGCGAGGACCACGACCCGCAGGTGCCTGAGTCAGAGTCTGTCTGCTGGGGAGCAGACCCTCACCCCGTCTGTCCAGGGGACAAGCAGGCACAGGGCAGGAGGAGGGAGGGTTTTCTCTTTTAGTCGAGTGGCTTAGCTCCAATGGTTTTCTGTCTTGTGTGTGAGAGAGAAGCAGGGATCACTGGGCCCTGGAGGGGGTCGCACGGTGCCTGTCCCCTCCCCAGCCCCATGACCTCGTCCCAAGAGCTCGCAGGGAAATGGGGGAAGGCAGAGTAGAGAGGCCTGGGAGCACAGGACCCAGCTTCCCCTGGGAGCCCGGGTCACCTCGAGGCCTGGCAGTCCTGGGAACACTGTCACACCCCCTCCACGGTCACCACGCAGGGGCCTCATGGCAGGCACCCCGGGCCGTAGGGCTTGTGGCTCACCCTCAGGCTGCTTCCTGCATAGAGAGCACCACAGGGAGGAGCTGGAACAGCAGAGAAAGGCTAGAGCAATTCTGCATGGAGATCGGGGCTGACAGGCAGCTGCAGAACCACATACAGAGATACGAGGGGGATTGGGGGAGAAGGGGGGGATTTGCAGAGTCCTAAAAGTCCTGCGTGGGTGGTGGTGCAGACCAGGGAAGGTAAACTTACTGTTCACGCGGCCCCCGGGACACACACCTGAGCAGCACACGTGCCGCTGGCCTTGCAGCCGGCTCTAGCTGCCCGTTTACGGCACAAGAAAGGATGGGACAGAAGAGAGGGGGCCTGAGGGAGGCCCGCAGCCAGCAGGAGCCAGCCCCTTCCCGCCTGCATCCCCAGGCGCCCCGGGCCTCGGCCAGGCTTCTACCCACCCCAGGCCTGAGGCTGCCCTTCCCGTTTCTGATCAGGATCTGGTTCAGGGACAGTGCGTTTGGAATAACGAGGAAAAAAACAATCAAAACCTACCCTGCTAGGCTCGTTTACAGAATTGATACTTTAAGTGCCCAAGAAGAAAGTGAACTCTCACCCATTCTTTACTCCCGCGCCTCCCCGGCAGCTAGCATATGCAGTACACACCGCCCTCGCGAAGGTGAAGCATTCTGTTCTTCAGGACGGGCTCTGAACTTGTGGAAGCAGGTCCGAGCGAGAAGAGTCAGGAGCTGGGACTCCCAAATAGCTCCGATTCCGGTTTCTAAAGCCCAGAGAAACGCCGCTCTCCACAAATACAATTAACAGGGGCACCGGGGGGGCTCAGTTGGTGAGGTGTCTGCTTTTGGCTCAGGTCATGATCCCAGGGTTCTGGGATCAAGCCCCACATCAGGCTGCCTACTCGGCGGGAAGCCTGCTTCTCCCTCTCCCACTCCTCCTGCTTGTGTTCCCTCTCTCGCTGTTCGCTGTATCTTTCTGTCAAATAAATAAAATCTTAAAAAAAAAAAATACGATTAACACACACACCCCAGGGCGCCTGGGTGGCTCAGTTGGTTAGGCAACTGCCTTTGGCTCAGGTCATGATCCCGCAGTCCCAGGATTGAGTCCCGCATCAGGCTCCCAGCTCCGCGTGGAGTCTGCTTCTCCCTCTGACCTTCTCCCCTCTCATGCTCTCTCTCTCTCTCTCAAATAAATAAATAAAATCTTAAAACACACACACATACACACAAAAACACACACCCCCCAACTCTCCCAACAGTGTGACACCCATGGAGGACACCTTGGATATTCCTAACAGAGTAAATCATAAATAAGGCGGCAGGACGGATGGAATGCCCTAGCAACCTTACCCTTCTCTTTGTATTCGTTAAAATCTTAGGCTTCAGAATGAGGCAAAATTGGGCTTTACTTGTTAACACAAAATAACTATAATAAACAGGGAACGCCCACTCACCCTGACATTTCCAACGTGTCAACTTGGGCTTACGCCATAAGCCCAAGATAAAGCCATTCTGGGAAAGGATAAAACCATTCTGGGAACGACTGGGGACACAGGTATAGCCCTAAAAAGGAAAGCATGACAACACAAGAGGATAAAATCCCTCTGAGTGGAGCTCCAAGCCCAGAAGATTTCTGCAAACTATTATCTAATTTGATTCCCCTCACTGCATTACAGGCGGATTTAAAACACATCACCTCCAGCTGAAACGGGTTCTGGTAAATTTCTCAAGCGCTCTCGCGGATCTCACGTCATCCTCTAGGTTCAGGGTCAACACTACATTAATGACCCACCATTTATCCACTGGGTAATTCACTCCCTGGCAACCTGCTCTATTTATGCTATACAAATTCAGGAAGCAATTAATAGTCGCCACAAAAGCAACGTGATTGAGGGTGCTTTTCCCAATCAAACTGCGAAGCTAGGCATTTCTCTTATCCCAAGGCAGAGGACCCAAGTAATGCAGACTGGGGCAAAGCACTAAATAACACCATTACGCCTTCTGTCTTCCTCCTTCCCCTTGTTGGGGGAGAAGCTGAGAGGACTTTCTGCCTTTTTGTCTTAGCACCTTATTTCCACTCCCTTTCAAAGGAGTCACTCCTGGGGCGCCTGGGTGGCTCAGTCGGTTAAGCGTCTGCCTTCAGCTCAGGCCATGATCCCCGAATCCTGGGATGGAGCTGGCTCCCTGCCTCCCCACTCAACAGGGAGTCTGCTTCTCTCTCCCCCTCTGCTCCCCACACCCCAGCTTGTGTGAACGCTCTGTCTCTCTCAAATAAATAAATAAAATCTTTAAAAAAAATCACTCCTGTTGCTAACAGCTGCCCGGGCTCCCTTTTTTTGACATCCTGTTCACCTTTCGGCTCTGTTCAGGCAAAAGTAATTTAATAACAACGCCATAAAAATCAGGGAGAAAGGAGAGTTTACTCATTAACCAAAAAACAAACAAACACAAAAATTATCCTAACACCGAAAACGGCATGAAGATAGGAGCGCTTTCAGGATTTGACTTTATCTGTCCTTTACAAACACCCTTCTAGACAGCCAAGGCGGACAGCACCCCACAAACAGAGGGGTTAAGTGACTTACTCATGCTGGCACAGAGGCTCGGGAGAGAAGCTCAGCTGGCTCCCCGAGGTATTACTTTATTTCTCTCCTCGGACGGCTCTAGGACACTTGCTTCCAAACTGGGGCAGCTACTTTTGGCTGGTTGATCTGCCAGCATGCTCAGGCCCCTTCTCCCAGACAATTTCTGCTTTTAGGGATCGCCCATCTGGCTCAATGAGACGCAAGCAGAAGACCCTGGGTGGCTTCTAGGAGAGCTCGTTAAAGGAAAAAGACTCAGCTGGTGGGACTCTGGCCTTTTACCCTTCACTTTCAGGCCCCACCCTCTTCTTCCCACCTGGAATGTAGTTTGAAGGCCAGGGCTGCCTTTTTGTGGCCAAGAGGATGAAGGGCTCTGTGTTAGGAGGAAAGAAGAAATACAGGGAGAGCTTGGTTGCTGATGGCAATGATGAGCCATTATATCACCTCTGTTCACCAGACTTCTTGCAGTGTGGAAAAACATAAATTCCTCTTCTGTTTAAGCCGGAGTTGGTTGGGTTTGCTGTTAGTTGAAGCCGAACGTAATTCAGCTGAGATCTCTCTCCCTCTCTCTCACATACACATCAATGCCCGCCAGCTTTGTCGTAGGGAACAGAGCTATTCCTTATATATGGATATACGATGGAATATTACTCAGCCATCGAAAAGAATGAAGTCTTGCCATTTGCAATGACGTGGATGGAACTAGAGGGTATTTTGTAAGTGATTAATAAGTCAGTCAGAGAAAGACAAATATCATATGATTACACTCATATGTGGAATTTAGGAAACAAAACAGATGAACATAGGGGAAGGGAAGGAAAAATAACACGAAAACAGAGAGGGAGACAACCCATAAGAGACTCTTAACTTTAGGAAACAAACTAAGGGTTGCTGGAGGGGAAGGGGGTGGGGGCATGGGGTAAATGGGTGATGGACATTAAGGAGGGCACATGACGTGATGAACACTGACGAATCATAAATTCTCCCCCTGAAACTAATAATACACTATATGTTAATTTAAAAAAAAGAACATCAACCTTAAACCTACAGCCAACATCATACTTATTAAGAAACCAAAAGGCATTCATTTCCTCCCTTAAAATCCAGAGAAAAGATAAAAATGTTCCCTATTAAACCTCCACTTTTTAAATACTTTAAAAGTTCTGTGTAAAGAAACAGATAAAGCAGAATAATAGACTTAACAACTACTGGAAATAAGATACAATAAATACACTTTCATTATTCGAAAGTGAATCAAACCAAGAAAGCAACAAAAACCAAAATGAATAGATTGGGTAAAATATAGAGACAACACAATACAATACGTAAGAATTAATTTTTCTGTATGTAACCATTTTTATATGTAAACATTTAATTTTTCACACAAAACGCATGATAAAAATGCACAGCAGTAAGAAAACACACGGTTTCTAGGAATGACCCCTAAAAAGGAATATGCGGAGCCATCACAATGAAAATGCATCCTCACAGAGAGATGGAAAAAGATCTGAATAAACGCAGAGACACAGCCTGTTCCTTAAGGAGAATGGTTCACCAAGGCTACCCTTTCCCAAAGCTGAAGACAATCCCTGTCAAAATCCTAATCATATTTTTTTCTCTGACTTGACAATACAAATGCAAAGGACAGCATGAAGAATGAACTGAGGAGAACGAAAAGTCTTTATTTAAAAAAAAAAAAAACTATGATGACAAGGGTGGCCATGCTCTATGGAGGATATGAAAATAAATTACAGAGCTACAGAAGTTAAAATAGCAGGGTCCCGGCAGCCTTCAAACGGATAGAAAGTCAATGACATAATTTAAGTTGTCCTGAAAACCCTGTGACGTACAAGAATTCGGCGGGTAAAAAAGCACAATAAACCACGTAGAAGAGAGAAGCTCTCCTACAAAAGACGTCAGGAAAACTGGATATTGGAGAAAAATAAAGTGATCTCCCCGCTTAACGATACACAGTAGTAGAATTCTAGATGGGTAGAAAAGCTAACTGTGAAGGAATCAAGGCAACAATAAAGGGTCGATGGTCTCAGGAACTGCAAGCTCCGTGAAGACAGGAACCATGCCTGCCTTTCATGGTTTTTTCCATGGTGCTTGGCGCAATTTCTGGCATAGACATGGGCTCCCATTCATATTTGTGTACTGACTAGCAAGCATTGATGCCGTGGAAGAAATCACTAAAGGAAAAGAACATTTCATTATAAAACAAATGTACATAAGGGGTAAAAAAAAAAAATTTTTTTTTAGATTTTATTTATTTATTTGTCAGAGAGAGAGAGCACGCACAAGCAGGGGGAGTAGCAGGCAGAGGGAGAAACAGGCTCCCTGCTGAGCCTGCTGAGCAGGGAGCCTGATGCGGTACTCGATCCCAGGACCCTGACGTCATGACCTGAGCCGAAGGCAGATGCTTAACCATCTGAGCCACACAGACGTTCCTGGGATAAAAACAATTATAAAGCAAATGACAAACGAGGAAAAACATATCTAGTAAATATGATAAAGTGTTCATTCATATATACATATGAAAGAGAAGAAAAAGTTTTATAAAAGAAGAGACAAAGCAGAAAAAATGGCCATTAATCCTTCAAAAAATTATTCAAATTCACACATAATCTAAAATCCAATTTAACGCTATCAGTCAGCAAATGTTTGTAAGGAAGAAATGGTCAATGAAGGGGCGCCTGGGTGGTTCAGTCAGTTAAGCCTCCGATTCTTGATTTCGGCTCAGGTGATGGTCTTGGGGTCGTGAGATCGAGCCCCACGTCGGACTCTGCGCTGGGCATGGAGCCTGCTTAAGATTCTTTCTCTCCCTCTTCCCCACCCCGACTAAAGAAACGGTCAATGAGAAACAACGAGAGATCTCTTCACAGTTATTAGAAAGACCAAAATCCAATCACTGACAGCACCAAATGCTGGCAAGGATGTGGAGCAACAGAGCTCTCGCTCATGGCCGGTGGGAATGCAAAACGGCACAGCTACCGTGAAACACGGCTTGGCGGCTTTTTAAAGACGACACATACTCTTACTCACGATCCAGCAATCAGTATTACCCAAAGGAACTGAAAACTCATGTCCACACAAAACTGACACATGGCTGCTCGCGGCAGCTTACTCGTAATGGCCAAAACTCGGAGGCACCAAGATTTCCTTTGGTGGGTGAATGAATACATCAAGCTGGAGAGCATCCGGACAATGGAATATTATTCAGTGCTGAACAGAAATGGGCTACCGAGTCAGGAAAAGACATGGAGGAAACGTAAGAGCTTATCCCTGAGTGAAAAAAGCCAATCTGAAGAGACCACATACTGTGTCATTCCAACTACATGACCTTCTGGAAAAGGCAAAGGTATGGAGTCAGCAGAGATCAGCGGGGACCTGGGGTTTGCGGAGAGGAAGGGATGAATAGCGGAGCACAGATGTGTTTAGGACAGCGAAGTTGCTCGGCGCACTACTATCATGGTGAGTAAGTGTCATTATAAATTTGCCCAAACCCATAAAATTTACACCAAGAGGGAATCCTAATATAAACTATGGACTCTGGGGGATAATGATTTGTCCATGTAGGTTCATCGACAATAACAAACAGACCACCGCTCTGGTGGGGAATGTTAGTAATGGGAGGGGCTGTGCACATGGGGGTTCGGGGGACATATGGGAGCGCAAGCTCTGTTCCTTCCACTCAATTTCTCTGTGAACTTGAACCTGCTCTAAAAGATAAAATCTCGGGGTGTCTGGGTGGCTCAGTCTGTTAAGTGCCTGCCTTGAACTCAGGTCATGATGTCAGGGTCCTGGGATCGAGCCCCACGTCAGGCTCTCTGCTCAGCGGGGAGTCTCCTTCTCCCTGCTTGTGTGCTCTCTCATGCTCACACTCTCTCTCTGTCAAATAAATAAAATCTTTAAAAAAAATTAAAAGATAAAATCTATTTTTAAAAGAATGGTCAGCGAGGATGAGATGAAAAGAGCCTGACACCTTCCCATATAGGTAATGGGAGTGCAAGCTGGTAGAACCTTCTGGGAAGTAACTCAGAAGCAGACAATTGTTTCAGAAACAAAATTTAAAAGCCTGCCTTTTCCTTTGTCGTTTCTCCCTACAAAGGCTGCATTAAGTTAATAAGGTAACTTAATATTCATGACATCCTCACACCGAAAACTATAGTATAGAAGTTTTCCCTAAAGTCCCAACAGAAACCAGATTGTGAAGACCTGTTTATGAGCGAGGGACTCCATCTGGAAAGTAATGGAAAGGCCGTATAGGTATTTTAAACAAGGTAGCAAGTAGACTGGATTGGTTTTACCACAATAACTAGTCAAAACTGAGAGAGAGAAAGGACTAGAGGGAGCAGCAGGTCAGCAATTAGATAGCTATGTCTGGCTGTTGCAATATTTTTCAAGATAGGTCTCCTCTGGCAAGGAAAACAAAAGGAAAAATAAACGATTGGGACCACACCAAAATAAAAAGCTCTGTACAGCGAAGGAAACAATCGACAAAATGACAAAGCCGCCTACCGACTGGGAGAAGATATCTGCAAATGATATATCTGATAGGGAGTTAATATCCAAAATATATAAAAACTAAAACAACTCAACACCAAAAACACAAATAATCTCATAAAAACAAGCAGAGGAATGGAATAGATATTTTTCCAAAGAGAGTATACAGGTGGGCAACAGACACATGAAAAGATGTTCATCACTAATCTTTAGAGAAACACAAATCAAAGCCACAATGAGATAATATTCCACACCTGTCAGAATGGCTAACAACCAAAAAGATAAGAACTAACAAGTGTTGGCGAGGACACAGAGAGGAATCCTTGTGCACTGTTGGTGGGGATGTCAAGTGGTGCAGCCACTGTGAAAAACAGTGTAATATAAAAAAAGTTTATAAAAAGAACTACCATATGATTCAGCAATTCTACTCCTGGGTATTTACCCAAAGAAAACAGAAACACTAATTTGAAAAGATATTTGCACTCCTGTGTTTATTGCGGCATTGTGTACAAAGAGCCCAGATATGGAAGCAGCCCAGGTGTCCATCAAGAGATGAATGGGTAAAGAAGACATGGGTATATACTGGATGGAATATTACTCGGCCATAAAAAAGATGAGATCTTGCCATCCGCAACAACATGGTTGGACCGAGAGGGTATTGGACTAAGTGAAATTAGTCAGAGAAAGACAAATACCATACGATTTCACTTACACGTGAAAGCTAACAAAACAAAACAAATGAATAAAACAAAAAGCAGAAATAGACTCAGATACAGAGAACAAAGTCGCCAGAGGGAAGGGGGTGGAGGATGGGCAAAATGAGCGAAGGGGAGTGGGAGGTGCAGGCTCCCAGTTACGGAATGATTATGTCATGAGTAAAAGACACAGCATAGAGGATACAATCAACGGTATTACAGTAGCCTTGCATGGTGCCAGATGGGAGCTACACTTGTGGTGAACACAACCTAACACACCGACTTGTCCAATCGCAATGCTGTACACCTGAAACTCATGTTACACTGTGTGTCAACTCTACTCCAACAAAATAAACAGCTAAATAGCTATCTCCATGGGACAGAAAAAATCAAAGCAAATCCAAGAGACGTTTCAGCAACAGAACGTACAATACGCACTCGTCATTTACTATATGGTCGGGAGGAAAGAGATAGGCGGGTGAGAAATACCACATCGATTCTATAATTCAGACCTAGAGCCAGAAGGGAGAACAACGATTGGGCTTCATGAGTATGTTCTCCAAAATCGCTCATATTCCAAAACAGGTAAACTGTGGTGAAAAGAGAGAAAAGAAAGTAATGTCACTGAAACACTCTGAGACCATGCCTGGAGCCAGGTAGAGATGGTATGGCCCCTTTTAACACGCTTGACCCCTGACCAACAAATGCCCAGGCCCTGTCCCAGCTTAACACCATTTCCAAACTGATTTTCACTGATATCTCAACCCAGCCCCTTTCAAGGTGAGGGAAGGGAGGGAGGGAGAGAGGGAGGGAGTGAGGAGGGGGAGGGTTACAGAGGGGGAGAAGGAGGGAGGGGGAAGGACAGAGGGAAGGAGAGAGGAAGAAAAGAAAGAGAATAAAAAGAGAAAAAAAGAGAGGAAGGAAGGAAGGAAAAGATCTCCAGAAACTTAAAAAATGTTAATGTATTTTATGCTGTAATCCTCCCTTCAGCAATCTAGAGAAATAATCTAAGATATAATAAAATATGTATTACCAGGAAGATCAACTGTTAATTGTAATAACAAATGAAAACACAAATTATGCTATAATTAAGTTTCATAAACAATAAAACCGTACTTTCAAAGACTAACGATACGGGAAAATATTTACCACATAGAGTCGAATGAAGATAGGTAGTTCTAACAATGTACATTCAGTATGAATAAACAAAGCGCAATCAGGCAGACACACATAAATACCCATGAAAAAAGGGAGGAAAAAAAAAGACTAGAAAGAAAAACACCAAAATACTAAGAGGGTGTTCTGTAAATAGTGATATCATAGAGATTTCCACTTTCCTTATATTTCTAATATTTTCCAAATGTTCCCCAATAAGCATTTAATTACCTCATAATTCAGTGTCTTTCACCATTACAACCTTGTAACACTCAACCACATGACCCCCTTGTTTTAAAGTTAAAACAAAAGAAAGGATAGATCATTGGATTTCACTACAATTTAAAACTTCTGTATATCGAAGACATGAACAAGAAAATGAGAGGACAATTTACAGAATGGGAGAAAATGTTTGCAGATAACATATCTGATAAGGGTCCAATTCCGGAATAGATAAATGCTCTTTCAATTCAGCAACAAAAAGACAAAAACCACTACTTGAAAATGCATTTTCAAGAGACATTTCTGCAAAGAAAACATGCAAAGGGCCAATAAGCACATGAAAAGATGCTCGACCTGATTAGTCATCAGGAAAATCCAGATCAAAACCACGATAAGATACCACTTCACACCCACTAGGATGGCTAGAATCAGAAGAGAATGGGAAAATAACAAGGGGTGGTGAAAATATGGAGAAATTGGAGCCCTCATAAATTGCCGGAGGGAATGAAACATGGCATAGCTGCTGTTGGAAAATAGCTTGACGATTCCTCAAAAAGTTAAATATAAAATTACCATGTGACCCAGCAACTGCACTCCTAGGTATATACCCAAGAGAACCGAAACAGGTGTTCAAGCAAAATTTGTATATGAACATTCACAGCAATGTTACTCATAATAGCTGAAAAATAGAAACAAACCAAACATCTATCATCGGAACCATGATAAAAGTGGTATAGCCATGCGATGGAATATTATTCACCCATAAAAAAGAATGAAATACTGATATTTACTATAGCACAGATGAGCCTTGAAAGATTTTGTTAAGTGAAAGAAGCCAGACATAAAGGCCCTATATTGCATGATTTGATTTACATGAAAATATCCAGAATGGGCAGATCCATAGAAAGAGACAGCAGAGCAGAGTTTGCCAGGGGCTCAGGGAAGGAAGGAACAGGGTGTTTGCTTAACGGGTACAGGGCTGATGGAATGGGGATGATGGCAATGCTCTAGAGTTTGTGGTGATGATGGCACAATATTGTGAATGGACTGAAAGCCAACACACTGTATGCTTTAAAACAGTTAAGGGGCACCTGGGTGGCTCAGTGGGTTAAAGCCTCTGCCTTCGGCTCAGGTCGTGATCTCAGGGTCCTGGGATCAAGCCCCACATAGGGCTCTCTGCTCAATGGGGAGCCTGCTTCCCTCCCTCCTACCCCACCTGCCTCTCTGCCTTCTTGTGATCTCTCTCTCTGTCAAATAAATAAAGAAAATCTTTAAAAAATAAATAAACAAATAAAACGGTTAAGATGGTCAATTTCACGTTACATGACTTTTACACTACTACTCCTAATAATAATAATAATAAAGAACATGCTATATTTCCTTAACACCTAGACTTTGCAAACCCACTCCAATTACCCCTATGCTTGTCCTTCCCAATTTTCGACTCATGTGTAATCATATTCTAATTCAGTGAACCAGTTTCTTGCTGCATCCCTTGGATTAGAACACAATTTGCCAGTTGAACTCTGTATCTTCGAATCCCATGGCCTCGATCTGAAATACCCCCTTACTCCTCTACGATAGAATAATTGTCTCTGAATCAAAAGGCCCAGGACCTAACCCCAGTCCACTACTCACTCGTTGTCTCACCTTGGGTAAGGCAACTCCTCCAAGCCTCATTTCCTCCTGCATAAAATAGTCAAAATTCAGTGAACAAATAAACACATTAAAATTCCAATTTGCGCCAAGGTCATGGTGAGCCAGCCCACCATCTGGAGCTCTTAGGACAACAGGCCACAGAAAATAGATGAAACCGCATCAAACTATAAATGATAAAAACCCCAACCTATATAAAGTGATAATCTCCTCCGTGCTAGTATTTTCCTAAGCTTCCGGAATTTTCACATCCACAGACATGGTTTAGGCCAAGCGCCCCACCACCTGCATGATTATAACCTATTACTTATAATCAATTCACTTATTTTAGTTAAACCAGATTTATTTTAACAGAAACTTTATGTCACTTTTAGGACATCACTGATCTGATACCATCATTCTTCTACACATGTTAGAAGACACTACCGCCATGTTGGAAACTGTGTACCTATGCGCCACGTAGAGTCACCATCGGCACCACGGCTTGTGGCACACCTAGGAAACCCCGATCTCTGCCAACAGTCTTCTCGAAGACCTGAATCAGAGCCTACGTCCTCTAGAAAACCTTCTCTGATTGACTTTTTACCCTGTTTGAGAGACCCCCTTGTGATAAGCCCTTGCTTGTTTGATTTACACCTTTGCACGTGTTGATGTCGGTGTTCTCAATTCGTTCCCATCTAGGCTTTCAAGTCAGCACTAGCTCATAAAACACCAAAAGGCAAAGATCTCGTCTTGTTCCTTTTATTCCCTCCCATAGGCCCAACCACACTACAGCAAACATTTGCTGAATGGATCAGGTTTACGTGAACGGAAAGTGCCCCTTGAATGCTTACAGTTATCTTCTTATCATCTGTGTTCTAAATAGAGAGAAATTCACCCACATCGTTTCCTCGTCTGCAGTGTGGCCGCATCAACAGCCCGATGCAGATGTCAATCGGTGAGAAGGATGGTTTGTTAAAATAAGACGAGTGCCTGGCACGCAGCAGGTATTCAGTAGATTTAGGGGACTGAGTGTTGATTAAGTGGGACCATTACTACTCAAAAGGCCCCACCTCCTTGGACAGACTGGCTCCAGAAGGTGAGAGGGATGAGCATAGACGAGTCAGCGTGCGAAGACCACGGCCCACCTCGGGCTGAAATTCGGGGTGTTCTCGGGGCCGGGACCACACGGTTCCACCCAGGTCTGCATGCTAAGCCTCCTCCCATCAGCCCGAGAGTGGCTCCACCCTGATGAGGGGCCCGGTTCCCAACTTGATACTCTCCTAATTAGAAGTAAATCCCCGTAATACAGGAGAGCCTTTGCGTGGCCACAGTGCATTTTGGCCATGAGTCTCAGAGCCCCGACAAAAGAAGCTGCAAGTGAAAATTACTGATTGAATACATCCAGACACAGAGCAATCCCTGTGTCAATGTTGACACAGCGGCTCTTTATCGTCCAGCGCCAGGAGGGCGAACGTGAAGCAAAACCACCAGAGAGGCTGGGAGAAAAAGAATGTCTGCGACTGCACCACTGTGGAGGCTCGGATGCATAAAAACAGTGATAAATACTAATAATAACAATAATTGCTTTCAACCTGGAAGGGATAGAGTGCTTTCCAGTCTGCAAAGCCTTACTCCGATCTGGTCGTCTCTCGCCATCCTTCCACCAACCCTGTCAGACGTCGTTGGCCCTATGTTCACACATAAAGTAACTCAGGTTCAAAGCGTGCCTTAAACCTGGTTTCCTGCCTCCAAATCCAACGCTCTTTTGATCTCCAAGTCATCGAGTTAGGTCAGCTTTTTTCTTTGTACTGAAGGATCGCAGATAGTAAATATATGTTTAACATAAGGATTTGGGATGCCTTCTATGCGTCCCAATATAACAAGGGACTCACTCCCTCCAAGTTCAAAAGCAGGGCTAGAAAGTCTTCCTTAAGTTGAGCTGAATGGCCCTCCAAGGAGCCAGTCCCAGCCCCGATCCCCAGACAGCCCCCACACCTTCACCTCTAAAAACCCTCCAAAGGCAAGAGCACAGCCCCCAGAGGAAACCCAAGGGAACTAACCTACGAGGTTCCTAATCCCAGTACCATCATGTCAGTTTCAAAATGGCAAAATGCACCCCCCCACCCCCTGCAAATCGTCCTCCTCCTCATAATCCTCATCAAAATTTTTCTATCTGACCTCTGCAGACTGGCATAATCAGTTTCTTCCCTCATTTAGTGGGTCTTGGTTTACCTGCACTAATGAATTACTTCAGGGACAGAACAGGAATTTCCAATTAAACCATCCTATCTTTTTAATTTTATTTTTTTCGCTTTTTGTATTTTGTACCGATGGTAACTGGAGGAAAGAAGGTATGCTTCCTTCCTATCCTGTTTGATTGAGATCTCTATTTTTAAACAAAAATATTCCTTCCCACACAGCCTTTCGGAAGCTATCCAGTGGCCCCGAGATGAGGCTAATATCTGACAGCCCCACGGTCCTTGGATGAGGGAGAACACAGCATCCTCCCCTCTCAGTTAATTACCATTTCTTGCCCGGGCATTTGATTTCAATAAAGTCTAATTACTTCAAATATCACTGCTCCTGCCCCTCCCCTCTCTCCTGTGCCCCTCTTTCTCTTAGAGAGCCTGAGATTGATGAACTCAAACATACCCGCAAGCCTCAGGCAGATGCTGTGACGAGCAACGACTTCACAAAGTTAATAAGCCAGGAGAGTTAATAAACCAGACTTCCCAAAGTTAATAAACCTGGAAAACACAATTATTACTATTTTTACTATTATGAAAATACCGCCATTATTATTGTTGTTGTTATTCCAGGCCTCGTAGGCAGCCAGCCCGAGACCCTCCCCGCGCCTGCCCGTCCCCCCACCTCACCGGTGGCAGTAATATTGTGTGAGTAATCCCAGAGGGCTCCCCGGCCCTGCCCTGCTGGAGGAAGCAATATTGGAGCTCGTGCAGCCCCCGGTCCCTGCAGGCTCAGCTCTGCCCTTTTATATTACACACTCTTCAGTCAAATCCATCAGCAGCCTCCCGGATCTTTCCAGGAGGCTGGAGGAGGCTGGATGGGAATGGTGATTACGGGGGCTGGAGAGAAGGAGGAGGGAAGTGGGCAGATGAGATGGGAGGGAAGACACTCGGGTCGTGGACGACGCGCCTGAGCCGTCAGCGAGTCCCACTTCCATACGGTGGCCTCCGAGGCTCAGTATTTCCCTGCGCCCTCGAGGCAATGCATGGATCTCTTAGGATTGGCTGGGAACAGCTGCACAGAGGGGCCATATTGGGCACAACTGCTTCCTAGACCCCCAGCCAGGGTGTTCCTCCTCCACCTGCTTTCTGCCCCTGGGAAGGGCCAGCACCATCCGTGAAGGCAGCCTTGGCGAACTGGTCAGTGGTGTGAAACCAGCGCACAGTCACGGATGGCAGGGCTTGGCCGACCCTTTGGACCAGCTTCTTGTTCTAGGCCCAACTAAGTCACGTGACTGGGCCTGCGGGTCAGAGGAGATCCGGCCTTCTGGTCGCCAGCCCCTCCTTCTGCAGGGGCAGCATCCTTCTCTTCCCCAGCCCTTCCCGGGCCCTCCCCATGCTGTTTTCTGCCAACACCCCCAGTATCAGATCTCGAAAACCTAACTCATCTCTTGCCCCAAACTTGCCCCAAACTAGGTTCCTATGGTTCCTAGTATCCCTATACCCCCAATGGTCCTCACCTGGGGGGAGATTTTTTGCCCCCTCATAGGATACAGCCATGTTAAGAGATAGTTGTGACTGTCGTGACTGAGACTGGCATTTGTCTAGTGGGTTGAGGTCAAGGAAGCTGCTAAACATCCTACAGGGCCCAGGGCAGCCCCCCACGACAAACAATGGTCCGGCTCGAAATATAAGCAGGCCGAGATGGACAAGCCCTACCCGGACCTCTCTGGCTCAACCCCCCACTTAGCTTCCAGTCTCCTTGTCAGGCCATTGAAAACACGGGTCTAGAGACGAGGGTACAGGGGGGCTTGGTAGGTTTCAGATTCAAAAGTCCCTCTCCTCCGGACGCCAGCTGAAATGAGGGGGAGTGGATGAACTCATTGGTGGGGAGAAGGCACGCAAAAGAGAGATGAGGGCGATGGGGAAAGACCACAGAGGGACTAAAAGGAGGAAGAAGCAACACCTCAAGGAGAGAGAGATCCCAACCCAACCCAGATCATGGGCTAACACTACCCTGGCACATAGTCCAGACCCAACTACGGGCACCGGCCCTGTTTCAAGGAGCTGCTGCGGCCAATAATCCACCCAGAGAAACCTCCAGGTCATCCTGACGTCAACAGAGTCAAACCCGACTTGAGAGAGAGAGAGAGATGCCAAAACATGGTGCCAGCCCTCTGGGTGTGCAGGACTGCCGGGCCCCCCTTCCGAGTCCTGGAGCTGAGCACTGGACTCCGAATCCCAGCCCAGAACCCGCTAGAGGAGACGCCAGACCCAAGGGCGGCCATCGTGTGTCGCTCCAAACACTACACTGGCCGTCACCGCCCTCCAGCAGGCTCAGGCTTCTCGGGGGGGCAGCACTCCTCCCCCAGGCAGGGGACCACTGGACTGGGGGCCTCGTGGGGTCTGCACACACCGCCCAGCCGGGGAGCCTCCCGCAATGCCCTCAGCCCAGATCCTGGCCCTTTTCAACAAGGTGGCTCCAGCCAGCGGGAGGCTTTGGAAGGAGTCAAGTGTAATTAAAAGCTGTGAAAGCGGCATTGTCTCAATTGTAAATCCTTCTCACTAAGAGGCCTTGACTGGGGATTTCTCAGAGGTGGGGAGAGGCCAAAGCTGCTGCAGCCACCGCCTCCACTTAGAGAGTCCAACGAGGAACTCTGATGGAAAAGATTTCCATCGAGTGTGGACGCCTGGAACCCGCAGGGCTTCATTCGCTCCGGCTCCCGGGTCGGGACTGGGGGAAGGAAGAGCAATGAGAGGGGCCTGGGAGGGAAGAAGAGCACGGGACACAAACTGGGGGGAAGAGAAACCCCACAACAAAAACACCAAGCTGTGCCCTTGTTTAGCGCTTTCTCAGGACTGCACACAGAAACCCCCGGATTTTGATCTGCTGCCCGCTGGGCCAAGTATCTGCTCGTGTGATGAGTGTCGGGGCGAGGGTTCGCCGGTGGAGACCGCTAGTCTCAGCCCCAGCCTGTCCCTTGAGGCTACCTCCCAAGAGTGAACAGTTAACGTGTGACCCTGATGTGAGCCCCACAGCTCTGGAAAGCAAGCTCCCCGCTGAACCTCTGCAGCATTCCCAGCCGGCCACAAGTCTGTCCCGGCACCTGGCCAGGAACCCGGCGAAGACTGAGACAGGTGATTCCCGGGGGGGGGGGCGCCTTCAGGGTTGCTGCACCTGTGCGGGTGCTGGCGGGCGGCCCGCGGGAGGCGCAGCTGTGGGGGTGAACCCCAGGGAGGTGCGCCAACAGAAAGTCACGTTCACAGAGACGACCCGGGCAGCCTTTGGTCTTCCCCTGAGTTCTAGGCTTCCCGCAAATACAAAATGATGCTCACGACGGTATCAATAAGCATCGGGTGGGCACGCCTCGCCCCATAGTGAGAGAGAGTCCTGAGCTGAGAACTATAGGGGTGCCCCCCACCACACACACACATACACACTTTCACAGCAAGACTGGGCCTCTCTGTCCCCAAACCATGTCAGCAACCAGAAGGCCGGGCAGCGAAGGGCAACCAGCGCGAC
>CM052893.1:51744785-51790473 GCA_028534135.1 Potos flavus | reverse complement strand
GAAATGTAGTTAAGAAACCAATAAGTAAATTAAAATAAAATTCTTTTAAAAATCCATTAAATAGGGCGCCTGGGTGGCTCAGATTAAGTGACTGCCTTCAGCTCAGGTCATGATCCTGGAGTCCCAGGATCCAGTCCTGCATTGGGCTCCCTGCTCAGTGGGGAGTCTGCTTCTCCTTCTAACCTTACCCTCCTCAAATAAATAAATAAAAGTCTCAAAAAACAATAAAAATAAAAAATAATTTTAAAAATTAACATCCTTTAAATAAAAGAATACATGAAAGGAGAAATGGAGAACAAAAAAATAGAGTGTCTAAATAGAAAGCAAAAACAAAAGTGAAAATAAAATAGCATAAAATAGCAAAATGGTAGACTGAAATCCAACTATATCAATAATCACATCAAATACTAATGGACAAAACAATGAAAAGAAAGAGATTGTCAGAATGGATAAAAAAAGACTCAGCTATGTGCCATCTATAGAAGATTACTTTAAAAATAAAGATTATAAATCAGGCAATCGGGGTGGCTGGGTGGCTCAGTTGGTTAAGCATCTACCTACGACTCAGGTCGTGATCCCAGCATCCTGGGATCAAGCCCTGCATCAGGCTCCTTGCTCATCAGGGAGTCCGCTTCTCCCTCTGCTTTTCCCCACCCCCTTCATGCACTCTCTCTCTAAAATAAATAAATGAAATATTTTTTAAAAAATAGAAATCAGGTAATCTGTCTCCTGTTTTTCACTATTTATACCACCCATAACCTACGAAGTACCTTCCATCACTAAAATCTAATGATTCCACATGTGTATGTGTTGATACATACCAAATACACATGTATATAATGTACAAATAGCTCTTATGCTCAAGATACAGTTACCAATGGTCAAATGTACGTGTGTCCAAACCCAGACAAAATGGTGGAAGGAACCATTTACCAAGTTAACGCATCCATCATTGCAGATTTCGTTTCTCCCTCACTGTTCTGCCAGTTTGGGGCAATTGTGTCCAGAATAATCACTTCACTCCTTCTTAGAGGGTGACTTAAACCTATGGGCTCAGTGACAGATCTGTCCCAGAACGGCTTGAATTTCAATCTCCATGGAAGGGATTGGCATGACCTTTCCACACAACCTGGTGATGAGAACAGGCAGCATCTCCAGGGCTTTGCCCCGCAGACAAAGCAGCTGTGACACTGTGAAGGGAGTTCTGGAAAGCCTGATCCTGATTCCCATCTACGCTGCTTAGAAAGAACCCACGTGACATCGGGACCGCGGCTCAGCCTCTGTGAGCCTCGATTTCCTCATCTTGAATGAGACTGGGATGATGATTACATGATATAGCGCCTATTGTCATAGACTCGCCAGGCTTCTCTCTCATTCAGGTTCTCAACGTCCATTGCTAGTTTTCATGGTAGCTTCCAGGTAAGCATTAGAAGAGTTGAGAGAAACTGTGATTTGAAACAGAAAATACAAATGAAGACTTTGACTTCCCTCGTAGAAGCTAAACACTCATTGGGGCGCCTGGTGACAGCAGTTGGTTAAGCATCCAGCTCTTAGTTTCAGCCCAGGTCATGATCTCAGGGTCATGAGATCGAGCCCTGCATCAGGCTCCACGCCAAGCACGGAGTCCGCTTGAGATTCTCTCTCCCTCTCTCTCTGCCCCTCCCCCCTGCTCACTCTCTCGAAAACAATAAATCTTTTTTAAAAAAGCTAAAGTATTCACAACATATGCATAAATGAATTCATATTATAGATAAACATGAACACTGGAGTGTACGCACACTCACCAAATTACTGTGAGCAAATTGTTTAATAAGGGTCCATTCTGCTGCCTTGCTTATAAAGGATGATCAAGAACTTCCTAAGTCTTGTCATTATTGGTACCTTCTGAGAGAGACTAAGCCTCTGTTAAATATAACATGAGACCTAGAAAGTTCGCACGTTTGCGAAACTCAAGCGCATTATTTCCTCCTGACAGCTGTGATCAAGACAGGAGAACTCAGTTCAACCTTCAGTCGCTAACAAACAATCACAATTGCTGGCAAAGAAGGGTAAACATAAGCCTACTTAACAAATTCGCTAATTATCTTTCAGTTCAGGATTAATGTAACAAATAAATACTGGATGCCTGCGGCTTAAGTTTATCAGTCTGTTCGTATAAACCAACAATGGGAAGCAGATTTTATCTGGTTCTCAAACCAAGTATTTCTTGTTCTTGATTTCTCTTTCTGGCACCTGATGTGTGATTTTACTTTGCAAGGCAATCTGTCTGCCTTTACGTCCTTTTAAAATATTAGGTACATCCACTGAGAATCCTTAGAAAAGTAATGCTGAGGTTTAAAAGTAATGAAAGAAACAAACCACTGGTAGGAGAATAAAATTGCCCATACGGGCACAATAATCTACAATTGGCTGGCAGTGCTGAACATTAGTGAGTAAATTATTAGTGTAATTAGCTGCCATCTACTGAGGATCTTTACTAGATGCTGTATAAACACACATAATCTTTAATCCCAATAACATATGTAAAGAGATATTTTCTGCCTTTTAGAAATAAGGAGGCAGACTCCTCAGAGCTCAATCTGCCAAGTAACAGAGCTGAGATCCGAACCCTTGTCCACATGCGGGGTTGGGGTACGGGGGTAGTCGGACTTTCTGCCACCCATTCTCATAACCTCCTTTCTTCCACATCACTGACTCCTACCCATTTGGGGATGACAGGCAGCTTCTAGAATCTGACAAACTCTATGGACCCAGAAAAGTGCACGCATGCACACACACACACACACACACACACACACACACACTTCTGAGAAAATAATTCAAGGGACTCATGGACACCCTGAAGCAAAACGCAGGTTTGGAACCTCTACTCCAAACAAAGTCTCTAAGCATCATCGCTGCTGGATTTTTCACTCACTTGTCTCCTTTGCGCTTGGCCCTCCTTTCTGGCTTCTGTGGAAGTGTTTAAGGAATAAAATAAGGCTCCAAAGCAGATATATTATCTCACCTACACCCAAGAAAACTTTTGCAGCCTCCACGGCCCCCACGGCCCCCTCTCTCCGCATGTCTTCTCCAACTCAGGAGAAGTGAAGTACCCAGCTCAGAGAAAGACCCTGCAATCACCTCCGGTCCGCTCTTCTCTCTATCCCCGCCATGAGATGGCTTTATCAATGAATCCGTCACCCCAGGCTTTCCACAGCGAGCACAGGGTACCTATTATGTTCCAGGCATTGGTCTAGTAAACAAAACTGTTCCAGGCTCTGCTCTCGTGAGGCTTGCATGCTAATGGAGGAAACAATATCTTGGCAAAATGAAAAAGTAAATCACAGCATATGCTAGAAGGTGGTTAGTGGTTGGAAAAAAGGAAAATACAGACATATAATCAGGTAGTGGCGATTGTAGGGGTGGGCTGTGGCATTAAATAGACGGATATTTAAGTAGGAAGAAAAATCAAACTTGTGGATATCAATGGCAGGGGAGGGAAAGTGTATTTTGTTTCTTTACTATCTTCCTTCCCCTCTAGAATGTCAGCACCATGAAGTTAAGGATTCTCACTTTGCTGTTGTTCACGGTTCTCACCCAAGTGCCTATAACGATGTCTAGTGTGTGGTAGGTAGGTCCTCAAAAAATAGAGCTGAATAGGTAAATAAGTGAACAAGGTAAAATTTACCTTTCAGGCTGGCCGAAATGGAGGGTTAGGACCACAGTTCTAAATCCTATCCTATCTCCAACAATATTCTTAATTAAATGATAAATTCAGAGCAGAGAGGAAAGGAACTAAGTCAAGACAGATGCACCTCTTAGAAGAGAAAATGGAAAACTATGCGGGAAAAGGGATGATAACCTGAACTCCAACTTTAGAACAACCAAACCAGGAATGGGGTTTAAAGAAACAAAACGACAACAAAAAACAAGGAGATCCTATACCAAATAGGGCTTTAAAATTAGAAATGACCCTTGAAATATAACGCTTCTAAATGCTGAGTGATTCAGGACGCCTGGGTGGCTCAGTCAGTTAAGCATCTGCCTTCAGCTCAGGCCATGATCCTGGGCTGGGATCGAGTCCCACATCGGGCTCCCTGCTCAGGGGGGAGCCTGCTTCTCCCTCTGCCTGCTGCTCCCCCTGCTCATGCTCTCTCACTCTCTCTCCGATAGATAGATAGATAGATAGATAGATAGATAGATAGATAGATAGATAAAATCTTTAAAAATAAACAAATGCCGAGTGATTCATCAATTAGGCTGTCACTGGGGTGCATGGAGATGTGGCAATTAAGACAGATGCCACCAATCTGGGAAGTGCCAGCCGCTCGTCCCCTCACTGTACTCCCCATTGCAGACCCGCACGTCCACAACACTCACTGCGCACTGATGCTTGTGGATTTTAGGCTTGGTTGTGGCTATTAGCTCAGTATCTACCCCTTGATGCTGATAAGTCTGAGGATATAGGTTGGGTCCCCATGGAAACTAACAAGGGCTAACTCTGTTCTCTGGCCACAGGTTACACCTCTGACTTTGTCCAGTGATCCCACAAGTGTGTATCCCCAGTTATACGAGGGGACAGAGTGTGTCCGTGTGTGCGTGCACATGCACACACGTGTTGCTCCCCCCCCCAACAAAAGGCCACTGGCTTCATGTTCAAGAAGGCTAAAAGAGACCACTGAGAACCGAAGGACCCCCTTATGCACAATTAGAATATCAAACCATGGCCCTAAATACGTATCTCTCCATCAGCTTCTCCTGAAAATACTATCCAACTCTGAGAAAGAATAAGTACTATTCGGACCGAGGGCCACAGGCGGGACGTGCTGTCCCTCCATCTTGCCCGCAGAACCTGGCTCAATCTGGGAAAAAGTCAGGAATGGGAGCTGCCTGGATGCCGGAGCAGTGACTTTCCTGATGGTGGGTCTTCCCCTACTGCAGGTAATGGGGCTTCCGAACCTTCCTTCCTCTCTGATTAACTAGTGATATCAGGGCAAAGCTGAATCACTTTGTCATAACAGTTTGACCCCTGCAATACCGTACATCATTAAATTTTTAAGGGAGCTCATTGGAGAAGTCCTTTAATCCTTTAATAATTGAGTTGAGGGAAAGGGGCCAGTGAGGAAGAGCGTTTTCCTGAGCTGATATTAACTAGGTTTGGCTACTAATGGCTTTCCAACGATCCCGCCGTGTCCGTGTTGCCACTTAAAAGAGTGCAGTCCACTTGGCCTTTGCCCTTCAACTGTCAACAGGGAAATTGAAAAATAATACATCATGAAGTACTGAAATGTGTCTCACAGCTCTGCCCCCAGCTTTCCCTTCTAGCACTGTGGAGCTCAGCCGAAACCCAGCTCCACGGCTGGTGGACAAGTAGAAAAATCCATTCCGTAACTCAGTTGGGTGTCTACGATATCAAATAACCTGTCACTGATTTTTCCCACTGAACTTACTGGCCACAGAGGCAGAGCCATTGAAAAATACTCAGCTCCCTTGGTGGTACCAATTTTACCCTAATCCCCTTCTAAGTGAAGAAGTCTGGCCCCTTATGACACTTACTTTTTTTTTTCTTTCCTAGGGTCATATGGATATGACAGCCCAAGACCTAAGGAAAAATCCATACCCATCCATACACTGCTCGCCCGCTCCCTGTCAAAAACACTCCCACCCCCTCACTGCACACATCAGACAGTTTGCAATCATGCTCCACACCTCCCAGAACTCAAAGGAAAGGCACAGAGGCAAACCCCATAAACTCGAAGAGATTATGTGATTCGCCCGGGCCCACCCAGCCAAAGCAGAGGCAAAGGCAGGATTATGGCTCAAGGCTTCTGGAAAAGCCCAGTGCTATCTTCCGGGTCGCTCCAGTCTCCAGTCTGAGAAAGTTCACATACCAACCAATGGTGTGACCGAGACCATAAACGGTGACGGCCAGGTGGAGGGAGACCGGGTCACCACGGCCGACAAGGAGGACAGCGTTCCCATCCTGGACACCCTTCTCTTCAGGTTTCTCCCGAGTATCCCGGGGAACAAAGGCCCTTCAACGGCCAGGCATGTGGACGGTGTAGTTGCCAAGCACCGCCGACCAGCTCCAGGGCTGGGGAATCGGCCACACCATGTACAGCTCGGACCACGCCATAGCCAAATGGAGTTCTGAGTGATGAAGAGCGGGGACAGGAAGGTGACAGACGGCGAGGCTCGCACCAAGACAACTCGTGTCCGAAGAAGAAGGACAGAGCCTCACTGTGCCGGCCCCCTCAGGCCCATGACCCAGGGTGGCCTTGGGAGAGAAGCAAGGTGGGAAGATGCCGTGACTACCTGACGAGGGACAGAAGACAGACCCACCTTCTGTTGGCCTCTGTTCTGCGGTGTGGTTTCAGCTCCTCCGTGGAGATGGGCACAAAAGAACAAAGGGAATGCGGGGTTGGGAGAGAGGAGAGCAGGGCCGGACCCTGGGCCCCAGATGGGTCCCTGACCCTTCCCCAGGCTTCCCCTCTGTCAACTAGATGCCCCCTGGCTCTCCTGGATCCTCATCCTCCTTCCCTTCCTGGCGAAACTCGTCTGAGCCGTCAAGGAGGCTCAAGACGAGCCCATCCTATGCCACCTTCCCTTCACTCTCGCTCCACCCCACACACGCTGCGTTTTCTCCTTCCGGTCTTTCTTCTGCTGTCCGCCTTCTCAGAAGAGCTGGTCACATCACTCCCTCTGCTACTTCAACTACATTTCCGTCTACGACCCATCAAAACGCCGTCCCGTCCCCTCCATGCCTCTGATGAAAGCAGTCTTGAGGGGCGCCTCGGTGGCTCAGTCGGTTAAGCGTCTGCCTTCAGCTCAGGTCATGATCCCAGGGTCCTGGGTTTGGAGTCCTGCATCGGGCTCCTTGCTCAGCAGGGAACCTGCTTCCCCCTCTGCCTGCCGCTCCCCCTGCTTGTGCTCTCTCTCTCTGATAAACAAATAAAATCTTTTTTAAAAAAGGAAAAAGAAAAAACTACTCTTGATAAGGTTACCAATGACCAACTGCCAATTTCAAGAGCAAATAGGCAGCCCTACTTTTGGAAAGTCCCCACCACTGCCCTGTCTTCCAGAACCTCTCCTGTGAAGCTTTTATAACAACCCCAAGCAAGTCGCCCACTGATTACTTTATCCATCCACCCAACAGACATTTGTCTAATGCCCACACTGCGTCAGGTACCGTACAAGATGCTGGAGATATGGGCCTCAAGAAACAAAACACCAAACAAAAACAGGAAAGTCCCTGCCCTCGCAGAGCTTATGACCTAGTGACACAGGCCACAAAGCAACAAATAAATATAGACTTCATATGGTGACAAGCACTATGGAGATCTTAAAGAGCACAGAGAAATGCAGAACCAAGGGACTTAAATGAGTGGGCTCTCTGTCCTATAGGCCAGGCCTCTCTTTAAACAATCTTATTCTTTTCTTAGGCATCTGTTTAATTTATGTCTCTGAACAGTCTCTGCTAGATTGGTAATATACCCGTGCTTCATTTTCCCCACTTTTTACATATCTGGCACAAAGAGGAATTTAATAAGTCTGTTTGATGATTAGAGGAATGAATTTAATTAATAAACCAACTGTTTGTAAGAGTCCATTTAATTCTCAGTTTGAGAAATCCGCACACGACCAGGTACAATGCATTCCAGTTACTGCTGTATTACCTGAAATCTCTAGTTGCATTACACGCCAGTTCACAGAGATTAAATTCAGACCCACATTCCATCTCTCAAAATTGAGCAGAACTAGTTCTAATTGAACCGAGCGTCAGCACCAGTGAGTGAAACAGTACAATACAGGAATACTTAATTTCCTTAAAAATCAAGATTCCATTATCCCTTTTTCTGATGCAGCCAGGTCACGGGATAAACAAGAGGGAGTCAACGGTTCTGAAAATCAGCGTCACCCCAGTGCACAGCGGAATCTTCTCGAGCTGAGGCTGGGCCTCGCTTGAAAACACAACACAGTTCAGAAGGAACCTTGGAACAGGGTTATGCAAGGAATGGATGGACAGCTGCTGAGAAGTCCCAATGGAAGTTATGTTTGGAAGGCTCCAGACCTGATACTTAACAGTTCTGCTGCCAAATGTGCAGACAGGCTCCCAGAACAAGCCACCAATAGCAAACTTTGGGAGCTGGAGAGAGAGAAAAACGGATGCTTGTCTGCCTTTTTGTCATTCTTCTGGCAGGGAAGAACAGCTAAGCCAGAGGGACAATGGAGCCCAATGCAGATGGGATGGGACGGGAAAGGATGGTGGCAGGATGGCTTTGGGGGTGCGGAATCTGACAAACAGGAGTGATGGGTGCATGCTAGCGGCTTTCACACACACACACGCAAACACACACACGCACACATACACACTCAGGCAATCCCCAAATCCAAAAAATTTCCTCTAAAACCACGGAATATATAAACAGCTGACCGTCAGAAGGCTGCCTGGGAGCTCAAGTATCTAGCAGGTGGGGACTTGTTTTCCAAGAGCTGGTTCAACAGGACAAATGAGAATTGTGATCTCACTGGGGTGTGAACACCAGAATTCGAGCAACAGATGGTGTGATTTAGAGGGAAGGCCAATGGACCAGGGGTCCGCGGCTGGGGACAGCATCCCGGCTCCCCTCTTTACCAACAGCGTGACCTTGGGCAAGTTCTTCACCTCTCTGAGCCTCAGTTTCCCAGCTATAAAATGCAGAGGGAGGAAAAAAAAACCCTCCTTATCTAACCTTTAAAATTGTTGTGAGGTCCAATAAAGAGAATACATGTGAAGCCTCCTTGAAAATGGAAAAGGAAGGTGCTTGGGTGGCTCAGTCGGTTAAGCAACTGCCTTTGGCTCAGGTCATGATCCCAGCGTCCTGGGATCGGATCCCGCACTGGGCTCCTGGCTCAACGGGGAGTCTGCTTCTCTCCCTGCCCCTCCCTTCTTTTCCTTCTCTCTCTCTCTCTCTCACAAAAATTAAAAAATAAAATCTTAAAAAAAAAATGGAAAAGGATACCTTTTTATCAACACGTCCTTTTACGATAATTCCTATAAGCCAAGCATTGACCTGCACACTTTATAAATATTAACCCAAAATGACCCTATGAGGTTGGTACTATCATTACCCCCATTTTATTTTACTTTTTTTTAAAGATTATTTATTTATTTATTTGACAGAGAGAGAGAGAGCACAAGTAGGCAGAGCGGCAGGCAGAGGGAGAGGGAGAAGCAGGCGCTCCGCCAACCAGGGAGCCCAATACGGGGCTCGATCCCAGGACCCTGGGATCATGACCTGAGCCGAAGGCAGCCGCTTAGCCAACTGAGCCACCCAGGCGCCCCATTACCCCCATTTTAGAGAGTGGAAACCAGCACTGAGAAAGTAAGACCCTTACCCACAGAAATGGCTAGTGAGTAACAGAGTAAGGGTGTGATCCCAACACCCTGTGACCACAGTCTATGTTCTTAACCACGACACCATGCAGAGTTATCTACGTGAGAGAGAATCTCCATTCTTTTACTGATATAAAAAAAAAAGTCAACAATAATAGCCAACCTTGTATTTTACCAAAAAGCTCTTTGTATTCATTTCCTTACTCAATTCTCACGCTAACCCTAGGAGGTTGTTAGCATATTCCCTTGTACGGATAAGGAAATTGTGGCTTGGACATCTCCTCACAGTAGGACATGTTGTTTCAGTGATGGAGGGAGCTACGTTTAGTGCTCAAACCAGCCATACCCACCTGTCCAACCCCTTCCATCTACGGACATGGATTTTTGACAAGCAAGACGCCAACCAAGAGCAGAACCCAGAAGAAAAGGAGCGGGCATATAATTACCACCAGTCTTACACACAAACAGGAAAGCACCCTACAGACTGGTATTTGCATTCTGTCCAAAATCATCTCCTCTACTGGTCCCATTCTAGGACCTCAAATTCTACTGTAAGGTAGTCATGCCTTTTCGACTGGACGCCCTTCGAGTTAAAAAGTATCTTTGAAAGAACGCCACATTCTCATGTGCATCCCAAGTGAATTATTTCATAATATCCTGTCCAATTTAACAGAGAGCTAAGACCAGGCTCTAGCCTGTACACAAGATAATATGAAATTTAAAAGGTCACAAGATGGGTTCAGAGCACGAGATAAGCAAGAAGGCAAGTCTGAGCTGAGATCTTGAAAACAGGGCTATATACCTAGTGCTCTAGATAAATGTAGGGATCCCAGGTGCAGAGAGCCCCAAGAGAAAGAGAGGCACAGGGACCAAGCAATGCTTCTACCAAAAATGCAAGGGAGGGTCTTCTGTAACGTTCTTCCTCTCTGGGTTTTCAAAGTATACCTCGCGGCACTGCGAGCTTTTCGTCTCTGAGGAGCTGTGCCTATATCCCTGTGAAGATGGCGGCCATCACTGTCTGCGTAAGGGGAAGACACGCACAAAGGAATCCCTGCTACAATGTAGGAGGGGCGGAGGAGAAAGGGGTGAGGGGAACCAGCAGCAGGGGAGGAAGCTCTCGATGGTTATGTTAAAAAGGATTTGTTCCACTGTCAAAACCAGAAAGCTCTCCCCAAGAGCCAGCTTTAGGAAAGGAAGGCTGAAATGACAGAGAGGGGGTGGGCGTATTAAGGAGGCTCCTTGGAAAAGAGGCTGAAGTGAACGGGGAGAGCAGCATAGGGACAAAGGCAGGTATGGCTGGAAAAATCCACCTCTGAACCGTGATGGTCCACCGTCACCTGGGGGAAGAACAGAAACTGGGCTCTGGCGTTTCTGCTGGGTCCCAGAAAGAGGGCTCCCAAAGCCAGCCTCACTCTCTAGGACAAGGACAGTCCTTTAAAACCTGACCACTGGAGCCCTCATCCATCCTGGTTCTCCCCAGGGACTGCAGGAGAGCCCAGGGTCCACCAAGCTCCTGAAAACCGAACAAGTCACGTCCTCACCACTCAACTGCCCATTCCCTGTTCTGCGCCCCACCTTACCCTCCAAACACATCAACCTCTTCTCCAGCATGGAGCCGGCGGCCCCAGGCCAAGCTGGCATTGGCTCCTACTTAGTTAGGTTCAGGCTATTGGAGTGTTCAAACAAAGACATATTTGGACCCTCCTGCAGAGAGAGAGGGGACCGTTTCTGGGCCCAGAGGGAGCTGCCTTAATCTGCTGCACAGTGAATGACAACAATGTTAAGAATGAAAATATGGTTTGGGGGGATCGTCCCCAGGAGCCCAACATTTTGGTATTTAAAGGAACTTTAATGAGCTTAAGAGGCTAATCTGGAGTTCAGGAGGGGGTGTTTTGTTTTGTTTTGTTTTCAAAAATCCTTTTAAAGGTTCCTGAGGCTCCATAGGGAGGGGGCACCAGAACGGTGGGTCAAGGCGTGGCGCTGGAGTAGCTGAGGGGGCCTGGATGGACCCAGAGAGGAGGCCGCCGGAAAGACCCCTTCCCACTGCAGCCGCAGAACCCGGTGCTCCAGAGATGGAGGAGGGCTCTTTCCAGGCTGGAGAAGTGCATGTCCAGAGAAGCAGCAAGAAGTTGAGAATGAATGGTGTGTTCACATCCTATCAGAGTGCCAGTCGGGTTTCTCACCAAATAACTCTTTCTGGATTACTGGGGACAGCATCAGACGCAGTGGCCTCTCTGACCCCCCCCCAAAAAAAAACCACATCCATCTAGAGTGGCAGGACATAACGCAGCATCCACGGAGGTACCCGGCACACTCAGAAAACGTTCGGGGGTCCCTGAACGGTCACCCACAGAGCAAGGGTCAGGGGATCACGTAAACCAGAGGGGTGTGCCCCTTGCCAACGACTGAGCTGAGCCCGGCTCCATAACTGGGTGGCCATGGGACAGGACTCCGACTTCCACATCCAGAAGACTAATCAGTTTCCTAGTTTCCTCCACGTGAGCAAATCAAAAGAGGACTCAGGGTCCATAAGGATGGCCTAGGGGGGAAAAATGAGGCGGTGGATGAGATGGTATTTAGGTAAGATCTGATGCTGGCAAGAGTCAAGTTACTAGAATTCCACAGGGCATAGGGGAGTGACGGGGGAGGCAGAACGGGCCGGGCCCAGATGGGAGCACCAGATAGGGCACGTGGTCCATTCCCAGCAAGGCGAGACGCTGAAGATATTTGTTATATGCACAGAGTTTCATTGGGCCTGTCAGGCAAGGTAGGCCGCCCCGTAGTGGCCAGACAGACATCCATCAAGGCTGGTCCATTATAGGGTAATAATGATCGAACACCAATCTAATAGGGTGGGGCGACACAGGAGTCCGAAAGGCCAGACATCTTCACTGTTATCCAAAACTGGGATTCCCAGACTGGAAGCTGGGAAGGCTGGGAGAGACCAGACTCTTCATTGGAGCTTCAGTCCATTTTGTATTTTTAGTTGTTGTGACATCATGGTGCACTACTGGGGAATCTGGCAACGGTTTCCTTCGATTCCTGCTAATCCCAACATGGCGGCCAGGTGACAGGCTCCACAGAGAACGCGGCTGCCTCGGTTCGCCAGCTGAGAGAACAGCCCAGAGGCAGGTTTCAAAGGTCTTTTTTTTTTTTAACTACCCAGCCGGGGTTCTCTGTGATGGGACCAAGTCTACACACAAGGTGGGAAATGGACGGAGGCCCACGGTTTTGTTCCTTCCGTGATGTCTTCGCTAATGCCGCGGTGTTTCTGCCACATTCCATTTGAATCTGCTGTTTAATGCCAGAAGAAACTTAATCCCCATCCTAAGTCTCATTTTATTTATTTTCAGTAGTGTGAAAACAAACATGTAGCAAGAGGGCAGTGTTTACATCTCCTTTTTAGCCCATACAGCTCTAATCCTCCCGCTAATTAATGCCAGGGCCCGTAGCAATTTTATTAATTTCGTCTTGGTTAAAAATATAGAGATAGATAATTGTGCTGGACTAAAATAACAATTTGACATTTGGAAGGTGTTCCCTGCATTTCAGCAAGGCGGTTGGCCGGGTTTCATTTAATACATGAGGAGGAGACACAAAGCGGCCGCCGACACTAGTCAGTGATAACATAACTAATTCTAATTGTGATAAACTGACTAAAACATCCCACGTCATGCTAGTCAAGAAGACTATGGAGACGATGTAAATCCCAAGTCGGTGTTCCTGTAGGTTCCAGTAAAACGGGGCACACAGGAGAGAAGGGCCTTGAGTCCCTTGTCCCCTGATATTATTTCCTTCAGAACCCTTTCTTCATTTTGCCCCTAAAATCACCAACTTTCCCACAGCAAAGCTGCACAGGGTGCTGGTAACAAAACTGTCCCATATGTCACTAAGGGACTTTCAGAAAAACACAGGGTTTCTAGGGGGCAGCCTGCTGGAAAGAGGACAGGGCCCCCTGGGACAGGGACCCTGCCGCTCTTGCAGAGCCTGGGAGAGGCCCACCACCCCAAGGGTCCCCAATCCTCCTGATCTCAGCCCCCAAGTGACTTACTAAGAACGCCCCTCTGAAGATGTGAAAGGACATTGAAAAATCCACATTCGAAAGATGTTTAAAAAAAAATTGAAAAGCACTCAAATAGGGCTAAAGGTTCACAGTTATGGCAGAAATTATTTTAAAATCTTTCATTGTGATTGCACATTTCCCCCCTCATCGTTCATTCCCTAATGCTGTACAACTGTACTTAACACTCAAGTGAACGGGATTCAATACGGGTTATTTTGAACATGATGGGATTCAACAATGACATGCTGTATGGGCATTGACTCTAAGAGGCTTTACTAAATTTCTGATAATATAATGAGTATTTTAAATCCTCGCCTCTTGTCTTGCTCCGAAATGCTGTGACCCAAACGATTTCTTTGACTGTAAAGAAAAATTAGCTGATAATTTAAGACCATAAAGAATAATTAGCTGATAATTTAAGGAATTGTCCTCATTAGAGAAAGAGTACCTGCTCATGAACTCCAAAAATTTTTTTCCAAAATTAGAAAGCAACGATGACGAGGCCTCTCTAAAATCAGGAACAGTATTTTGGCAAATACAAAAGTTATAAATGAGAAAAATGAAACCAAAAGGCAAGACAAACGATGAACTTTTAGAATAGCTGCTGTCGCTGAAATCTGAAAGCAAAAGCAAGTCCTTAGCTAGGGGGATGACAGAAGCCCCAGGACTCTATAGTGGGTACAACCGGACAGGATAAATAACTTTTTATAATGTGCTCCATTTATGTAAGGATCAAAAGAATCCCACAACCCTCCTCTGAAAAGCAATGTTCGTATACAATTCCCAGAATACTATTAAAATCTACTTGTGCTGTCTAACTTTATTTCAAAATTTTAAGTCTTAGATTCCAAGGAAGTCCTACCCAGGGACCAATCCATATAAAAAGAGAAAACACCTCCGAGCAAGGACTGTTTCCAGTCACTCTCCAAATAAAAAAAGAGATTACGGGGCCCGCACCAACACACAGCCACGGCCTGTGGACAGTGCTGATCCCAAGCTAAACCCCCCTGCAATTTAATGCAGACATCAATTTATTACCTAGCTGTGTTTGATTTTTATATTCCTTACATTTTATTATGCCAGGAGTGGGGCCAACAAAAGATAAAGTACAGCGAAAATCTACAACCCGCTCTGTAATTTCATCTGTGGGCTCCATTTTAGGAGTAACTGCATGCCCAATTTTGATCTGCGAGTAATGTCACACTAATAAAACCAAACTAATTCTTCTCCCGAAACACACACACACACATCCTACACCACCTTGATAAAAATGCAGAATTAGTTCATCACTGGTCCTAAGAGACATCATTACCCCGGCCATTTTCTCCGAGGGGCTGCCAATCAGCAGGGCGAAGGCGAGATAGAGAAAGTTCTGAATGTGACATCCGCTCTGCCCCCATTTTAGTCCCTGTCTTCAGAAAATTGGTCTGCTCCAAAAGAAAGGGGAGAAAACACGGACCGACCCTCTGAGGCAAGGTCTCCCAAGGCCTGGGATTTGCTGACATGTGGGGAGTTGTGATGTTATGAGAACAGCCCCGATGACAGCAACGCTATTCCACTCTGCTCCTAGGATGTCCAGAACAATCTAAGAGATCATGATAAACTTCATATGTGAGAGGAGAGGGCCCCGGCTGACGCACCGAGCTGCCAGGCACATGAAAGAAACAATATAAACTTGATTTAAATGTGGGATCCTTTCCAGAAGGCTTAATTATCTATTGTATTACCACATTCCCATTATTCAGCAGCGTTTTCTGTCTCCAGCTGAAGTCCAACTACACTATTTGTTTGGAACAAATTCAGGGAAAACTCCAAACTACCCAGATCACAGAGGACTCAGTTAAATAGGGAACAACAGTTATATAAATAGAAGTCCCCTAGGCTGGAAAATATTTGGGTTGTCTGCTAACTTTCAGGCACACTGAAAACAGGGGAATCCAGTTTTTAAACATCTACTCCTACAGCACCCTCCTGGTTTAAATCCCTCGGTACAGCTTCAGCAATTCTGGAAACGTTATCATCCCACCTAACTAGTTATTTTACTTTGATGACCTGTCATGCTCAAAAAAGATCACCTCCAGCTCTTAATTTCTGCGGACACTCATAAATCACTGTTCTGCACTCTGGCCTTAAATGCTTATTTGTTTTGGATGATCAGAAGATAAATGGCTCCTAAGGGTGTCATAGTGTATGAGACAAATATTTAACAAAACATCCTGAAGTCTGAAATGAATGGCTGTGTCTCAGATGCCACTGTCCATTCCATTTTTTTTAGTTAGACAAATCTGGTGTTTGACACCAAGAAGGTGTAAGCACTAGCTGATAGAGTAGAATTTGGACTTTTTGGCTGGTCACCTGACACCACGGACAGGCAGCTAATAATTCAAATGCAAAACCGCCCACAGCCAGAAAAGCGCCTACAAATGACTAAAAGAAATACAATAAACTCGCTTTGTTAATACTGTGTTCCTGCCCTTCATCCGAAGACTGCACCCTAGCTATACGTTCTTTCATTTCCACGTATAGGAATCAGGAGAGCCAAGCGTGCCTGACCTGCATCTGTCTTCAAGACCTGCTTCCTCATTTACCCCGACGCGGTCCCACCGCCTCACCTCCAGCTCTTTTCCTCTCCCTCCGTTTGCTTCTTGTGGGCCTCAGATTTTAAAAAGATCCACCCGAAAGGGCAAAATGATTTTTAAATAATCAATACGTTCAAGAGGGAAAAAAGTGCTCTCTGTGACTGCCTCATGATATCAGCAACTGAAAACGTCCCTCTAGACGACAAAGATCCGGTCAATCCAGAGGGCTCCCGGGCAATACCTATTCCTGCACTTAGAGGAGGCTGCTGAGAAATCCTCCGTAGCTGGGAGAGTACAGAAGGCAAAGGGGCCAGGCTGCAAGCCCCCTGAAGGCAGCTGGGACTCGGTCTCACAGCCTCTCATCACGAGGCCCCTTCCCGGCCTTGCACAGAGCTGCTTGACGGTAACAGCTGGCCGAATGAGGACACTGGTCTGGAGCCCAATTTGGAAACAACCAACCACAGCAACCACCGTGCATGATGATGTCGTGAAGATGAGCAGATAGATTAAAACCCCATTTTGCTGGAAAAAGAACGGGGTTGGGACGGGCAACAGAGGAGAAACTAAAAAAAAAAAAAAAAAAAGGGAGGGGTTGGGCACAGACCCGTGCTGATAGGATGCCATGAGCTAACCGGGCACAAGCAACTCCATGTTGGACACGTGTTTCCAAAATAGATGTTAAAATTAAAATGAAAACCCCTCGTTGTAACAGCAGCACCTCTCCGAACAATGCAGCTCACGCTCCTCTCTTTCAAAACCTTCTCGGTTCTGGCCAACAGCTGGCAAGTTGATCCCTGCAATTTTCCCTCTGCAGAAATCGCTGTGAGAGAGGAGAACTGACCTCCTAATAAGCGCCAACCGCGCCAAACCTGGGGCGCTGAGATGGAGGGGGAATTGTTGTGGTAAGTACTTTACAACAACTGTTTCTTCCCCTCTTGACACAGCCTGACTTCCTTAAAGAAGATCTGACCGGCCAGACAGCTGTGTTGACCCTTAAGCCTTCTTTGATTCGTGATTTTTTTTTTTTTTTAACAAACAGAATAGAAATTCACAACCCAAATCCTTTCCTAAGCTCCAATACTTTTGAATTCGCTAGTGTTGTGCCTGAAGGATGTGGACATTTCGGTAATCTATAAGCAGAAAGATAAAGATTGGGTCTACACAATCCCAAAACCTTCAGATGAAAAGCAAGACGGGAGGGGATGGGAGGTGGGGACAACCAGAAGCTTTATCCAAAGGTGCTACTTGAAGTTCTGTGGGCAAAATCTGCTTAATGCCCTAAAAATTGCACTTTTCCCTCAGACACTGTGGCAACAATCAGACAACCAAGAACAGATACGGGCATGTCTTCTTTAAAAAATGTTAACCATAATTACCACTTTGTAAAGTGGTCATGTGTTTTCATTTCTTTATTCACTTCTGTATTGTCCAACGGGCCCCAAACAAAACATGTATCCTTTTTAGTGCTAAAAATGTAAAGTTACCTTTTCAAAATGCCCAGTACCCCTTTCACAGGAGGGTAAAATTCAAGCAGAGGATGGCAAAGGAGCCCTGTGTCACAGAAAAAATTATGTGTGTGTGTGTGTGTGTGTGTGTGTGCGCGTGCGCGGTCACTAGGTACAAACGCTTTGCCAGTTTTCAGTAAACCTCACAGCCCAGGCAACACTGGAAGAAAGATATTTCTGTTCTTTCTCAGTGTTGTTGTTGTTGTTGTTATATGGAGACTTCTGCACACCCCCCTTGGCTGCGCTTTCAACAACGTGATAGGAATTGCTTTTCCAGCACACCGCCCCTCCCTTGATTATCCTCACGGACTGTTGTCTCTTTTATTCACCAGTAACAAATGCGGAATTCTGCGCGGGCGCGGGCGCACGCGCATCCACTCGGCCACACACACCAATCCTAGCGTGCAAAAAGAGAGGCCTGCGTTTCAGCCACTTTTCTTTCCTTCAGTATCATGCACAGCTTTGCGAAGTCAATGTCCCCATTGACTAGCCGTTTTGACAAGGAAAAGCAGTTCCCTCTCCATGGACCCACTAAGCAACTCCGGGCCTGCCTGGAGAGAACCAGGAAATCCTTCTAACTCCTACTCCCGGCCGCATCCATGCTTTAGGCATTACAGAAATCTAGATTCCAAATCATCTACTTTCTTAAATACCTGCCACTTAATTCTCCAAACACACCAGAACGGTCACGTCGGCAGGAGAGAAGTGAATCCCGTACAAAGCTCCATGGCACACCCACGCAGGAATTCGGGGTGTGGGGGGGGAGCTGTGCGGTGGAGGAGGGAGCCTCAGATCAGGCCCCTGGGCCCCAGGGTTTTCTAGAAACGGGGCGGGGGTCAGGGACTGTGAGAAAAAAGGCAAACAGGGGGTGCGCGGAGCTCGGAGGGGCAGCCGCGCCATTTCTGAGCACAGTCTGTCGCGACGCCAGTGGACAAAGCCGAACGGGGACCGCGCACAGGGGACGGAAGCCGTGGGAGCAGAAGAAACCTCGCTGCTCTCTCTAAGCGCCTGGGTGGCACAGACACGTGGCTGAGACGGAGTGGGCACCCCGCGAGCAGACGTGGGCCACGGGCAGTCCGCGGGGCACCCCAGGGAAGGGGAGAGCCGGGAACGAGCCTGATGAGGTTGGAGCCCCGATAGAGGTGTGTACCTCTGAGAAGGGCCAAGTCTGAGTATAGGAGCCTCGGAGGACCGCACACCAGGCGAGCACAGCGCACGTCTCCGCGGCCCCGGGGAGGGCAACCCGCAGCAACCTGGGGGTGAACCGGCCCCCCGCGTCTCTGAGTGAGCGGGTGCCTCCACGCCTTCCGGAAGCGGATGGAGGTAAAGGAGGACCGAGTCTCCAGCGCTTGCTGGTGCCCGTTTTTGGGGGAGGGGGCGCTCGGGCGACGCGATCACTTACTTCTCGTAGTCGTACTTGCAGTAGAGCTTCTTGTCCCGGTAGAAGCAGGTGGTCTCCAGGGGCTCTTTGCAGGAGGCGCACTGCACGCACTGCTCATGCCAGAAGCTGTCGTTTAGCCGCAGCAGGAACCTGTCCGAGATGACCCGTTGACAGCCCTCGCAGACAGACTTGGGGCTCACCGCTCTGCCTACGGCAGCAATAGACGTTCTCGGGTCAATCGCGCCGGCCCAGCATCCCGGCCAAAGCCGGCCGGGACAGCTCCGGTCGCTCCACGCCCGCGGATTTCCGCCGCGCCCCCCACCCTGGGAAGCCCTCCGCTAATCAACCAAATCGAGCTTTAGAGAACAGAGAAAAATCAAACCACGTGTTGTTTCTAACAAACAGCAACTCTATGGGAAGGTTTAAATTCTACCTGGGGAGGGGGCGGAAATCAATAATAAGGGGACTTAATTATCAAACCTACCCAGGTATTCGCGCAAATGTGCGCACAACTAGTAAAATTAGACGACGAATAAATTTGCGCTCCGAGGTTTATCACGTAAGCATTAAGTCACTCACTGCGCTTATCTCTTTTGACTATTAGGAAAACCGTGAGTCTGTAGAAAGAAATCGGGGGGATTGGTTTTTTCTTTTGCTATAACGCGATTCTGTTGTATTTTTGAGGGAAAACTTTAAAATTGTTATTTTCTTCCTAAAAAGTCTCAGACGTACAGAAAAATACCATCTCGCTCCAGGCAAACTCAGTACAGTTCAAAGCAATGAACCCCAAAGTGATGCGCCTTGGCTGGAGTACAAGTTGCAGGTAGGTTTACACGTATAATTTTATGTATATATGTATGTAGACATACACATAATTAAGAAGCATCAAAATAGAAGGGGGAAAAAAGGAAAGAAGCGGGGCGAGGAGATGCGGCGGGAATTCCGGGAATCCCGCACGCTCAGCTTCCGCGCGTGCGAGCGACACCCACCCCAAACCCACTCCACGCAAACCGGGAATGCTCTCTACCCTACCCCTTGGACTTTTGTTTTTTTCCTTTATTTTGCCGGGGGGGGGGTGCCCTTTTTTAGGATGTGGGACCGCTTGGCCGCCTTTGTCGGCACATTTCACAGCTATTTAAAGAAGGCCTTGTTCCCTGATAACAATACTCTTGCGCGTGGTGTCCCAAAGGGCCTGACCCTTCCCCATTTCCTTGCTACACTCCTGTCGCTTTTTTCCTCGGGGGATCCTGCCACCAACTCCTGAGTGGGCCAGTCGCCTTGGGGCACGCAGGGAGGGCTAAGAAAAGTAGCGAGATAGTTTTCAATAGTAAAATTCTCTCTTCGTTCTGCCCTGTCTCGGCGTTCAGGGCCAGGACCCGGGCACTGGGAGCCGCCGTGAGCCGCGCGGAGCCCACACTGCGGGCCGCGACGCCGGCCTTAGGCACAAGGTCGCGTGCGCTCTGTGCCAGGGCACTGCCAGCTCTGGCTCCCCGCGCTCTTCCGACGCTGCACGGAGTTGAGAAGTTTCCCAAATCGCGGTTGAAAGAGGGGAATGCAGTGCGCGTGATTTCGTTTCATCTGGAGAGCAGGGGGAATTCCTCTCGGCTATGGTTTCTCCAAACTGTCTCATCGCCTTCACTCCTCTCTAGCGGTTCCGAAGGACCGAAAGAGGCAAGAGGTTTAAATAACAAAACGAAAAACCCTCCCGTTAAAATACTAAAACACCTGCTGCCCACACCTGAAAAGCACCAAAGTCGGGGTGGCAGGTGGGGTAGAGAATCCTTGGCCTCAGATCAGCGAGACCCGCGCGTGTGGACACCCTTTCGAGGCCCTTGGCTCGCGGCTCCTCGGCGGCCGCTGCAAAGGGACTGGGGAGGCAGGGGGGAACCCGCCGAGCTCGAGGTCCGGCTCCAGTTAATTAAAACCGAAGCGAGGGCCCTGCGGTGCGGGCTAATCCCCGCGCTGTGCTGCCCACCGGCCCGGAAAAGCCCTTCGGCCGTGCCCGAGGCTGAGATTGGGGATGGAGTTGGTGGGAAGAGAAGCCGCTTCGAACTTGGGCGCCTTCAAGCCTCGGGTTTTCTATGCTCGCCCTAGGCCGCCGAGAAGCCGGCGGCATTTACGAGATGTCGATCAGCTCCGTGATTAAAAATCCAGCCCCGAGTATTTTTAATCGCTTGCCACTCAGACGCCCGCGAGCAATCTCGCCCGCCCCTCGCGGCTTTGGGGAATTCCGTGCCCGGCGCGTGAGACCTGGGGCGGCTTGTCGGTTTCGGGTAGGAAGGACCCACAGGGACTGACGGACAGACGGAGCGTGGGCTCTACCGAGTGCTGGACGCAGGGCGCTGGCTCTCTTATTGCCGAACGGGTCCCGGTGCGCTGGGCTGCAGAGCTGAGGTCTGGTGGAAAGAGGGTGCGCCCGGGGCGCACAGCCTGAACACTTACCCAGCAGCGAAGAAAAGGACGCCGAAGTCTCGATGGCGCTTTGGAAGTTCTCCTCCATCTTCAGGCCGTCCAGCATGTTCGGGCCGGGCCGGGAGGACCTGTAGAGGAGAGGAAACGATGCTTCTGGGGTCCGTGCCCTCTGGGACCGGGAGCCCGCAGCCACCACACTCCTGGGAAAGGACGGAGGGAGTGTCCAGGGTCACCAGAATGAGCCCGGAGGGTAGAGTCCAGCCAAGAGAAACGTGGGGTGGGAGGAGAGAGAGAGGAGTCACCGCGAACTGCTCTGACTGATCTGATTTCACTTGAAGTCAACGCGTTTTGTACTTAGACCTCCGCCCCCCAACTGCGCTTCTCCTTCGCTTGCCGCCCCCCTCCTCCCCCCCACCACACACACACCCTCACCCCGTCCCCAACCCTAGGTTTCCCATCCCGAGTCCGACTCCGCCCTAACCTATACTAACGCGGGCCCTAGGGACAGCTCTGCGGGAACCCAGCGACGTGGGGAGACCGGGATAAAAGGAGTGGGTGTTCCCCTCGCGGGGCCGGGCCCACGCACGCGGGACTGCGAGGTCTACGGCCCGCGCCCCGACCGGCCCGGGGCGTCCCTCACCTGCCCCGGCCCAGGCGGGGCCGAGAGAGCGAGCCGGGGCGCGCCCGCCTGCTCGCGGACCCCGGGCGCCGAGAGCTGCTGGGGGCGCGCAGGGCGGTCCTCCCGCCAGTCGGCTGGTGCCGGGAACGTCTGCAGGAGCGAAGAAGTCGCTTCGGGGAGGAGCCGCGGCTGGCCCTGCTCACTCTTGGATGCATTTCAAATCAACTTTCCGAAACACGCCCGCCCGAGCCGGAGCCCAGGAACGCGCAGCCCTCCTTACCTGGTGGGCGAGCTCGCTCCCCGCGGCAGGGGCGGGAGGAAGCGGCCGGGCGCCGCGGGGAGCCGCGGCCGGGAGAGGCGTAGGCCCTCGAGGCTGCAGCCGGCGCGGCCGGCAGGGAGCCCGAGCGAGCGCCGGCCCCTGGCTCCGCTCCTCGGCGCGCCCGGCCGGTCTTCTCGGGACGTCCTGGCCGGCCGCGTCGCTCCTCGGGGGGCGGGGAGGGCCGGGGCTGCTCCGAGGCCGGGAGGGAAGGCGGAGGCCCGGGGTCGTGGGTGCGAGTCGGGCCCTGCTGCGCCGGGGCGGATCCGGCCGCCGCTGACAGGGGCCGCGGCGCGGCGCGCGGCGGAGGGAAGGGGTGGGGTGCGCGGGGAGGCGGGCTGGGAGCGCGCCCCTGGAGCGGCCGCCGAGCTCCCTTTCCCGGCCGGGCTGCGCGGCCCAGCTCGCCGCGGCCGCCTCGCAGGCACGCAAAGTTTCCTCCCCTCCACGTGCAAGGGCTCCCTCTGGGCGCGCCGGCGGGGCCGCCGCCCGTGCCCCCCGCTCCCCTGGCTCCGCCGCGCTCGCACGCTGCGTCCCCGGCCGCTCTCCGCCACCGCGAGCGACAGCAGCACCGCAGCCCTCCCCGCGCCGTCGGAAGCGCCAGGAAGCTGTCGGCGGCGTGCGGTTGCTTGCGGGGCGGGGGGGGTGGGGGGCGCACAGCTCTGAGCCCCTCAGTTCCCTTCTCCGTCAGCCGGGGCTCCGGCAAAGTTCCCAACTTCCGCCGGGCTCCAAACCCGCTGACCGGTTCAGATCGAAACCCGTTCGCGGATGGGGCGTGCAGAGGCCGTAGGAGGCACGGCCAAAGCTTGAATCCGGCTCCTGGCAGGGACTAGGTGGGATCTGACCCCCAGACACTGAGCCCTCAATGACACTGAGTCAGCTAAGGGGGCATACTTAGGGGAGCAAAGTACTGGGGGCAATGTCAACTCCCTACACCTCCTAACCTTAGCTTTCAGCGGTAGACCTTTAGCCCCTCCAGGAGCAGGAACAGGGTCTTAATCATCTGTGTACTCCGGGAGGTGAGCACAGGGCCTGGCCCCCAGCGGATACTCAATAAATAAATCATAACGCGGGCTAACATTTATCGAACATTTTATTATGTGCCAGGCTTGGTTACACAGTTAACTCATTTAATCTTTACAGCAACCCTATGAGGTGGAGACAATTATTAGCCCAATATTACAGGTGAGGAAAATGAGACCAGAGTGAATACCAGGGAAAGGGGCCGTTCTGCAGGACTCTCTGGGGGCCCCCCAATTCCTGACCTGAAGGGAACTGAATTGAATCAGGCACTTTGGCAGAGTGAACCTGAGCACACTTGATGCCACGAGCGGGTGCTTTCTATTCCCTTCTCCAGGGACAGGACCACTTCCTTATTTTTAAAGAAAAAGTGCTGGCAGACTGGGCTCCAATGTGCTGGGGGGCAGGGGGCGGGGGGGGGGGGGACCTTGACCCTGCTCACCATTTTAAGTGCTTTCTGCCAGCAGCCACAAGCCAAACACAGAATATGACTTCAGGGAAACAAGGGAAAAGGGCAAAGAGTTTAATACTTTACATTTGAATGCTGCTTTATACTTTCCAAGATACTTTCACATACATGATTTTGCTTGATCTTTACAACAAACCTGTGAGGCAGGCAGAACAAATAATTTTATCCATTGTTTCCGATGAATCTTTGGGGCTTAGCAGGGCTGGGAGATTTCTCAGATGTTGTCCAGACGGTTAGTGGCATGTCCCCTGACACCTGTCCTTTGTCCTTTCTGCCACCCCAGGTAGAGTGTGCGTGGGGGGAAATATGAATTATGAAAGTATTCTTAGGATAACATATAAAATGGAAATCAGGCAAGAAAAAAAAATGGAGTCAGGCAAATATAAGCACAAAGAATATTTTTAAATGCCCAACAGAGTTTTGGTTTCACTAAAGGTCTTGAATTTATGAACTATGTTTAACTAGTGGTAAGAATATTCCTTTTAGAGAATACCCTGAAAGTGGATAGGTTCTCATCTGCTCTGGGACCCAAATTCCTCAAATGGTCTTAGCATCTGGAAGATAGCCTGATTAGTACAGATCACTCACAAGTCTTGAGTAGGACTGTCTTTCCCCCAGCTGGCTCTTAGGCACCTTCATGATGGGGACTGTGTCTCATAATCACATTATAAGCCCTGGGGTCCTTAGTGCAGAGCCATGTACATATATGTGATTAACAAATGCCACTTACTTAAGCGACGGGTGGGCGTTGTGCTCACTGGGGGGGGGGCACTCTAGTAAATGTGCAACCTCATGGGGTCAGGAATCCATGGACCTCACTTTCGTGGCCAGCTCTGAGTCGGGCGGGCCGAGTTCACCTTTCTGTGCAACTGTACTTCCTGTGTGCGATGAAGGTGCTATACTCACTCAGTGGTCCGAGAGGCCTTCCCGGTCTGAGGTCCGTGAAACAATGGGGCAGAGTTGGCAGCAGAACCAACAGCGTCCCATCCTTCACTTTACAGACTTGGTCCAAGTATAGACGCTGATGTGGCTAAGGGATGTGTCCAGACCATCCAAGATACGCCTGTGTATCTGGGGTTTTCTCTTTTATGCTCTATCTTCCCTCTCTCGATGAATTGGGGATCATGAACCCCACTCCTCCCCCATTATCATTTCACTTTGGCCTGAGCCAGCCCGGTGACATCGTGGGTAGGTAGACAGACATCTTTCCATCTGTGAAAGATTCTCTCCATCAGGCTGCATGGTTCTTCATTTTAGACTCAAATGCTATGCTTTCACCTTCTTAATGACCGAAGAGGTCCAGAAGCTTTTTATGAAGAAGCAGCCATATTCTCATTCTCCCTTTTATCAGAAATACTGTTTTCTGAGAGTTTGTGGAAGTGAGGTAAACAGTCTTTAGAAGAGACACCCCAAATGACGGACTTCTACAGATGGAAGTGACCTTGAAGCTCATCTGGTCCAAGTGTTAAGTTCATTTTGGGTCAAAATTCATTTCCCTAGTGCAGCCACATCTGGTGCACTGATTGCTCAGGGCTGGTCATTGGAAATGTCAAACCCTACTCCCAAGATCTGTCAGATGTGGGCAGAGCTGCCCTCTCTGTTCTGCTCCCTTTGTTTCTGAACCTGCTCCAGTTTTCCTCCATCCCTCCTGAATTATGTCCCCCCGGACCTGGTGCAGCTTTCCAGTGACCGTGAGTTCGGGACCTCGTCTCCTCTCTCTGGCCATAAAACACCCATTACCACGGCTTGGTTGGGGGGCAGCATTTGCAGTCCTGCCGCTGACTCATCCTGCGTCTGTGAGGAACAAACCCCCCTCTGTCCTTTTCCGCATGGGCTGCTGGGAGGCCACATCTCCCCCGAATTGCAACTGTACAGTTGGTGTTTGGCCCCAAGTGTGGAAACTTAACATTTATCCCTGTTAAGAGATAGGCAGCTGTTCCAAACATCAGGAATCCCGCAACTTGAAGCAGATTCCAAAAGATCCAGGGACTCTGTCTGAAGCCTAGTACTTTGATTTGAGGAGGAAATGGAGGGCCCTTTCCAGGCTGGTCTGGAAGCTGCCATCGCTGGAGGAAGACAGGCCAGCGTAATGAATAAGGAGCAGCAATGAAGGGGCATCAAGAGGGTGCGCAGGGACCTTGTAACCTGCCGGGACCTCTTCACCTGGGAGGGGGCCCTGGTCCTCTTTGAGTTCTCTGCCATCACCTGTCCTTTGTCAAGTAACCATCCATGGAAGATTCTGGAAGACAAGCAGATCGGCCGTGGAGCCACCCTTTCTATGGCAGGGAACCCAGAAGCGCCACCCCCAGACTCATGAATGCCTGTGGCTGAGATCTGAGGCGAGGAGTGAGGACGGGGTAGGCCGAGGCCCTCGCGCGGTGGGAGGGAGACAGAAAGGGAGGGAGGACCTCCTGCTACAGAGTGGAGATGACAGGAACATGTTTTTTTACTTTCCTTTTCTTGCTCTCATTTCTGTGTTTTATTAAGGGAAACACAAAGGGAAAATTGTGTTATTTGTTAAAAAATGTCAAAGTGCGTTTCCAGCGAGAGGAAAAAAAGCAGACCCGTTACTGCCTAGACAGAGAAGGCCGTACTCTGGTGGGGCGGCCAGAGCCCAGTGTGGTGGGGGCGCTGGAGCAGCGAACTCTCCTGACCTCGGAAATCTTCCTCCAGGAATCCCCTGGTCCCACACTCCCATTCAGCTCTCTCAAAGGAGCTGGAGCACCAGGAGCTTCTGGGGGTGAAAGGGGGCATCCCAAACCCGCTGCCGGAATGGGGGGGGGGGTCAGCTAACAAAGGCACCATTTACAGCACCGCATTCTTTGGATCTTGTCTAGAATCATCTGGATGGCCCACTCCACCTCGCCGTTGGACTGTGCACTCCGGCAGGAGTTCCGTGGCCGGCTCATCGGTCTCTGCTGTGCCCAGCACAATGCTTTCCCTCACCAGAGCCCCAGCGAGTATTTGCTAACTCACCATGAGTGTCCTTAAGTTTGGGTCTATTGCACAGCATAACCGGGTGTACTAGAAAGCGCATGCCTGGCGTTGGAAACACAGAGGCCTGAGTTCGAATCCCAGCTGTGACATTTAGGCCTGTTCAAACTTCAATCAGCCAACTCCTCCATGTCCCAGCATCCTATCTGTACAAGGAAAAGCATAAAATAGTCTTCGAGAGTTAATAGAAGAGATGGCTACGAAACTCTAATAATCCATCTGGTTCGCTTACTGCTCAAATATCCTTTACATCCCCATCTAGCCTCCTAGGGATCGAGCAGATTGAGCTTCGGACAGAAAATCGTCTGGGCTTTGCCGTGTTCTCAGGAGCACACAGGAGCAATGCCAGCATTCAGACAGGGTCCTTGTGTTTAGCCGTGACACTTGTCGCTGGGGAACTGAGGCATCTCTGTGCCCCGGAGAGGCTGGGAGGGTGGCATTGGAGGGCATTTAGCAGTCACACAGACCTGGGACTGATCATTGATTCTGCCCCTTATGATGGCCTTGAGCAACTTCCTTAATCTCTCCAAGCCTCAGTTTCCCCTTTGAATAACTCAAGGGAATAATTTGGGGTGAATTTGCCTGTGTTAAGCGAAATAATACAAAATACGTAGCATAGGAACTGGGCATGTCGTAAGAGTTCAGTGAATTTTAGCTGCTGTCACCGTCACCATCACCATCATCATGAGACCATAGCACCCCTGGGACCGTATTTTACTTCTATGTGTGGCCCTAGTACCGTGCATGTGGGCACAGGTGTCCAGAGAACGTGTCTTAATTTAAATGAAGCAAAGACAGTCTTTGGCACCCAGTGAGGTTCGGGTAGAATCTGGCTCTGGATGCCGCCCCCCCAAGCTGAGAAGGGATTTCTTTTGGAAAAATCCCACCTGCTCCGTACCAAGTCCCCGGATCACAGGCTTCGTGCGCAAGCTTCTCACTTGTGGGCTCTAACAAGCCCCATCGCTGACATCTATGTGTGATACTTCACACTCAATACCAAGAACCTGGACATGATGGGGAGGGGGCACAAGGAGTGAACTCCCCAGGCACCCAAACAGAGCGAGATCTGTGAAGACATGAGGTCTGTTAGAGTCCCGGGCCAGGTTCCCTGATTCACGGGCCCGCCGCACCTCAGTCGCTACGCGGTGAACGTGCCAGTGGATTAGGCAGAAGCCCCTGAAACCAGGGCCTGGGTGGGCGGTGGGGGGGGGGGGCAGCTGGAGGCCCGACTAAAGCCTTCTGCAGCACTGGGGTACCCCACGTTGGGGTGCAGCACCTCCAAACATGCCCACGGGGAGGCCCTGCCCAGGCCAGAGGCAACTCTGGGCTGAGCAGGGGCAGAGCCCCCCGCTGCCAGCCCAGCAGCAAGGCCCTAGCTCCTTACAGGCATTTTCAGGAAGAAGGGACCCTACCTGCCTCTCCACCCACCGAATCCATTAAACCAGAGTGGCCGCTGAGAGAACGCGGAGGAGACCCCTAACCCCCGAACCTCCACGCTCTCATTTCTTCTGATGGATATGCCATGTTTATTCAAATGCTAACTTACTTACATCATATACCCTGCCTAGTTTCTAAAAAGGATCTCAGCGGCCATACAACGATTACCAATATTGTGATAGATTTTTTAAATGGAAATTATAGACTGGGGACCGAAAAGCAAATCATCCCCCAAAATAACAACTTGGAGCTAATATTTTCATCGTGACAGAACGCAAAAGGTCACTCTGAGTTTACAAGGTGGAACAGAGAAAAATAAAGCCCTCCAAGGTGGCTACGATCACATCAAACTTTGCATCGGTTATATTTACGTGTCTAGCTGGCTTTAGGAGAGATTCCCAGGAGAGAAGAGCAAAAATACATAAGTCATGACAACAGGTCAAATCTGGGACCTCATTAGCAGCATTGGGACTTTTTTTACTTTTCTATATGGGCTGTACTTCTAAAGTACAGTCTAAAATAATTTTAGTTAACACAAAACTAAAGGTACATCCAAGCACTGGGTGTTGTATGTAAGGGATAAACCACTAAATTCTACTCCTGAAACTAATATTATACTGTATGTTAACTAACTAGAATTTAAATAAAAATCCGGGACCAAAAAACGCTAAAGATAGATTCAACAAACGACAAGATCAGGAACAGAGAAAACAGAAATGAAGACGTGCTAACTATAGAAGAATTCATTGTCGCCTCCTCAGGGCAGAAACTATGTATATGTCTCGCTCAGCAGTTTGATGTAATGTAGCTCTAAGTACATCCCGGGCACCTGTTTCATGGGAATGTTCGAAGAAGCTAATGACTACTGTGATTGAAAGTCAGATCTGCCTGTGAGCTTCCTGGTAGCTGAAGCAAAAAGGGACACAGCCGTCCGCAGATACGTTTGCACTAGTGTTGGAGTTGCAGTGGTGGGTCTAAGTGAGCAAAAAAAGAAAGTGTACATTTCATCCCCAGGGCTCTGAATCCCTGTGCCCACGTGCATACCCAGGGAGCCTTTCCCCCCAACCCACAGCTTCCTGTCCTGCACAAAATGAATCTATGCTGCCTGAATACATTAAGGAGATCAGTTTCAAAAAAAAAAAAAAAAAAGATTCTTTGACGCATCTACAGTGTCATCCTTCCCACCTTTCGTATCCTGTACATAATTTATCTGCCTCCCTTTTTGAACCTGGAAGGATGGAGAAAAGACTTGCCAGGAGGTTTTTGAAAGTGAAGGCATGCCAGGCAGATTGCAGGGCTTGAGTGAAAGCACAAAGGGCAAAAAGCCAAGGTGAGCCAGAGGAGGTCTGTGAACACGGGGAAGTGGGCCAGCCGGGAGATGCCTGAATACTAGACTTCAGAGTTTATCACTCTGGAGACAAGAGATAGCCTTTGAACGCTTTGGACTGGAGGAGTAAAATAATCAGGAGTAGGCTCTAAGATGACAACATCTGGTAGCAGTGTGGCTGATAATTCAAAAGAAGAAAAGGGAAATAGAACAGATAGACTGCATCACTCTAGTATAAGTAAGAAATGCGGGGCCTGAGCCAGGGCAGGGACAGCAGAAATGAAATCAAGGGGAATGCACGTAAAAGACATCTCAGAAACCGTGAGTCAACAAAGCTCAGTGTCAGCTTAGTCGGGAGGTGAGAACAGCAGAAGGAGAACAGGAATCAAAGAAGCTTTGGGGGATGGGCGCACAGACACAGAAGTGGGAAATGCAGAAGGAAGAGCAGCGTGGGGATGCAAGACTTTTGTTTGGTGACTTTTCAAAATGTTTTCACATTCATTATCTCATTGATTTCATATGCGAGTAGAGAGAGATCCACCCTGAACATCAGCCTGAAAAGTACCCTGCCCCCATCTGGAGCTGCCAAGTCCCCGTGACTAAACCTTTGCCTCCGGTCCTTCCAAGGACAGCAGGGCGCCCACCCGAGGTGCCTTGCCCGTCCCGGGCATCGCGGAGTCCTCGCAAGAACTAAGCCATCCCATCCTGGTTCTGCACCAGCAGCCGCTAAAAGCCAGGTAGTGAAACACTCCGGCCTGCCACGCTCGCCAGGAACACGGATGGGTGTGCCCCAGAGTTCAGCCAGAGTCTCCCAGAACATCTGGGCAGGGTGGGGAGGGAGGAGCACAGCCGTCAGTTTCTTTAGCGACTCATCTTTCTTCCCACTGGGTAGCAGGCTCTGTCTCCACCACTGACTCACTCCCAGGCACATGTGGTGGCTTCTCCCTCTTCTCCCCTGAGCAGCAGGACACAGGACTGCTCCCCCCCCCGCCCCCCCGGAGGCAGGGCCTGGAGGAGAGGCCTCCTGGGCACCGGGCTGAGCCTCAGTGGGATGGGCCTACCGGTTTCATACAGAAAACAAACACTGACCTGGTCGCCAAAAGTCAGCCCTGCGAGGGACCCGGGGCTCAGCTAGTCCGTCCCCCCACGTCACAGACCGGGGGCCCCCAATGTGTAGCCACCACTGCCCCACGCCCACATCGCTGTGAGTCCTCTGAGGGATCCCCTCCAGCCCCAGAAAAGTACAAATTTCTCCTCCCACACTGCCCCCCACCGACTTTCCAGGCCTCATCCTCCCCACTCCCCTTCTCTTCTCTGCCCTCGCTCACTCAGCACCAGACACCGCCCCCTGCCCCTAGCAGCAGCCGGCCGCAGACATTGCCCAGATGCTTGCGAGCACCCCCCCGCACCCCCTGCTTGTGTCCTCAGCCAGGACTCCCCTTCCCTTCCTCCTCCAGCTGAACACCTGCCTCTTCTGCTCCCAGGCAGGTACTTAGCCCTTCCTTTGGGTCCCTTGCAGGCCCTTTAGCATTTATCACAGGATATTACCAGCTTTCCTTTAGATGCCCGCCTCCTGCACTGGAAACACGCACATCCATGTCTTCTGGAGCCTCGTGTCCTCACGGCCCCGCAGAGTCAGGTCCCGCTGACACATGGGGCAGGACGAAGGGAAGAGGCAGATGCCGACAGGGCCCGCAATCAGGGAATAAAAATAGATGCAGTGAAGAGTCTCCCCACTAGGGATTCAGTCCTCGGGCATCTTTTCCAAGCTTCTGTATGCCCATCAAAGACAATAAAAACACGGACCCGCGCCCCACGTTGTAACCCAAAAGGTAACACCGCTCTCAACTTTTCTCCGCCAAAGCCCTTTAAAATTCTGCAGAGTTCCTCCTATGTATCCTGTCTCCACTTGAATCTCCAAATTAAATATCCACGAGACAAATGAAATCACACGTTGACTGTAAGTTGTAATGCAGCGCAGCTTGCTTTTGAAAAGGATGGCATTTCTGGGAAACCAGGTAAAAAAAAAAATCTCATTGTCATTAAACCCATCATATTCCCAGTGCACTGAGGGGGTGTGTTATTTAAAGATATCTGGAGTGATTCTTCCCGTTGCCGTTGAGATGGTATAGTACGCAACTCTACGAGCTATGTATTAGGTTCCGACGGACAGCGCGATGGGTTACAACCCAGCACCACGCATTTAAGAACAAGATTCTCTGTCTCGTTAGAAAAAAAGTTAGAATTTAGAGCCAGAGTTTCTCCCACAGAAACCCCCTCAAACCTGCAAAGGAGGGAACAGAAAGCTCAGGCCGGCCTCGCAGCCTGTGGGATCCTGTGGGGACACAGCTAACTTTCTAGAAATTGCAAAGTAGTAGAGGAGCCACTTGGATGATTTTAGCTCACAGTGGGACCACCTAAGGACCCAAACTGTTGAAGACTGTAAATCAAGGGTCCACCAACTCTAGCCATGGCCCCAATCCAACCCACTGCCTGTTTTTTTGTTTCTTTTTTTAATAAGGCTTGCAAGCCCAGAATGATTTTTATATTTTTAAATAATGTCATAAAATCAAAAGGAGAATAATATTTCATAACAGGTAAAAATTATATGAAATTTAAATTTCCGCATCACTAGTAAAGCTGTATCTGAACACAATCTACTCTTTTGTTTGGTTACCTTCCATGGCTGCCGTCCCCTGCCCGCGGCAGAGTGAATCATTGAGACAGACAAAGCATGGTTGCAAGGCTCAAGTGTTTACTCCCTGGGCTATTTACAGAGAAAGTCTGCCCCCTGCCCCACTTTAAAGGATACTCCAGGGCCCAAAACAGATGTCTAGAGGAGACAGGCTTGTCTTTTAGCTTTGAGTCTCTGTAGCTGGCCAAATAGGCCATTGGATTCTTCACACAGAGGATCTGGATCTCGGCGATGAGACTTTCATCTCTTTTGAAGAAAGGCATCATCACTAAAACCAGTGACTTCTCATCGACATCAGAGGATCAGACTGACCTTTCCCAGCCAACTCCCACGTTACTCCTGGAATTCAAGGTGGGCCGGGGAAGTCCCACCAAGGGCAGGTCCCATTGCCCTCCTGCAGAACCTCAGGTGTCCACAAGAGGGAGACAGCTCTCCTGTTTGCAGTCCCAGCTTAGCGAAGCCACCCCAGAGACCTCGGTGCCATGCAAGCCTCAGCAGAACTTTCTCTGGATTGATAGCCAGGAGTAGGGCCATCTTACTGTGCAGGAACCGTCTAAGCCTCCTGTCCCAGGCAGCCAGTCTGACATCTTAGAGGTTAATCATCAAACCTATTTAGTCTTCAAGTACCAGCAATTTAAAAAGGAAAGGAAAAAAACAAAACTGGCTGAGTGTCTCTCCATTGCCCTTGCTCACGCCTGCCCCCCTCTGCTACTCCAGCCAAGCACACTGTGCCAGATTTTAGGCTATGGTCTCTCAGCGCTAAAATCGCCCCTGAGATGTGGGGGCTAGGATTCTGTACATTTCTGTTTCTCTGTTTTTCCAGATGACTCCATATTAGGCTCTGCTAGGTGAAGGTGGTGGAAGAAGGGATTTACCTCCGGAAGTTTGCCTCTTTGGGCTTCCTTACTTCTATCTGTGGCCCTGAGGGATACCCCAGCAATATCTCCTTACCCCAGTAGCAGCAATGCATTTCCCTGAGAACAGCGGACAGCTGTCTGCTTCCCCCGACACCACACAGCTAGCTCCCCGGTGTCCACGTCCGAGACACTCATGCCAGCTGGCCAGGCCACACCCTCAGAGGTCCGGGTCCCAGGCCCGCCAGGCCAATCCTCCAAGGTCCTATTTTTTTTTAAGATTTATTTTTATTTATTTTAGAGAGAGAGAGAGTGGGGGGGGTGCACAGAGAGAGAGAGCATCTCAAGCCAACTCCATGCTGAGCTCGGAGCATGACATGGGACTCGATCCCAGGGCCCTGAGATCAGGACCCTAGCTGAAACCAAGAGTTGGATGCTTAACTGATTGCGCCACCCCCCCCCCCAGGCACCACCCCCACAAGGTCCTAATTTTTATAATTCCATCTCCTTCCCTTTGACTCCCAAGTCCTACAAGTGGTAGGGTCTCCTGTGATTACTACCATTATGACAGCCAAGTGTCTTCTTCCTGCCTTTTCAGCGACCTGACAATGCGATGCCTAGTTAACTATTGTTTATAGTAGATGCTCACTGTTTAAGTTACTGGGGTGGCTTCTTTTCCCCAACTGCACTCTAACTGATACACAACTTTACTCAGGTCTAACACTAACAAGAGACTCTTGGATCACAGAACCTCCTAGAGCCTGCCTGGAAAATTAAGTCTATAAATGCCTCATGTGCACTTAGACGGAAAAGACGCTCATTAGAAGCTGAGAAATAGGCACGAACCATGGGTTCGATCTCATCCTCCTGGGACCTCCACTCAACCCCGGACCCTAGCCCCCTCTCGTCCTTCTCCAGCCAGACAGTCCGCACCTGTGCCTGCTGAGGGAGAGGGGAGGAGGACTCTCACCCAGCCCTTCAACCCCATCGTCCAGATGAAGGAACCCGGGGGAAAATAAAAGTACCCACTGCCCCACGGTGGCCTGGTGAGAGAGGGTCAGACTCTCGCAGATCTTCGCAATTGTTTCTGGTTGGGCAGAGAACAGTGCTCAGACGCAAATTCCTTCCAGGCGGCACCACAGCTGGGGGAAGAGAAAGAACACACTCTGGGCATGAGAGAAGGGGGCACAGAATGCTCAGATCTGAGTAAAAATGCCTGCTGGTTACCCCTCAAAAAACACCAAATGGCAAAGAAAAGCACCATCATGTCAGGAGCTAATGGTGTGGCTGATGGGATCTCAGCAAAGATTATTTTCCAGTGGGGGGGAAAAAATTAAAATTAAACATGTCTGGCAACCAGATCTGGATCCGAGCCGGGGGAGAGCGGGAAGAGAAGCGGGCGGCACCGACGAGGGAGGCAGGACGGTCGATGGCCCACGTGTCTGCTTAACACAGAGGGGGACTCTGGGCGGACCGGCACCACCTCTTCCGGAGCCCCTGAAATGTGCTGGCTGTGGCGTTTAGGAAACAGAAGCCCCTCCCTGTCGTCACTGGGAAGCACAGCCTCAGCCACTTCGCTTTACGAGGACTCCTTTCCAGAAAGGCTTCGCCCTCCTTTCCCAGAATGCCACGGACCCAGATCCCGCAGGACCGGGACTTTGCCGTGAACTCGGGCGCCCCCTGGTGGCAAGTGCCTGAAAGGCACGAGGGTCGCGTTCCCCGCCTCCATGCCCACTGGCGCGCGCTGCAGTGTTGACATTGAAAGTTCCTTCACCCTGAGTTCACAGTCTCTCAAGGTTCTTCGCCCCTCCGATTTCCTCCAATTCATCCCTCCTTTCCCTCTCACAATGTCCTCCATGTTTTTTTAGTTTTGGAGGGGAGAGGGGTGGGGGGATGGGCGAGCCCGGTGGTGGGTATTGAGGAGGGGACGGATTGCATGGAGCCCTGGGTGTGGTACATAAACAATGAATCTTGTAACACTGAAAAAATAAAATAAAAGTATTTGGGGGAAAAAAAAAAAGAAAGTTACTTCACGGAAATCCTTCTGTTCTCTTTCGGCATTCCTATGGGGTTAAACCAGCTTCAGGATCCTCGTTCCCCTCTTTGCTCTGATTTTTATAACCAGCTCTTTCGCCATTTGCCCGCCGCCCTGCTTGACCCATCTCAGTCCCCTCTGAGTTTGAAGGCTGCCTGCTTAACCCAGGCAAGCGCTGGCTCCTCAAAGGACCGGGTGCAGCTCTTGGTGGAAGTGACTGTATTTATTGCAGGGGAGGGTGGGGATGGGGGAGGGGAGTCTCTTCCAACTCTCAGACTACCTGGGTAGTCTACCTGGAGGAAGAGAACCAGCCCCAGGGACTAGGCACAGGAACAACACTGAGCCGATCCCTGCAGGTCACTCCTCCAGCTGACCGGCCACCCCCCAGCTGACGGCAGGCTACCAGAGCCCAGGACGAGAGAAGCTAACTGGTCAACCAGTCCCACCACTTCCGGGGCCTGGGGACCACGGCTCTGAAGAGGAGTGCGTCTGAGCAGACACAATCCATCCCTAGCAGATGGAGGTATGGATTCCTGTTTCAAGAACTCACTTCCTTTCCTAATGGACAGTACGAATTTAACGTCCTTGCTTTAGTCTCCTTCCCAAGAAACTTTGGGGGCACGCAAATAGTTTTCAAGAACCTCTCTGACCTTCCTCTGCCCTCTTCACTCTACCTGTCAACACAAGGGTGAAGACAGGCGTGGAGGTCAGGTTGAGGTGGGATGGGCACGGTCAGCGCTGAAAGGACCGGCATGACTATGGGTGCTTATCTCTCCCAGGTCTTGTCCCAGTGTCCGCCAACAAGGAGATCTCTTGGAAACCCAGGTGTGCATTCTCCTGAAGCCGCCCTACTTCCAGGATGGCAAGTATGAGGCCTCTGTGCCATCCCACTGACCCCACACGCATACACTCACGCCCGTGGACAACACAACCGACCACAGCCATGAGCTGAGATGCCATTCCAATTCCTGCTCCACAGTGAGCCCCAAACGGCTACTTCAAATCCACTGGATTTGACAAATGAGATAAAACCTTCTCAACCTGGCATATCGTAAAACAAATGTAAGTATGTGATTTCTTGTCATCTGGAACATTCATTTTTCCAAATCTGAGTTTCAAACCTGCTTAACTACAACCTTATACATAGCTCGAATTCCTCTCCACCTCTTTAAAATTGGAGTATCTAGTTCCTTAGTATGATCTCTCGCCCCAGGGCCTTTGCACTTCCTTCCCTTCTGCCTGCCCTGCTCGTTTCCTGGATACCTACATGCCTCATGACTTCAGTTCTTTAGGTTTGTTGTTCAATTACTGCTTTATCAGGGAAGCTGTCCCTGGACCTCTCTAGATAAGCAAGCACCCTCTGCTCCCATCTTCACTCTGCGCATGCTCACCTGGTCTGCATAGCGCTTATCACCATCAGATTTATCTCTCAGTTATTTATCGCTTGATTTTTTGTTTCCACAACCAGAAGGTAAGGCCCATCGATTAGGGGCTGTTTTGCTTGTTGCTGTTTCCACAATGCCCAGAATGAGCCATCAATGAATGCATACTTCATGAATGAATAAATGAGTCCATTAAGAAACGAAGAATTTTGTGACAGAAACCTTCCAAAAAGGTTTCTTTTTTGAAACCACTTGCTCCCTGCACAGACAGGCTGGCAACAAAGACAAGATGCAGAAAGTAGACAGCTTCCAAGTAGGTCTTCCCCACACAAAATTCATAGTAGTAATTTGACTATAAATATAAACCTTCCTATTCCCCTTTACTGATATAAACCCCAAGTTAGACAGTATACACAAACAGAGAATATGCCCTCAGCACATATAAAACGCCTCACTAACTCAGACTAATTAGAAATAAGGCAAAAGCAAACTACCGGAAAGTTCAGACTATTAAAATTGTTAATGAAATACACTTATTATTTTCGAATCTAGGGGCACTTTCCTTATTCGGCATTTGGACACTTAATATCTCAATTCCATTTAATTCAATTCCACTGTCCCCCAAAAAGCCACAAACCCAGAAGCAATCAAAGAGTCCTTCAGGCATCCGCAGCAATGAAAATACCCAAAAATAGCCCAAAGCAGGAAATTTGCTGAGATTCAGTAATTTCGCTAACCCAAAGAAAGTGGGACTCCCACTGACTATCAATGCCTATAAAAGTGAAACTCTGCTGGCACCCAAGTCAGGAAGAGGAGGAAACAGATATAGTAGTAATAATATCAAACGACATCAATGGCTAATATTACTGGGCACTTCTGACCATGACCGGCTCTACTCCAACTGATTCACATATATTACTTATGTAATCCATCTAACAACCAAATCAGGGAGGGACAGTCATTTCCTCATTTCACAGACAAGGACACTGAGGCATAGACAATAGAATCATGAAGGAAAAAAGCAGAGAATTTTAGGCAGTTAGGACAGTGGAGAACAGAGGAGGCTGAGAGGGAAGGCTCGCTGACTCTGGGCCCCGCCCTCCGGTGGGACAGGTCACAGAGTCTGTAGGTCATAGGTCAGCCCACTCCCATAAAACCTCCAGAGGGATGACCCAGGAGGGAAGGGACTCAATTTGTTTGAATTTTTATAAACTGATTATCCAGAAAATCGCTGGTCTAGAATTCCTCACCCAGATGTGTTGACAATTCAAGTTATTGCAGGGGCTACTTTAAATTTTTGAATGGGGGGGGGGTGGCGTGCACCTGGGTGGCTCAGTTGTCTGAGTGACTCACTCTTGGTTTCAGTTCAGGTCGTGATCTTGAGGTTGTGAGATGGAGCTCCGCGTGGGCCTTCACGCTCAGTGCTGAGTCTGCTTCAGATTCTCTCTCTGCCCCTTTCCCTCCCAAATAAATAAATAAAATCTTTAAAAAAAATTTTTTTTGCATTGGTATAACCAATACTTTTTTTTTTCAAATGCCTTTAAAAGGCCTGGAAACTTACTTATTCTCAAGTAGTTCAAGCAATTCCTACAACAGTTTTGTTCTCGTCATCCACCCTCCATTTCCTTTTCTTTTTTCAGCGGGCATGGGTTTTTCGTGGGAACACTTCTGCACCATCGATCGCGGGTTCCCAGTCAGGAGACCCAGTGGGTGTGCATGTGTGTGTTTCTCCTTCAAAGCTGAGCCGACCACAGTCGTCCCCCTCCCGGAGCTGACATTGACATCCGGTCTGCAAGCAGGAACCACAGGCACAAGTCAGTTTCCCCACCAGTCAGGAGAGCAGGGGGGCAGGGGCGGGGAGGTAAGGGGGGGCTGGGGGGGCGGGGGGGTGGTAACCCGGGGTTTATGACCTTCTCCACTCACACATAAAATCTGTCAGCGCTCAGCCTAGAATCGTAAGCAGGTCCAGTGAAACTTTCTAGGTTGCCATGGTTCTTTCCAAGTTGCGCCTTTGGAGCCAATGGGATACACAGGCTCCATTTCCTGGGGAATGTCTTCAACAACCCCTAAAAGAAGCCCTCTTGTCTTGTGCATTCTAGCACATCTACCACTGGAGGAGTGGAAATTGAGACTTTATGTACTTTTTATATGCTGTAATGTTTTTCCAAATAAATCTCGCCTATAAATCCAAAAAAAAAAAAAAAAAAAAAAGAACCCTTCTGTCTGGCCCGTGGTATGCTGAACATTCTTACCCAGGACTGATTTTTTGATTTTTTTTTCCCTCCACGTTTCATTGAGTAACTTCTGAGGCGGCTCCCAGTTTTCCATTCACAAGCTGGTCCCAGTTGTTCCTCTGATTTATAGTGTGGCCCGAAAGGACCCCACATAAACCAAGCCTCTCACTCCCACAGGCCACGATACTTCAACCTCACAGCGGACTCCAACCCAAAATGTTTCTGCTTGCTCTGGGAGGACTGCAGGAAGACCGGGTCCCGGGTAGCTGCGGGAGCCCCGCGGGGCCTCATCTGCTTTGCGGGGCACTGGACGGAGTCCCTCTCCAGCCACCAGCCAGGACTCTGGATCTGCCCTCCTACCCACCTGTGCAGCTAAATCTACTCACGGATACTCCAAGTCTTGGGTGCCTCACGGGACCCACGTGCACTGCTGTTTTCCCGAGGTTTGTGTTTCTTTTTCAAACCCTATTCCTCTTAAGGAACTTGGGGCCTCACCGCCCCTTCCAGGGGCAGATGACCTTTGCCTTGCCATCTGCGTGTCCTCTTTAGGTGGCCTGGCAGAGGCTCAAGAGCCCAGGGCGCCCCCCCCCCCCCCAGAGCACTGCTAACTCCACTGTGGACCCTCAAAGGATTGCAGCCTCCCAAAGCCAAAGTCTAATGAAGTCCTGTGTTCAGGCTTCCTGTCGCTGAGCTTTTGTGTCCTTGCACGAGTTTGCAGGTGATGCGGGTCACCTGAGGTTAACAATGCTTCAAGTTTGAGTAGTGCGATCTAGTAGTGGAAGGATTGTTTTCCCTTCCATTTGCTTCTCTGCAAACGCAGATTTTTTCACATGGATGTATTACCTTCAGAAAGAAAAACATCTTTCCTTAATAAAAAGAAATAGAGTGTAGATTTGATAGGAACTGATTTCCTGTATTGTGAAGTTTTTAAAAACGTGTCATGGTTTATTCCAAGTTTGTGTTATTTCGGAGTGACGCTTGTATTTAACAAATGGACCCCAAACAAATTCACTGGAGAGATCCACCATCCAGCTCTGGGTGCGTCTGTCCGCAGATCTGCTCCCCTCCCGCCCCAGGAGAGGGAGGGCAGCACCCTCTCCCCTTCCTGACCCGCTGTCCGTCACCGGCTGGCCAGAGCACCGGGCCTCAGACTTGGCATATTCCCTCCCTAAAGCTCCCAGCGGGAAATTCCAGAAGTTCGTGTTTTCCCTCACCCCGAGAGATGCACCAAGGCCAGAGACAGTAGTTTGAGTCTTTCAGGTGAGTAAACTCAGCTGCTGGGAGGGACTTCGCCTGGATTTTCCAGCTACTGACAGCAGGGCGGGTAGGGCCGGGTCCGTGTTCTGTCTGTCAAGATTGATCCTCTGGGAGGATCACCCTGTAGATTTCTCAGACCCCTTTAGAATCCTCCTGCGTGACCATCAGCCCAACAGGAGAGGGACTGGAAATATTTCGTGAATTCTCACAAGTTACTTCCAAAAGGAAGTCGCCCAAATGGATCACAAGATAAGCCCGCAAACAAGATCTTGTTTCCTTTTAGGTCGACCACACTAGCAAAAATGTCACCTTGGCTGTACTTACCTGAAGCTGCTGGGACGCATCAGCCCTCCTGCTGTGGAAAGGAGAGAAGAAAGGAGAGGAGACCGGATGGTTTTAGGTAAAAGAGCCTCTCCTCCCACTCACCTCCACAGTGCGCCCCACCCCCACTCCGCCGTAGCAGCCAGCCACGCCCACCCACCCATTCAGTAACAGGGCCTGGGGCTTCCAGCCAGGCGGGGGGGGGGGGGGGGGGGGGGGGGGGGGGGGGGGCAAGGTTGCTGCATGCAGCCACTGCCCTCAGGCCCCCCACAGACTGCTGGGGCAGCTGGCCAAGGAAAGCAGAGACTTCAGGACAGCGCCCTGGGTGCCTGGAGATTGGCAGAGGTGTGGTGGGAACCCCGGGACCGTGACTGCACGAAGACCTAGCCAGCTGTGCTACTGAGTCATACCTAAGGGGCGTGGAATGACGCCCTCCAAGAAAATGGTCATGGACTCTTGAAATATGGCTTTGCCTTCCAGCACTTTGCACTAAATCCCCTTCCTTGGTATTAGATCTCCATTTTTCCCCTGCCCTGCCTGTCCAGTCAAATGTTATAAGCCTATTAGGCAAGGATTTCTACTTTTGTGGGTTTTATTGTGCTTTGTATGTTGCTGCTTTTGAGAACATGAAATACTTTGATTTTTGTTGGTCCGGAATCCTGCGCAAATAGTCAGTGGAAAACAGTCTCCCAAAACGTTCAAAGGCATGAGAACGCGCAAGCCCATCGTCAGGACAAGGCGGCACAGGGTTCCAAGAATGGTTGAGAAGGAAATCGCCAGTTGCGCCCCTCGTTATTATCTTTAACATTGTGCTGGAGCACACTCTTACTAATAATCAATACTATTGACTGCTAGTCCTTGTGTAATACACTTTGCAAGCACTCCTCACGCTTCCCGCATTTGGGTTTGACAGCAAACCAGTTTGGAGGGAGCGTTCCCTCCCTCGTGTTTTACAGAGCGGGAAACTGAGGCTTGGAGAAGCAGGGGCTGTGCCCGTGGCCGATTGTGCTCCGCTCCCCCACCCCCCAGGGCGCCCCGCTCGCAGGGACCCTGGGCGGGCGCGGGCGGGACTCAGCTCCCCGGGGGGCGCGTGGTCCCGCCCAGAGCGCTCAGCCCTTAGCACTCGGTTAGATAATCTCCGGGACAGCCCCGGCGCTTTTCCTGCCAAACCGCAGGGAGGGACGTGGCCGGCGGAGGGAGGGAGCTGGGAACTGTGTGTTGTTGCTTTTTCTGAATTAAAAGAAAACAGGGGAACGGAGCAAGGGAGGGAGCAAAGTTCAAGGGAGAATCTGGCAAGTCACCTTGGGCAGACCCCTGGACTGCTTCCAGAACTCTCTCTTGGAAAGGGTGAGGCTGCCGAGTGTGTGATGAGTGCTTAGTGAGTATTCATTGTGGATGATGGATGACTGGCCTGGAATTCGTCCACACCACAAATTTGTTCCTCTGTACACCCAGGCAACCAAGAAGCCAAAAGAGGTGGGGGGACCTGGGTGCTGCTTTAATGGCAGTTTTCACGAGGCTGCTGGCACGGGGGCCTCCCCAACCCTGGCCGCCGCCCTCCTGCATTGTCTCTGCCTCTACTCATTCTTTTCCCCGCGCTCTGGAAGCAGAGCCCCAAGTGACCCTTTCCTCTCCGGGCAAGCTCACAGCCCCGCCTGAACCCCCTCCCCAAGCAGAGATCGGCTAGAGAGCTAGGAAGTTTTGAGGGCAGCCTCCGGCCTCCCTGTCTCCAACCCCTTCTCTCTGCTGCTCCTATCCACCCTCAAAGCTGCCAGAATCACGTTTCCGTTCCCTGGTTTTGATCATATAACATCCCCACTTGGAAGGCCAGAGTGAGTCCCAGTGGCCTTATATGTCAAATCTCAATTTCTAACCATGAGCATTAAGATCCGCCCCCGTGGCCCCCCATCTTGCCTGTCCCACCTCTGGGACTGGAAGGTCTCCAGAACTTGGGCAGGGATTATGAAAACTCAAGAGCCACACCCTCCCCTACCCCCACCACTTAGTCATTTCCCAAGTATTTACTGAGCATCTATAAAGTGCTAGGCACTGAGCTATGGGCTGCAAATACAATAAAGAACACAAAAATAAACATCTCTGCCCTCACAGTCTGTACAGTCAAGTGAGAAAGACAGTTAAAAAAGAAATAAAATTTTCTTGCTCCCAATTGCCATTGAAACAGCAGAGCCCCTATTTAAACCCAAGCGCGACTAAATAAACCAATGAACAGATCATGTTCAGAAAGGAAATACACCCAAATAGTTGTCCCTGGACAGCTAAATAGGGAGATTAGAATAACTATTTCCTTCCTTCTACTTTGAGATAGTTTCCAAAATTTCAGTACTGATCAGGTATTCATTTTATAATAAAAAGCAAACTGTTTGGGGGCGCCCGGGTGGCTCAGTCGGTTAAGAGTCTGCCTTCAGTTTAGGTGATGATCCCGAGGTCCTGGGATCGGGTCCGGAGTGGGGCTCCCTGCTCTGCAGGGAGCCTGCTTCTCCCTCTCCCACTTCCCATGCTTGCGTTCCCTCTCTTGCTCTCTCTCTCTCTCTCTCTCTGTCAAATAAATAAATAAAATCTTTTAAAAAAAACCTGTTTGGTGGTATTTCTTACCTTTTTCTAGTTAAAAGAAGTCACGCCCTTTCTTTTAAGAAAATGTTGAGACTATAGAAATCATTAATAAGAAAATAAAAATCACCCACAATTCCATATTAACACACAAAAAATATGAATATTTTATTTCATTAGCACCTAACTGCTGTCCTTTTTTTTCATAAAATCAGGCTCACATCATACTCAATGGTTCATGATCTATTTTTTTTACTTAATATATTATAAATAGTTTTCCATGGCAAAATGTTGTACGTCACTTTTCGTGTCTTCCTCATACATACATGACATATGAGCCATAATTAGTTTAATCAGTCCCCACACATATATCACTGTCTTTGTTCCTAAAGACAAAGATTCTCAAGGCTGGAAATAGGCTTTGGAATCACTCCAATGTGGATTCAAATCCTGACTTTACCTCTTGCTCATGATAATTTTACTAAATTTTCTAAATTTATAAATCTACTAAATTTTCCTCCATCTCATTTTCCTCTCACACTGCATAGTGATAATAATAGCTTTTGTATAGGTTATTGTGGAGAACAAAATAATATCTTGAAATAGTTTGGGCTATGCCTGGTACGGAGAACTCAGTTAATGGTAGTTGTTAGCCCTGATTATTTCTTTGGAAGACAATCCTAGAAGCACAACTTCTGGGTGAAGGTGTTTGACCATTTGTAAGTTTTGTGTGTGTGTATGTTTTTGAAGATTTTATGTATTTATTTGAGAGAGAGCATGCACGCGGGCGGAAGGGAAAGGGAGAGAGAATCTGAAGCAGATTCCCCGCTGAGCTCAGAGCTAGAGGACACCAGGCTTGATCCCATGACCACCACAAGATCATGACCCGAGCCAAAACCAAGAGTCAGACAATTAACCCGCTGAACTCCCAGGTGTCCCCATTTTGAAGGTTTTTGAGGCACACCTCCAAGTTGCACTATAAAGAAGGAAGATGTAAATTTCATTTAAAAGGAGGCAGGGAGAAATTTTTAAAAACCACAGTTGTATTGAGCTCTATGTGCCCATGCTCTAATGGGCTCATTCGGGAAGAGACACGAATGAAACCCTCCCAACCTTTCAAATGTTAAATCCGGCAGTTCCGCCAGCCTTCTTTCCAGCAGGGCAAGTCTCTCCCTCCCCTAAAAATTCCTCCTCTGAGTACAGTGATGGCTCTTGCTGCCACCTGGCCCTTTCCACCTTCTCCAGCATCCTCCAGGGATCCCCTGTTCAATCCTGAAATCCCTCTTAGTTCTCCAGTTCACTATTTGCTGTTTCAGAGGAGACCACGCTGTCCCCAGCCCAGAAGTGGTCAGCGAGACCTGAGACAAGGAATCACATGCTTAAAGATGTCAGGTCCAGGTGGGAAAATGGGGGCTCCAGCAGGGGCCGCGCCCCCCCCAGGGGTCACGCAGAAGCAGTGACCCTCTCTGCAGACACTCCGGGTCCCTCTTCGGCCATGCCCCCACCCGTCGGCCTGTTTTATGGCTCAGGCCCAGCCCTGAGTTATCCACCGCACTATCTCATTTGAAAAATCCTGCCCTTGACTCTTGCTTTCATGCAGCCGCCGCCCTGCTATCTGTCCAGATCATTCCTGCATTTGGACGCCGCACTCCCACCCACCAGCCTTCCTTGAACTGGGGGAGATAACAGAGTCGTGCCCACCCCAGCATTCCTGCACATCCCAAACATGAAAGCAGTTGGGAAACATGCAGAATCCTCCCCGATTTATTTCTTTTTTACCTTACACCCCTTCCACTTTGATGTCAGCAGAATATTTGAAAGAGAAGAATCTGATGTGAATGCCAAGAAAAACAATCAGTGGGGCGATGGAGCGCGGCGAGCAGCTGGGGGTCGCGGACAAGCTGGGCGAGAGTGGGTTTGCTTTCCGAGCCCCTGTTCCACCTGCGGGGTGACCGGCGGGACCTCCTGCTGGAAGCTCCGGGAGCACCCCACTCACGGAGTTCCGGGATGGCACGATCCACTTCAAAGACGGAGGGGCTCCTGTCTTTCCCTCGGACCCCTCGGGCTCTTCGCAGGGCTCCATAAGAGCCCTTGAAACTTCCCAGGAGTGAAATAGAGTCACGACCCTGAGCACTGAAGGCTGAGTAATGGAGTGGGGTGGGTAGAAGCGAGCGGGGTGGAAAGGAGGCTCACCTGCTCCCAGGCCTGCTGCTGACTGATGCCAGACTCCCTCGGGACACAGCGAGGGTCATCAGGGAGCCTGGACCCCAGAGCCCGGGAGGGCCAGCGTCCCCCCAGGTACAGTAATTATGGCGCCGTGCCCCCCTTTCTGCAGCGGAGTCGAGCCGCGCACGGTGAAAGGCGGCGTGGGCCTTGAAAGGGGCTACATTTTGGGGGCATCAGAATTTGACCCTTCCTGTGGACAACAGGGCCTGTCTCGATGGGGCCCATCATCCCTTCCCTCTCCTCCGCTTGCTCACCAGGTCCCCGGTCAGTTACCTTCTTGAGGCTCTTGAAACAGGCCAAGCTATACCTGCCTCAGGGCCTTGACACTGGCTCTTACCTCCCTCTGTACCGCACGCTGAATGTCACGCCCCATGTATGTACCAGCCTGCACAAAACATGATGGCCTGTAACCCGCCCTGCCTCTGGACATTGTTACTCGTGCACACGCGAGCGTGCACACACACACACACACATCTCTCAATGGGACACTCAGCTCACATAGCATTACTGGCACTTTCTCTTCCTTCACCTCTCTGATTAGTTGTCTCCTCTTCAGGAAAGTCTTCCTGAGCGCGTCTAGAATAGCCTCCTCCTCCCCATCACAGGCAGTCCCCTCCTCCAGACGCTTTTCTTCCTCCC
>CM052893.1:51681017-51744285 GCA_028534135.1 Potos flavus | reverse complement strand
GCACCTGCCACAGCTACACTTAAAAACAAAACAGGGATGGGGCACCTGGGTGGCTCAGTGGGTTAAAGGCTCTGCCTTCGGCTCAGGTCATGATCTCAGGATCCTGGGATCGAGCCCCACATCGGGCTCCCTGCTCAGCAAGGAGATTGCTGCCCCCTCTCTCTCTGCCTGCCTCTCTGCCTACTTGTGATCTCTCTCTCTCTCTGTCAAATAAATAAATAAAATCTTTAAAAAACAAAACAAAACAAAACAGGGGCACCTGGGTGCATAGTCAATTGAGTGGCCAACTCTTGATTTCAGTTCAGGTCGTAATCTCGGGGTCATGGGATCGAGCCCCATGGCAGGCTCTGAGCCCAATGGGGAATCTGCTGTTCCTCTCCCTCTACTCCTCCCCCTGCTCACACTCTATCTCTGAAATAAATAAATAAATTCTTTAAAAACAAAACAAAATTCCCAGTTGTTCCTATTTTAGGTTGGGTCCCCTGGGAACAGACTTAAATAGGAGAACCGCGTGCAGAAGTTTGGGGAGTGCTTTCGAGAAACTGACCTGTAAGGAAGCAGAGAGCACTTTTCTTCTCTCCTCCACTTCTTAGAGTTCTCTCCACCTCTGCTGGGCAGAAAACACGCCTCCTAAAGAGACCTTCATTTCCTAATCCCCAAAACCTGTGAATATCGCCTTTGATGGAAAAAGGGCGTAATTGAGAACCCTGAGGAAGCACAGCTTGTGAGCATCTTGATTTGGGACTTGTAGCCCCAAGGCTGTGGTGATGTGTTACGCAGCCCCAGGAAACTGTTAGATCACCTCTCGAAATCTTTCTCAGACCTCACCTTCTCCGTGAAGCCTGCTCTGATTACCTCCGATAGAAACTATAGCTCCCTCTACTGACCCCCTTTACTCTTTGCTTATCCCTCTTCAGGAGACCTTACATCATCTGTTTTGCAACATGGTGATAAGCGTGGGCGTCTGGATTTTAAAAGCTCTAAGAGCAGGCACCAAGCTTTCCATACAAAGTATTTGATAAATTCACATATTAAGTATTTAGCATAAACTCGGCTCTGTTCCAGAGACTTAAGCCCTGCGTTTGGAAGATATACATTTTTGCAATTTTTTTTTTTTTTTTTTTGTCAATAGTTCTTTCATTGAGTCAAGAAATACATACTGAACACTTCCTCTGTGCCAGACACTGTTTGGGGGAGAAATAGATGTCCTTCATCCCTAACATCCAGAGTCCCTGTCCTCACGAGAGACAGGAAATAAACAGATTCATATGCATTTAATTTATTTAGTGAAAGAAATGACGGGCGTTTTGAAGAATCTCAGAAGCACCGTATGAATGCCTCCAGATGCTCGTTGTGAAAAGAGATCAGAGAAGTGCAGCAAGAAGAGCACTTAGCCTCCAGCCCCGCGCTGCCCCCAGAACTAGCCCCAGAATTAGCCGCCCGCACCCAGCGGGTCCTCCCTGTTCTGTTTCTATGCATCTACAGACACCGTATCAACCTGTACGTGGTTACTTTTGCATAAGTGGAAAAGTACTTTTGCATATTGCTACTTGGCATAGAATTTTGCGTAGAGTAAATGTCTGCTCTGAACGCAGAGCACGTTGGATGAGCAAACTTCTCTCTCTCGGAAGGCCCACTTGACGGTAACCCTCAGAGCCAGGTCCAAGGTTGGCACCCGGTCCTTCCGGCCCCTCGTTAATGGGCACGTGCTTTGGCAACCCCCCCCAACTGGGTACAAAGAAGTGTAAACAAAGCTACCTGGGGGAGGTTTGGGGGGCTCCTCGCCAGGACCCCTAGAAGTCAATGCGTAGACAGTCTGTACCCCCAGCACTCCATCCAGCACCACTCCCTGGAGAAGCAGAAGGCCCCTTACTGTTCAGATCCCTGTTACCGCACCCATCGCAGGAAGCAAAGGCCCTGAGAAATCACCGAGTTGGAAGGGACACTCCAAAAAGCATTTCTCTGCCTCCAGGAAGCCCTGTGTCTAAGTCACGGACAATAGCTGGGTGTTTTCCAGCTTTTAAAGCTATTCAAGGAAATTGGAACATGTCTGATCCCATCCTGGACCAAATTTCAAAATACATTTTTACAGACAAATTTAACTTCCGAGCTGTGTCACCTGACTCACTCCTAAACCACACTGTCTCCTTCCATTGACTGCACGCCTCCCGGTAAGAGATTTTGCCTTCTCGTCATTACCGAAAATTTTTCATCCTTGGTTCCAGCTCATTCCTCCTCTAGGACTTATGTATACCAGACATTTGACACTGCAATTTTGAAAGGAGACATACAAGTCACTCTGAAAATATATATGAAATATCCGTTAATTTTTGTTCGCTGTTTCTCTCTACATGTTTCCAACATTTTTCCCTCTTTTCCTTATGTGAATTGGTGTTCTGCGACCCAACCGGTGGGCTCCTGGGTCAGCGTCACTGTTTCTAATTACTGACCATCTAGAAGTAGTTCTGGACGATGCTCAGCATTACGTTCCCACCACCAAAACCTGAGGGACAGACCTCTTGGTTACAAATGCCGGAGTTACGGGTTGGGAGACAACATCCATTATAACCTCCTGTTTTCACTCACTCATAATCGTCCAAAAATGGTCCTTTTGCTCCAAATCATTGCATGCTCTGTTTCCACCCCCGGGATGAAATTGCTCGGGAAATCTGAACAAAAGTGGTTTAGCCAGTTTGGAACCTGGCGACTTGGAGGGGAGAATATCCTTCTATAGCTGAAAACCAAATAAAATGTCTCTCTGGCTGTGCACAACCCCAAAACAGCTGTCCCCTTATGACATCAGCCCTCTCGTGTGGGTGGTCAGCCTTTTCCAAGGGAAGAAGTGTCTGCGAGGGGAGCGGAAATCCAGAATTTCTAAAAAGAAATCACAGGCAGTGAAAGTATGCATTTGTGCTCTCTGTGCTGCATGGGCTGGGGGCCGGGGGCAAGGGGAAGGTTTATGTTATATTATCTGAAGATTTCAGGGAGTCCTCTTTCCCTGGGATTAGCTGCCTTCTGTGCAGCAGTGGTGAACGGTATGTGAATTAAGTCAAGGCGTTCCTGAGTTTGGGTTTGGGTTCTGTCCCTTACTCTCATGTGACCTTGAATTAGTTATAGAACTTCCCTGGACTTTTTGAGCCTCATCATGAAAACGGGGATCATGGTGGTCCCCCCATGACAGCAGTGCACCAAGGACGAAATGAAGTGGCGTACACAGGACCCTCGGCCCCGTGTGGGCACCCCAAACGGGAGGCCTGGGAGCGGAGTGGGCTAGCGACAGAGAAATACGCACAAGTGACCGCATATCGAATTTGCCCGCCGAATTGACACCCTGCTTTTCTGCCTCCCTGCACCTCTTCCGGGGACCAAGCTTCAGTTTCCATTTCATTTTAGGAAAGCACCGCCTCCCCGTCTCAACCCGTGGGATTCCGGGGTCGCTGCTCCCGGGGTCATCCGCACAGGTGTATCCGGAACTTGGTTCCAACAGATCAGAGGTCGTGAGCCCCAGGATTTCCCCGGGGAATCCGGAGGGGACAGGAACCCTCCTCTTTCCACTGTGAGCACCGGCAGCCGGGATTCCCATGCGGAGCTCCTTGCAGTCGTCTTTGGTCACCGTCGCGGAGAACGGCTCCATCAAGGAGAAAGGCAGGCCCTGGAGGTGGCGTGAGGAGTCCAGAAGGCACCGTCTGGGTGCCCGGGCCCTGCCTCCAGACCGCTCCGTTTTGTGAGACAATACATCCCGTTTTGCTCAGGTTGGCTTGTGTTGGGTCTTCTGCTGTTGACATCGGCCCGCTTTGGAGCAGGAGCTCGAGGCTGAAGGCGTCCGGCAGCGAGGCAGAACTCTGTGCCTGGCGCTTGGTCCGTGCCCGCCCTCTGCCCCGGCTCGCTGGCGGCTCTGGACGAGCCCTTCTGCTGACTTCTCAGCAACGCAGCCGGGTGGACACTGACGTTCCAATATCCTGGGCATCCACGATTTGAGAGAGCTAGAGCGTGGAGGGGGTCAGAGCCCCTCAGTCTGGGGTAACGGAGGAGAAATTAAGAGCTTGTCTCCAGAGTCAGGCGGCCTCTAGGGACCGGTTGTGAATTCTGGCTCCACTCCTTGCTGTGTGACCACGGGCAAGTTACTCAACCTCTCTGAGCCACATTCTCCTCAACTGCAATAGGAAGCTATTCAGATTGCCTAGGGAAAGGCATTGTTTTACTCTGTGCCTAATCTCACATTCCCATCTCAGCCTAGAGGTGCAAGACTTCTGCTCCTTTAGTGGAAATAGAAATCCTGGGAGAGACCATTCGGCCTCCCTGTCCACCCTGTCACTTGGTCCTCCTCATGGAAAGGAAGGCGACGAGTCTGACTGGTGAGAAAGGGGAGAGCAGACATTCAGCCACGTTTCCCCCTCGAGAGGGGGGCGGACCCGAAAGGTGGATGAGTGAAGGCCTGAGCGGCTGCCCGGACCAGGCATGTTCAAGTGCATTGAGCCACGTGCTCCCGGGGTCCACGGGACGGACCTGAGCAGGGCGCACTCGCCACCGGGCGTGTCCCTCCTCCAGCTTCCCCACCTGCGCTGCGGGTCTGGACAGCTTTAACTTGGGAAGAGAGGCTCGTTGTGTTCTCCAGGCCAAATCTGTCACAGTGCAGGTGCTTTGCTCCTTGAGTCTCTTGTTACGCTAATTCTGTACATACTTCAGAATGAGAAAGTGTCTCAGAAACCCTGGGTGAAGGGGGTTTCTCCTACAAGACTCCATCATTGCAAGCTTTAAAGTAGGGGAATGGACTTGACTATTGCATCAAAAGTAAAATTCCGTTCAAGTTAATAAATAGTATTAGTTTGTAATACAGAGAATATTTTTAAAACTGCTGCCTGGGGCGCCTGGGTGGTTCAGTCGGTTGAGCACCTGCCTTCGGCTCAGGTCATAATCCCAGGGTCCTGGGATCGAGCCCCACGACGGGCTCTCTGCTCAGTGGGAGAGTCTGCTTCTCCCTCTGCTCCTCCCCCTGCTCGTGCTCCCTCTCCTGCTCTCTCTCTCAAAAAAAAAAAAAAAACAAAACTTTAAAAAAAACTCCCACCAATCAGTACCAAGAAGTCAAGAAATACAATAGAAAGAAAGACAAAGAAGGAATTATAGATTAGGCATTTGCCTTAAAAAAAAGGCAACAACCCCCTCAGGGCCAGGCCTAATTTTCAGTTAAGATAAGTAGCAACACAGAAACTTCGGGATACTTCCAAATTGTCATTCAGCCCCCTGTTTATTCTCTACCCAACACGCTATTGTGCGCGTTCGGATTTCCCATACGCGGGTCAGTATTCTTCTTGAGATCTCTGTTTCCCTATATCCAAGCAAAACTGGACCCTTCCCCACACCGTTTTTAGGGGGCCTCGCCTGTGCCTACGTGTCTGCCTCTGAGTGTGAGAGATGGTCCTCCCACCCCCCTGTTAGGGTAGACAGGACTGACAGTGACAACGATCCGTCAAAATCCCACTGGTCCTTTGAAGCTCATCAAACAGGCAGCTGCTCTGTTTTCCAGCAGCTCTGCGAAACAGCAAGCTGGGTCAAGTTTGACCCCAAACTTCTCATAGGATGAATGCACGCATTACGTATCCTACTTGTGGCCAAGATGTGAAATGTATCTTACTGAGGAAGTTGCATATAAATCTTGTTGTGATTTATTTGAGTGAAGAGAGAATGGGAACAATGTTCTGAGCCCACTGGTTTCCCTTAAAAAAGAAAAAAATAAATTTGGGGAACGTTGTAGGGGGGCTTCGGGTCACTAAGAATTTGCTCGAGTCCCTTAGAACACTCCAGATAGGTAACTCCCAGAATAGGAAATCTGAAAGGCTAATAAAGATACCCAGAGAAGCCCAATTTTCCTACAAATCAGAGAAAGGCAATCCAGAGAAAGCTCTCCCTTGATGCACAGCCCACAAAACTAATCACTTGAACTCTCCCAAATGCTAGGAAGGACGTGTAGACACGGGACCCTCAGGCACTCGTGGGGATATTGTTGCAACCTCTTGGAGAGCAGTGTGGATGTGTTAGGGACATAGGTATGTGACTACAATCTAGGCAAGTCCTCTTCCTGGGATATGCCCCAAACTTTTACACAAGTTAGCAAGGAGACTCAAGCAAGCGTGCCTATCCTGGCAGAGAACTGGAGGCCACTGAGGAATTTACTGGAATACCGGGCAGCGGTGAGGAGGAGTTAGCTGTTACCTGGAGCACCACTGACAGATCTCAGAGCCTAGCACAGAGTAAAACAAAGAAGGATGACTCAAGGGGAGACTGATAGCAAAATAATTACTCACGTACATTTTTAAAACACAGCAAATAGTACTCTGTAATTCCCATAAATGTCATCTGGAGAAGTAACAAACGGAAGGTGGATTTTCAAGGACCTACTAGAAATACATGAGAAATAGTTGCCTTTGGGAGGATTTCAATCTGAGAGAGAAGATAAAGGGGGGACGGAAATAAGCAAAGGGGTTGCCTTGGATGGTCAGCTTCGCCACCAGCTGAGAAGGATAAACTAATCCTGTTTCCCTGGGGCTAGGAACCACCTTCCTACCTCTACCGTTTAACGGAGCACTAAACCCACAGAAAGTGCTCACGTAATATCTTAACAGTGTTTAACCTGTTTCCACCTTCAGAGTGGAAGCTCGCTGAGGAATGGGATCTTCCAGGATTTTCCGTGGACTCAGCACTGAGAGCTCGGGGTGTTCCCACGCTTCCACGGAAGGTCTGGAATAGAGAATCAGCCAAGTTCTAAAAGACATGACCGGCTCAGTGAGATGGCAGGAACTCAGGGATCATCTTGCCAGAACCTTCGACTTGGCTGAGGAGGAATTTGAAGCCCCGAGGGCTCCGGCGACCTTACCACGGTCAGGGTCCCACGAGGAGCTGCGGCATAGCCCCAGGCTCCTGGTCCTCTTCTCTTTCCACCGGCCGCCTGGTCCGCGGGTCACCTCGCTTGTGTGCACGTGCGTCTGGCCGTGCAGATTTGGGGGGGGGGGGCTGCTGCCGCACGTTCACACTTTGCGGTATAACCGGCTCACAGCCTTTACAAGCGTTCACACTTTGCGGTGTAACCGGCTCACAGCCTTTACAAGCGAAGAGCACCAGAACGTCTGCCCGAAACGCGGTCCCGTCGGAAGCGCGGGCGCAGGCCGGCTCCCGGGCCCGGTTCTGCCCCCAGAAGGAAGTCTCAGGGGCCGGCAGTGTTGCCCTGGGACCCTCCGCGGTCCCACCTCGTGGGGACGGGCTCTGCGCCAGCCCATTACCCTTCGACTTCGTGTGTGATGTTGGTGGCGTGGCAGGTGTCGCAGGTGTCGCAGGTCCGGGGCTAGTTCGTGTTCAGCTGGTGAGGGACTGGCGGCTTCGGAGGAGGTGGTCCTTCCCAGCCGAGACCCGCTCCTGCTTCTAAGCATTTCCCCGCGAGATTCTCCATTCTTCCCTCTTCGAGTTTCCTGTTTGGAGCCCACTTCCCCCAGAAACTAAAACTCCCCTGACGGCATCTGGCCAGGGGCATATTTGACCTTCCGAGTCTCTGTGAGGCTCGCTTTTCCAACTCTTCTTCTTTTCCCCATCTTGACAATTCTGTCCCTCCCAGGCCTCCGGGAAGCCTCTTTCCCAGGAAGGTGGGTGGGATACCCCGAGCTGGCAGCAGAGGGCGCCCGTGCCTAACGATCTTGGCACCCAGGGTCCCTCTGGGGCTGGGCGGGTCGCAGGCATCCCCGCCCCTGCACCGACCGCGGGCAGCTGCCCCTGGGGGCCTGGACCCGCGCCAGTTCAGTGTGGTCGGAGATGGCTGTGTGCTCCAACACTGTCATGGGAGACATTTCCGTAGAGTTTTCCATGGAACGGGGTGAAGGTTGCTCTTCCGTGGCTAGGAAAGAATTTGGCTCCCTAGTCCTCAGCTTCAAGCTAGCAAAGGCTCCTTTCCCAGATCCGCAGTCCCTGCCTGCCTCAGGGGAAAAGGCGGGCGTGGGGGGGGGGGGGGCTTGCTTTCCACTCCACTCCCCACTCAGTGCCTCCCAGGAATGCCCTAAATTCATTCCACATCAGGGGCCCCAATCTTCCTCCCAGGGGGAAAGACATTATTGGTTTATGCCCAAAGCCTTGAGATCATATGTGGGTAGGAACCTTCAGAGCTGAACCTCAGTCTTGAATTACATCAGTGGTGGCAAATTATCACTAGCAGAGAGAGCAGATTTGATTTTTGGAAACAGCCGAAAATCATCCAGAGCCGAATCTATTAAACAGAGGAAATAAAGCTGGTATGAGAGTGAGGAGCTCAGGGCACGGTGTAGAGCGGGTTCTGGGTAATGGGAGTCACGTGTGAATCTGGGTCACATGGGTAGTTATGGTCCTTGTCGTTATTTGATGAGTTTTTCATATAGAACCATGAGATCATGTTTCTGAGGCGGCCTCTAAAGCAGCTCTGAAGACAAATGGAAAAGAGAACTTTCCAAAGAAAATATCATTGCAGCAAGTCTTAAAGAAGTTTTCAAGGCTCACTGTGATGTGTTTGCGCAAGTTCGTTCATTTAAAAAAACACCATCCTTCTTATTTTATATTTGCTCATTGTTTATGCCGATCCCTCAATGGACAGAGATTTCTCGGGCACAGAATATAGTTTGCTGAGGGTACAGGTGCAAAGGTCTTGGGGCTGGGGGGACACTTGCTGTGTATGGGCAGTGACAGTGACTGAGTCCCATCTCCTGCCCACCATGTCTGTCCTGGCACAAGTCTCTGAGTTTCCAGCATCTTAATTTCTTCATCTTTAAAATGAAGATAACAATGGGCGCCTGGGTGGCTCAGTCGGTGAAGCGTCTACCTTCGGCTCAGGTCATGATCCCAGGGTCCTGGGATGGAGCCCCGCGTCAGGCTCCTTGCTTGGCGAGGAGTCTGCTTCTCCCTCTCACTCTCCTTGTGTACTCTCCCTCTCTCTCAAATAAAAAAATAAAATCCTTAAAAAATAAAAGTAAATAAATAAAATGAAGATAACAAAAGTTCTCTTGCCCACTTCTCTGGGGCCACAATCACAGATCTTCGTGGGTCTTTGTAAACTCTAAAGTGCTACAAGACATATCATTGCTTCACATCCCTTGATCCTCGTGCCTTGTACTGTTTTCAGCTGTAAGTTCCCTGAAGGCAGAGAACATGCCTCCACGTCTTTGGTCACGGCCCACCGTGCCCGTGAAGAGTGACCTAACAGATGGTGGAGACCTTACACCTTCCATTAGCAGTCTACCCAGCTGTTTTTCTGGCTCGTGGCCCCAACGGGGAGGCCCCCGGGCTCGCTGAAGGACTGCACTATTCAAGACAGGCTGCCATCTTTGGGGGGATGAAACCAAAGTTTCTAATCCCACCATTTACTGAATGCCAGCTTCAGGCTGGGCACCCACAATGCCCTTTAAGAAATTCCTTCCAGTCATGTGGACCCCAATTCAACAACACACGCTTACTATGTTATCTGCTGTGTGCCAGGCCCTAGATCAAGTTCTGGTAAGTAGGACTGCCATGGGCAGTTGTTCATGTTGTACACTGACAACTCTAGGGGGCATCATGTAAATCATAGTATAGATTTGTGTATTCATTAAGTTCTATTCCTGCAGGTGGCAGGATGGTGACTCGAAGAAGATGGGCTATCTATATAGTCTAACGGTGGTGTCAGACATAGTCTCTGCCCTTGAGGAGCTCACTGTCCAGCAGACAGTAGGGCTCTAGGACCACCCGGAAACCACAGGCTAGAAGCCAAGAGATGTTTTCTCTCTCCGTTTTAAGAGCAGGCTATGCAGGGTCAGATAATGATGGAAAACAAATTAGGTGTACTCTGCTCTTTTTTGCTAATGTTGCTGGTTAACAACAGAAAATTCTTTTCTTTTGTTACCACGTCCTATCAACTCCCAGGATCCAAAGAATCTTCTTCCATCAAGAGAGCATCTTCCCTTGGCCCTATGCTCAATTGCTCGCAAACAGGACAAGGTTGTCTGTACTCATTGTCCTTAGGAGGAAGAAAACAAACACAAAAAACCAAGCTGACTCTGAAAGACCGTGTTTTTTCCCAACCTCGCCGGGGGCCGCTCTGAGCATAGTGCACTGTGTGCCCAGTTTAGACTCAGGGTGCCTGACCGTGGGATTTACTATTTCAGGACCCCAGCCCCATTCCCCCCCAACAGCTTTCCTCCCCGCGCTGAGAACACTTCCCCAAAGCGCAATAACACACCCCGGGCTCCAACCAGTGCCAACATCATATATATTATTTTATTATTCGCTCGTTTGCTTTCCACGGCAAGTGAAAAAATAATTTAAACCAATTATATGTACAGAGGCTGGTTCGTTTGTCCAAGAACTTCCAGAAAGATCCCCAGCCCCTCGGATTGCAAAGAAGGGCTTCCTTTAACATCTGTACGAAACTCCACCTATAAAAGTCGCACATGTAGAAAGGTTTCTTTATTGTAAGCATCACATTTGGGGAACAGGAAGGGGTCAGAGTGGGAGGCGGAGGAAGGTGTGCGGGGTGGGGGTCCACACACACCTGCCCAGGGGTGGTCCCGGGCGGGGAGGTGCGGCCGGGGCGTTCAGGGGATCTGCAGCGGGGTCTCCAGCATCTCCATGAGGAAGGTGTCAATGGGCGTGTCCCCGATGAGCTTGAAGAAGAACAGGTGCTCCAGGCACTTCAAGCCGATGGAGCGCAGGGCCGGGAGGCGAAGCAGCAGCTTGGCAAACCTGCAGGGAAGCCGCAGGGGCGTCAGGAGCCGGGATCGGCCGCTCCGGGGCGGCTGCCGGCACCGGGCAGCTCGTCCGCTCTCCGACCTGGGAGAGGAGAGCGAGCCTGGAAGGGCCACTGAGGCAGCTGGACAAGCTCCGATCCCAGCAAGCTTCAGCTCCTCCTTCCCCGCGGACCGTGCTGTCTCACACCACCCTCCCACCAGGACCGCAGGCCGCCTCAGTTACCCACGCTTGCTATCGACGTGCAAGCCCTTGTCACCCCCACGCGGGCCCGGCTGCTCGGGCTGTGCCCCCCTTTCGGTCAGGAGCAGAGGGGCCGTGGTCTGGGTGGGAGACGACACACGCACATGTGCACATGCGCTCACACATTCTCACATGTGTGTGCATGCGACAGAACCCCACCACTGTCACCCACGCACGTGCCTGACACTCATCACACATACGCACGTGTGCATATCACACGTACACACCCACACCCACATTCTCACATGGGTGTGTATACGTGCACAGGCAGCCCCCCACTGTCATATACGCACACATACATACCTGCCTCACATGTCACACATACACACACATGCACGTACACACACGTACGTACCATCCCACATGCACACCCTTATACACACCCATACACACCTGCCTCGTATGTCACACACACACGTGCACGCGTCACACATACACACTCGCACGTTCTCAAACAGGCACACACGTGCCTTCACCACTGCCACACATCGGTGCACACACTCTTACATGCCCTCACAGACATACACACTTGTGCACACACATACACACCTATACACACTCCCACATTGTCCTATGCTCTCAGTACCCACGCACACACGGGCTTGCCTGCACTCCTCCACACTCCTGTACAGTCTAGGACCTTGGCTGTGAGCTTCTCCGCCGGGAGGGAGGCCAGCGTGTGAAGAACGCGTCTCACATCCACACACCCTTCTGACGGCCGCAGCCTGCCATGTTTTCCATCCCGCTTCCGCGGTCCTTCTTTGTCTCTCAAATCCTTTTTGCCCATGAAGCTTAGTTTTTAATGTTATTAACAACGACTGGAAATCAGGAAGTCGTAACTTCCAATAAAAGGCCAAGGACCAAAACCGTATCAGCCACTCACTCTGGCCTTAAATCAGGGACTCTGGCTGAGCTGGGTCTTCACCCAGCGTCACAATATGATTTCAAGAGTGAGTTTCAAGCTGGAATTTTAAGACTCCTCGAAAATGTGTATATTTCTATATTCACACCCCATGAAGGGTTAAGGAACCAGGGCAATAAAAGAAAGATAAAATGGCACCATTTAAAAAAGGTAGGCATTACTTCTTTACATGGAAAAGTTAACGGTCTCCACCAAGGCCCACAGAGCCCTTCAGAAAGTGTTGATGAGGCCTCTGAGGGCATCTGCAGGGGGTCACCAAGCAGGAAGAGGGGGTTACTTATCGACACTGAGCTTCTGGTCCAGACTCGGCCACGACAGAGTTTCATGGAATTAGGGGAAGGGAAGGGCTTCTCTGCAAAGTACAATGTTAGGCTGAGCTGTGACTCCAAAAATATATTTAGATCTAAATATATTTAGATTGTATTATACATTCTAAGAACGCCAAAGTTTTACAATACGTAAAATGCTAAATACGTGAGGATACTGCTCTCTTTGCTGACTGGCCCTGATTTAGGAACTGAGAGCAGGACCGTGGAAATAAGCACGACCATGAAGAGCCACAGCCCCTGGGAGGTTGCCGCGTCCCTCATTCACCCGCAGGCAGCCGCAGAGGCCCTGGGCGCCAGGCTCTGCGTCCTCCCGAATTTCGATCTCTGCTTTCCGGCTAGAGAAAGCCGGGCTCGGCCCCTGCCAAGTGTACTTCTGAAGGTGTCCGTGCAGTGGCAGCATTCCACCACTGAGAGCTCTCCTCCGCCAGGGCCAGGCTCCCCTTCCACCGCTTTCTGCAAAGTCAAGGTGACCAGCCGTCCAGGCACTCACCACCTGGTTGACCCCAGCGATATCCCTGGTGCACCTGCTCAGCCTCAGGCGGGGACGGTCACCCTCTGTCCAGGCTGCACTGGATGCGCCCAAGGGACATGCAGGGGCACAGCCTCTACACCCCCGTCCTGCACCCCCAGGTTCTGGCCTCATCCAGCCAACAAGTAGGCAGCCCAGGCTTCTGGGAGTCCCATTCCTAGGAGAACGAGCAAGTTCCCAAGCTCTGAATGTAATATTTAGTAGAAACAATCCGAATCTTCCACAGGACAAGGGCTAAATACACGAGGATACATCCACCCTGTGAAATACTACAAAATCACGGAAGAGGATAATTTTGTACTTTTCAGTATCTGATAAAGTGCCTAAAATGGCTAAGAGAGGAAAACAATACACCAAACTGTATGATTTCCTCTCTGAAAACACATTTTTTTAAGAAAAAAAAATTTTTTTAAAGATTTTTTTACTTATTTGACAGAGGGGGACAGCAAGAGAGGGAACACAAACGGGGGAGTGAGAGAGGGCGAAGCAGGCTTCCTGCCAAGCAGGGAGTCTGATCCGGGGCTCAATCCCAGGACCCTGGATCATGACCTGAGCCGAAGGCAGACGCTTAACCCACTGAGTCACCCAGACGCCCCTAAACACACACTTCCATGTACACAAGCACTGATACACAAGGATACTGGGGAAAAATACCCCCCTCCCAAATTTATGATTCATTTTATTACCTACTTTACCCTTAAATACTTTCCTTCTTTCCCACAAAAGCATGTTCTGCTTTTATAATAAGAAAAAAGATTAGTTTAGGGTTTTTTTTTAAGAGATAAATAATAGCACCTAGAGCCAAATCGAAGACAAGGATGAGTATGAGCCTGCTTATTCCTAATGCCTTGCATGTAATATATGCTCAAAAAAACATGCTTCGTGCTGCCTTCGAGCTGGGAGATTCGGTAGAAATCACCCACCACCGGGCTGTCAGGAGCTCCCACGGGCCAGGGCCGACCTGCTGCTGGCCGCCAGCCCTGTCTGCTGGGGACAGCTCTGGGACCTCAGCTACTGCAAGTATGGGGACGACTGCCAGGTGTCCACCCAAATCCACTCTCCCCTTCTTCCTTGGCACACGGCTGCACCTGGAGAATGCTCCAGAATCCTCTGTGACTCGCTGGGCCATGTGACTAAGTTTCAGCCAATGGCAGTGAGTGAAGAGCTGGGGGACCTTTCCAAGGCCAGGTCTGTCCAGTTAGCCTCACCTCTGTGTTCCTCCCCCTCCTTCCCCCTCCATCATCTGGACGCAGAACACGGTGTGGCTCTGGGACACGGTGGAGCCCCAGGAAGGAAGGAGTGGACCCCTGAGTCTTGATGCGGAAGAGAGCCAGCCCTCCGAACGGACTGCGCGCCCGGGACTGGCACATGAGCAAAAACTACATTTCTATCGAGTTCCACTCCTGACCTTTGGGAGGTCTGTTACCCCAGCGTAGGCTCCCGACCCCTCAAGGCCTGCGAAACCCATCCACTTGGGAGTTAAAAAAAACCTGCAGTAAGAACTGGAGCCCGGCTTCTGCTGGACAGTTGATACAGACTGGCTTAGGGTCCAGAGAAAACAGCTTAAACAGAAATCGGACTTCACAGAGCAGTGCGAACGATGAGTGACAATCAGAGCATGTAATATTAACCCTAAAAACGAAACGAATGTCCTTAAGGCAGTTTTGTCAGTTTCATTTTTGGATTTGGGCGAGATCTGAGGATCGCGTTCTCTCTACTTAACTAGAGTTAGCACAGGAGGAAAATTTCTGTTCAGCTGTGCTTTGGGGGAAGCATTTAAGAAACGTTTTTGTTTTTTTTTTTAACAACTCAGGAACACCCAAACGGGTCGATGGCCTCGGAGATCTTCCGACCAATGTCCTCCTCTTCAGACAAGGAACCTAGGCCCAGAGCCAGCACCTTGAGAGCCGAAGGCCACGCAGATGGCCCTGGGGGACAGTGGCCACGTGTCCTGGCTGCCATGGTCTGTCCGGACCTTCTAGCACGGGGCTTCCGCGGGGGCAGAGCAGAAAGCAGGGCAGTCAGCCCGGAAAGCACAACCTCTTTGAAATCAGACAGACCTGAGTTCACATCCCAGCCCCCCTGCACACCAGCCCCGTGATGGCGGGCCAGTGCCTTAGCCCTTCTGAGCCTCGGAGCCTCCGAGACTGGAGATAACGGGACCCGCATTCATTTGTTCATTTGCTTTTCATTCAACACTGAAAGTTCTATACTGGGGCGCCTGGCCGGCTCAGTTGGTTAAGCGTCTGCCTTCGGCTCAGGTCATGATCCCAGGGTCCTGGGATCGAGCCCCATGTTGGGCTCCCAGCTCGGCGGGGAGTCTGCTTTTCCCTCTCCTCCCTGCTTGTGCTCTCTGTCACTCTCTCTCTCTCTCTCTCTCCAATAAATAAATAAAATCTTTAAAATAAACAAACAAATAAATACAGCCGTACACTATGGGCCCAGCCCTGCTTCAGCCTCTGACTCCGGAGTGGGGAACGGCAAACAAGATAAGGCCTCTGGTTTCAGGAAGCCAATGTTTTAGCAGCTTTGAGCTTGTTATAAAGATTAAATAACACGTGAAAAACCTAGGCAGTGCCTGCTGCACGTTGCCACGTATTCAAAGCAAGTAAGAAGGATCGCTGCTGCCAGAAGATTCTTCCAGCACTCCCTCACCTGCCAGGTTGTTCCGGATACTTCTGCTTTGTGTAGGCCTCGAGGGTAGCATAAACCTTCTCTCGCAGAGTCTCTACCTCCGAGGGGTTGGACAGCCCCTTGGCATCTGGAAAAGATGACTGATTTAGCCTCGGGTGACACATGTCAGGTGGACCCCCTTCCACAGGGGGCCGCCCCCATCCACTCGGTTACCGAGACACGCCGGGACGGGGAGCAACAGCGAAAGAAGCAAAGCTGGGGGTCCTTTGTGCCCCAGCTCTCCTCTCTGTGCCCAGTCTCCCCAAGAGACTCTGGGAACAAAGGTGTAAAACCCTGTTAATAGCCAAAGGCACCCACCACTGACTCCAAGGAGGAGAGTTTTATTTTATCCGATCATTCTAGAAACATCACATTCACACACTTACTGAGTGCCTACTATGGGCTATGCACGGACTGATGATGAGATGGGGTACAAAAACCAGATCCACCCATGTGCTGCCTCAACTCACTAACCACCTAATTCATGGGATGAAGCACAGGCATGGATTCCCATGTAATTCTGAACGGTCCTCTTTCTTGACCTGCAGCAGCATTGAACGAAGTTGATCACTTCCTCCTTCTCGAAACGCATTTCTTCCCTGGGCCTCCAGGACACCCTCTTCTCCTTCTCTCCCTGCCTCTCCCTGCCCGTCTCAGGCTCCCCTGCTGGCCCTTCCTTTTCTCCCCAACCCCTTCATGAGGGCGCGCCCCAGCCCCCCTCTCTGCCCAACCTTTACTGACTCCCCATGTGAGCTGACACCTGTCTCAAAGCCCCATGTGCCCAGAGAGGCTGACAGCTCTCCATCGCCCATCTCTGGTCCCGACTTCTCCTCGGAACCCCAGACGCATAGACAAGAACTTCCCGGCCAACTACGCTTGGAGGCCTACCATCTACCTGAGATTTCAATGCACAAAGTCCTAAGTCCTACCCACCCACCCTTAGGACCCTCATCTCAGCAATAAAACTCCATCTTTTTAATTACTCAGGAAAACGAAACAAAGCCCCCTGAGAATTCCATTTAACACTGCTCTTTCACGCACTCTCTCTACTCCATCAACAAATCCCATTGGCTTTGCTTAAAACTACATGCAGAATCGGGGCACCTGGCTGGCTCAGTTGGTTAAGGGTCTGTCTTCGTCTTGGGTCATGATCCCGAGTCCCAGGGTCGAGTCCCACATCGGGCTCTCTGCTCAGCGGGGAGTCTGATTCTCCCTCTGCCCTTCACCCTGCTTGTGCTCACCCTCTCTCTCTCTCAAATAAAAAAATTAAAAAAAAAAAAACTATATGCAGACTCTACTTGTTACCACCTCCCTCACCATCACCCTAATCACCCTAGGCCGCTACCCTCTCTGGTCTCCCCCACCTGCCCTGAAACAGACACACTCCCCACCCATCCAAGACACTTTCAAGATGGCACTAGGAGTAGAAACCGCGAAGAATCAGCTTCCCGCCCTCGCCAAGGACATGTTCCTGGGCCCTGCTTTGTCTGTCTCAGCTGAACCAGAGGACCGGAGGACAACAGAGCTTGGAGGCCGAGCACAGAGGAGGGAGAACCACTGCACAGTCACCTGGGTTAAACAGCACGATGGCTCGCAGGCACCCCAGCTCCGACTTGTCCATCTGCATGTCTTTCATTTTGGAGACCAGCTCAGTCAGGACTCTGTTCACAGGAAACGATGAGAGGCGATGAGAAAACCACGAGTCCCGGGCCAAGGGCCGACCCAGTGAACGCAGCCAAGACTCCTTATGGGCCCACCCCATTTTCCAGATGACGCGTCAGGTACTAGGGGCACAGAGAGGAATAGGATGCAGCCCCTGATCTCAAGGAGCTCGCAGTTTCATTGAAAAAAAACAGACATGGAAGCAATAGGTAGCAACGTAAAGCCAACAACTGCCAGGAGCCAAGTCCAAGGGAACACTCAGGGGGAAGCAGGGGGAGGGCTGGGAAGGCAGCCTAGAGGATTTAGAAATGCAAGAGCAAAGCAGGGCGAGGGTGTGGCATGTCTGGAGGAAGACGGCAGAGGGCAGAATCCAGAGACAGGGTAGAAACCTACAGGGACCACGAAGAGGGCTGAGTCAGCCAAAAACCACACTGGTCTCTGCGTGGAACGTGCAGGGGGAAAGGGCAGGGAGGGAATAGAGACATCTTGTGTGGACAGGCACGTGGCCTGGAAGATCACTTTTCAGGGAAGTGGAAAGCAGCCACGGGGCCCTGGCACTAGACAGAGAGGCTGTTTTCAACCCTAGCCTCCTGTTTACCAGCTCTCCGTCCCTTTGTCCCAAGTCACTCACCCCCACTCATTTCATTCATCTCTTTAAATCACGTGCCTTCATTTCCCTTCCACACCACTTAAGGCAGAGAATGCGAGACGGAGGCTGCTGCTGCCTGACCCAGGTGGGTCTGCTCCCGCTGCAGACCTTCCCCAGAGACCCTGCTACGGAGTCCAGCAAAAACCTCGGCTCATCTCTCCTGCCTCCCAAAGTTGGATCCTGGCTGCCTGTCCCCATCTCGGCCCCCTAGGATAAGCAGTTCAACCTCCCCACCCGAACCTCCTAGGTAATGTCCACGAGCCAGTCTCCTTTGGAGATCTCCAGAGGGAACAGGTTCTCCCTTCTGCCCAGCAACTCTGCTGCTCCCTGACCGGCTCCATCCGGCGTTTGAAATGTTCCTGTGATCCACCCGTCATGCCCCCGGGGTCTGTTCTTGTGTGTTTCATGGTCTCTGCTCTTTGCCCCGCGGGGCTGTTTGGGTGGTCCGTCCTGCATCCCAGCACTACCCCCAGGCACGCACACACACACACACACACACACACACACACACACACGCGCGAGCCCTGGGAGCGGCAGAAAGCCACCTGTCAAAGATGGAGCCCACCCCAGCGCTGTGGGCACTGCTCCGGTGGACGTGCAAACCCGTGGCCAGGAGGATGCCGTCCTGCACGGAGACCGAGCGGTGGGAGAAGGAGGCAATCAGCAGCTCGTTCCACCCTGCGGGGAGAAGAAGGAGGCCTTGAGGGGAAACTGACCACGTTCGTGCTTCACTAATGATCATTCGAGGCCTGTATTGTGACCCGCATGCAACAGAAGCAGAACCAGAAAGGCGGGGAGGTTAAAAGCCAGCTCCGGACAACTCAGCTAATTAGTGAAGAAACAGGGTAAGACTGGGGGGTCCCCTGACTCAGGGCCCTGCACGTCCCCCACCGCCTCCCCAGTACAGCTCAGAACGGCAGCTTGAGGATAAGGACTCTCTTTCCCCCCGATCAACACACATGGGCTGAACGTTTAACAGGTAACGGTCAACGTGTCAGCTGCCGGGGCGGATAAGGCAGGGAGCAGACCTCGCAGCCTCTGCCCCCAGGATCTGACGACCCAGGTCGATTCCTTCGGTGTTGTCTGGCAGCATCCAGCCCAGCACGGGGCTTTCAGTCAACGCTCAGAGACTGCTCATTATCGAACGGGGATGAAATGAGAGTCTGGCTCCCAACGCTCAGCCTGTCTTCATGAAATCTCCCTCCTGGCCCGGTGACCAAGAGGAGGTGTGACAACAGGTCACCTGCCCAACGTCCCGGAAATGGAAGCCAAGACAGGCTACAGCACCCAGAACCTTAGCGGAGGAAGGGACCCTGGATACGTGAGCTTGAGCAGACAATCTTCGGCTTCTCTACTCTGTGAAATGGGAATCTCTCTAATTTCCAAAAGCATAATAATAAGGGGGAGCTGCTTTAGACTGCTTTCGATAAAATGGACTTAACTGTCTTGGAAAATTAAATGCAAATTATAAAACCATGGCGAAATTTGCACAGAAGAAGAGCCTCCCCCTCCATTAACAGTGTTTCACTTGGGAAAAAAGTGGTGGAGGAGGGGCCCCCCAAATGTAAGCTCCTGTTATTAATATAAAAAGAGTAACTCTGAGTAGGGTTTTCCAGTCGTCAGCATGGCACGCAGCTCAGATGGGTCGCAGCTTCGTCAGCTGACTTGACTTAGGATCCCAAGGGTAACTTCAAAATGGCAGCCCAAGCGATGGTCCCAAGAAAAAACAAACCCCGATGTCCTTTACCTGCCCGGAGCAGAATGACCTGGTCCTCCAAGGTGAGGTCAGAGAAGTGGGGGATGCGCTTGGCCCATTCAACGAGGGTGAAAAGCTGCTTATCAGCAGCATGGCATATGTTGGTGACGGGGTCATTCGTCTTAAAACAAAAGACACCAAAGTACTGTGAGGGGCAGGTTCCGGGACTGTAGTACACCCCTTTCCCATCCCCAGCCCCTCCAAGCACTGAGAGGAGGACGGAGCTCTAAGACCACATACCGAGTTCTCCATGTTCATATCACCGTAGGATTCTGTCTTTGGTTCAACAGCGAGTTCAGCTTCTAGAATCCTCTCCACAGGCATATCTTCATGGCCGCCGCTGGCACATTCTGCCTCACTCTCGGCCCGCTCCCGGCTCCTCTGCCTTTCTTCTTGCACGGCTGGCACACAGGAAGACATGCAGATGTCACCACGTGCCCAGGACAACTGTGGGAAAGCGAGTTACCTACCGGAGCTTCGTAAAACGGGCATCGTCATGGTCCTGGGTCAGAGACATCACGATGTTGACAGATGAAACAAAGCGAGCCAAGTGACCTGCTTGTGCACGTGTACACCTGTGGGTTCTTTAGCCTGTAGCCTTCCCCGTTCGTTATGGTGACCAGCCTAAGAAGTTTGCATTCAACTTTTAATAACCTCTGATCCTGCTCTTTTAATGAGCCACTTTCTCCTTGGTCTCTCAAGGACAGTCTCCTGCATTTTACCTCTAGCGGCTCCCTCTAATGAACTGTGGGCTGGCAATGGTTAAGCAGCAAGTGCATTACTTCGAAAATTCCCTCTGTCAGATTCTATGCATCATGCTTGGCATTCACGTCCCATTAGGTCTGCCCCTAATGCACCAGCCTGAACACAACATCACCTGATCCAACTCGTCAGGACAGATCTTCAGGGAGCCATGACGGGATTTAGTAAGTGAAGAGGTGGATGAATGTCACCTAGATGACATTTCAGAGTCAGCGGCTGATTTTGGGGGTGGGGAAGGGTACACAGGCAGAGGGGCAGGCTGGAATGATCTCTGCCTCCCCACATTAAGGGTTTCCACCAAAGTTCGTTCTAACCCTCAGAACCCTGAGGGTCTATACATGAGGATGTCAGGCAGACCCCCTTCCCAATTCTGTCCTCTCTGTTGACAAACATTCTCTGTTGGGTTAGTTTCCATCATCTAGAAAGCTGTGGTTTCCGTCTTCCTAGTCCCAGCATTAAGGAGCAAAATTCAATATTGGTATACTTTTTTTTTTTTAATCCCAAGAATCAAGAAAATTATCCTCTAAGCAAGTGGCTCATCTGGATCTTGAGGGGATAATGAGGCACAAAGGCTGCAGAATGAACTGGAACCAGATGCTGGGCATCCAGTTTGTCATACAAGTGATGTCAGTGGCCCGTCAAGGTAGGTCAGAGAAGGGTATGACTGCAAAAACGCAACTCACACTCCAAAGTCTCCAGTAGAGACACCTGAAGACGCCTCAAGATGAGAATGACATTCAGTGGTTGGGACGGAGGGAGAGGGGGTAGGAAGGAGTAGAAGGAGACATGGAATAAAGAGAATAAAGCAGGGAAGTGACAAAAAGAAGAAATAGAAGGGAGAGAGAATAAAGAGAAATTAGGAAAGAGGAGAGCAAAAGTCATGTACTTCAGAGTCCAAGAAGTCTTTTTCAAAATGGGCTCTACCACTTCCTAGCTAAAGGATAGCAGACCTATGACTCAGCCCACTCAGCCTCAGTTTCCCTAATGTAAGGTGGGGATTACCATACTTGAGTGAGTCTGTTTGGGGAAGATTAAGTGAGATAATTATAAAAAGTTCCCCAAAAGGTAGTTTTCCCTTCCCTTTGTCTCTTTGTGCTTTTGGACATCTATCTGGTCCTCTCTCCTTCCCCCCTTTGGACCTCATCCTCCCTCTCCTCGTTTCTCTTCCTCCCTCATCCTTCCTCCGGTCCACTCAGTTAGCCTTCATTCACTGACAGCACACAGACATATGTATTTTTATTTATCAGCTGGGTTGACTGGTTAAAGTTGAGCGCTTCTTGTATTAATCGTTTTAACGTAGGTTAGTAGGCTTCTATTTGTCTTGATTTTAAAAGATGGGGTAAAGCAAACCCAGTTAAGTTTCCTTTATGGTCCTCAACTGATTTCTTCTTACAGATTTGTAACATGGAAGGAGAATAACCTTCAAGCTTCAAATAACCTTGGCTTCCGGGAATTAGATTCTAATTCCAATCTTGCCATTAATCAAGTGATCCTTTGCTATACCCCTCTCCTCTTTGTGCCAGAAATCTTACTGCCATAGGAGTCACATATCTGTTGCTGGGGGGATATCTTCTATGTGGCAGACATTCTGAGCTACCATACTACATACATTCAGGATATATCCAGGGGACACTGGGTGATCTAAAATAGTAGCAAACTTGGGGGCCCCTGGGTGGCTCAGTCAGCGAGGGTCATGATCTCAGGGTCCTGGGATCGAGCCCCCTGTTGGGCTCCCTGCTCAGCGGGGAGTCTGCTTCTCCCTCTTGCCCACTCGTGCTCTCTAATAAATAAATAAAGCCTTCAAATAAATAAATAAATAAAATTGTACCAAACTCCTGCCTTCTAACAGAATTTTATCCATCAGCCAACATACATTTATTGCACATGCACTCTAATAGCCAAAATTTATGGAGTTTGCTCAACACTTTACATAGATTACACCTCGTTGAATCCCCTCAATGAGCCTCTCAAGTACTAGGAGCCACGGAGTAGTTACATAACCTGCCAGAGGTCCCAGAGCTCAGAAAAGATGGAGCCCACACATAGACCCGGGCCGATAGCCTTCTGAGCCCACGGTCCCGCCTCCCAGGTTCTGGGCTGGTTGTACTAATGAAGACCAAACAGGGCTCGAGAGGGATGTCAAATGCTGCCCACGAATTGGTGGGTAGTCCATTATCTAATGATTCAAACTCTAGTATATGACCAGAAATCATGGAAATAGACTTCCCCGAGACCCCCGAGGGTTATGTGGTAGCCTGGAAGCCAGAGGGTCCCAGTCCTGTATCGGCTCTGCCATTAGCTTGCTCGGGAAGCTTAGTCAGGTCCCAAGGCTCTCAGGATCTTTGTTTCTTCTTTCAGGAAACAAACGTGTTACATCGCAGAGGAGCAAATGTCCACTCCAGCTTCACCACCACGCATCCCGAAAAGGCAGCGGGTTGTGGGCCCTGGCTCCCGGCAGACACCTTCCGAGCCCATCCCCACGTCCCTCCTTTTCTATCTATTCAACTCTCCGGAAGTGCTGCTTCAATAGTTTCTCTCGGTTAACTGTTGCAGAGTTTTGTTATTCTTGTTCTCAAGGCAGTGTCCAACCTGAGCTCCCGATTCTGTAAATCGAGGTCAGAAATGTGAGCGGTGAAGGAAAGGCTTCCGGGCAGCTTTCGGAAAGTGGCCTCCCTACAGTGAGACCAGGGACCCATTCGCTCCTTTGCCTCCTCTTGGTCAGGGTAAATAGTACCAATTCCTTTCGAAAATTCCGTAAGAGCCCCTTTCCCCTCTGAATTTTTACTACTCAACTTTTCATCACTCCCATGTCTCCACATTCTTTTCAAAAAAGCAGAAGCCAAAACTAAACACTTCTCCATCAAAGAATCAGAACAATGCCGGTTTAAAGGAAGGACTGCCCGGGCCCTTAGAATTCACGGGCTCCTGTCTGATTGACTTTTTCTTTCGTGAAAGAGCCACACTTCCTGCCCTTTGTGCACCAACCACTCTGACTGAAACGGAGCTGAGGGCTGCTGGGCTTGAGTTCTGAGAGGCAGCTCGTGAGCAGGAGACATGGCCACTTCTCTGAGGGAAGCCTTTCACCTGCCTTTCAATCTCTTCTGCAGAAGGAAAATGATTATTTCTCCAAGTCACCCTACACTTATCTCATCTGTCCTGAGAGATGAAAATGACCCCCTACAGCCATCATGCTCTTGCTGATGGGAGACATTCTTTGGGGCCATTAATTTTACGTGTGCCCATCATGGCGGCAGAAGCCCCATGGAGCAGCAGTTCTATCTTGGTGAAGAGGAAACAGTCTCCACCAGCTGATTTTTCACATCACATGTTCCGATCGATAAGATCATTGATTCCTTGACCGCAAGAATGACACAAGCATGAAGCAGGCACTCGGTTAATACTTGCTGCATGCGTGAATGAGTTCTTTTAGGAGCTCCTGCATGACTAAAACTTTTGATTCCAATATTCAGTTTAAGCCACTCACCCATTCATTCAGCAATTATGTACTAAATCCCTACTCTGTGCTAGTCACGGGTGATAAAGCTGGTGAGGGGAAAAGTAGAAAAAAATCCTTGCCTTGGTGGAGACAGATAGTAAACAAAATAAGTAAGTATGTTAGATATGGTGATACGCCCTGTGGAAAAGAGACTAGGAAGTACCTGGGGTGGCCGATGCAATTCTAGATGGTGTAGACAAGCAAGGCTTTACCCAGAAGTTGACAATTGAGTTAAGGAGGAAGAGAAGAAGGGAGGCATGCAGGCACCTGGGAAGAGGGCACTCCACACAGAGAGACAGTAAGTGCAAAGCTCCTGGTGGCCCAGCAGAGAGCAGCAAGGCTGGACCAGAGAGACATGGGATGGTCAGACCATGTGCAACCTTGAAGTCATAACCCGGATTTTGCCTTTTCTCCGAGTAAGAAGGGAAGGGGCTGGAGCATCCTGGGGCAGGAAGGGACTGACCTGACCCACTTGTTCAAAGCCTCGCTAGTTGCTCTTGGAGAGTGTAGGAAGACAGAGATGGAAGCTGGGGGAGTTCTTGGGAGCCTGTGTGGATTATTACAGAAGGTAGCAGTGGCTTATGCTGGTAGCATGCAAGTCATGAGACATGGGAAGATTCTGGACATATTCTGAGGGAGAGACAGGATTTCCTCACCCACTGAATGTGGTGTATGAAAGAAAGAGGAGCCAACTGGTTTTTCATTTGAGCAACTGAAAAAAGTGACTGCTTCCTGAAACGAGGAAGATGGGAAGACGGCGTGATGAACAGGCTGGGAGGGCAGATCCTCGGCGGCCAGGTTTGCGTCTGCCCACTTGAGATTCCTGTCAGATAACAGAGGGAGCGCCGTCCTCGTTCCAGGACGGGAGGGGAGGCTCCAGATGGGCTCTGATCTGGGAGGAAGAAGACCCACTCCCAGCTCATCACCTACCTGCGGGGCCTTGGAAAACTCCCCTCACCAACCCACACCAGTTTCCTCTGCTGTACAACAGCGAGTGCTCGTAAACGATTCTGAGGGGCCACCTCCCTCTATCTCCGACATGCTAAGAAGGCCCATTTTTTCCTTCTTGGTAGCATTATCTCCTCGGAGGGGCTCTGAGAACCTTTTCTTCATTGATCCTTTCGGTCAACCTCCCCTCTGAGGGGAGGCAGAAAGAAGAGAGGGGCAGAAAAGAAGTTCCTGGAGAATGAGGGGTCACCTGGGGCTGACTAAATGCCTTGCCCCCATTTCCTGGAGAGAGGAGGGACTTCCTCACTCTGAAATCTAGTGAGAGGCACCATTCACGCTGTGTCCTGGCTTGAGTTCACGAGTTAATTAACTGCCCAATTCGACTGATTTGTGTTATTTAACAGAAAGACTTTTCGATTTTCTAAATGAACAGAAAGCATTTTCAGATTTTTTTTCCCCCGCTCTACAACCATCCAACGAACCCACGCTGTAAACTGGAAGACATAACGTTCTAAAAAGGTACAGTGACGATCTCTCTGAATGGGAAGGCTACGTCTGGGTCCTGGTAAAGCCAATAATCCCCCGAGTCCACGGAATACACCAACCTCAGAAGATCCGTAGCAGCCCGAGGCTATACAAGCCCGCAGAGATGACTCAAACCAGTCCATCCTCCCGTGAGGATTAGAGGCCAGGAGTCTGCTCCGCCCAGAGAGGCCCTCGAATGATCCGAATGACCCTTGTGTGGGGCGGTACACCAGGACCCCAAAAGCAGCTCTGACACTTGCTGCCTGGCTCTCGGAAGAGCCAGGGCGAGGGTCCAGTGTGCAGACCGTCACCTGAGCTCCCGGAGAGGAAGGATGAGTCGGAGGAGGAAGGCGCGCCTGCTCTCTCTGCTCTGGGGTACCCAGTGCGTCGGGGAGGGGCACTCGACTGCAATGCTCGGGAGATCATGAGGGTTCTACCGTGGTTTCTACCGGGGCCTCACCTTCCCTCTTCATGCCCATCACCAGGCACTTCTGGTAGCGGCAGTACTGACACCGGTTCCTCTGACGCTTGTCGATGAGACAGTCCTTATTATCGCGACACGTGTACATGAGGTCTTTCCTTATGGTTCTCTTGAAGAACCCTTTGCAGCCTTCACAACTGTACACACCGTAGTGCTTTCCTGCTCACAAGAAGAAACAGTTAACACGGCAGAGACCGTCCTCGTGTTCATTTGGACCTTTCATTGACAAGAGCCCCCTCGGCTCTTCCCCAGGGACCCTGGCCCACCACCTGGGCACTGGGACAGACACTGCAAACAGCAACCAGCGGTGAAGGCAGGCTTGGCCACAAGAACCAGATGAAGGCAGAGTAAAAAGGCCCTTCCTCGTGTCTCCACTCCGGAATCTCCAGTTCCCGAGAGCACTGGGAGAAAAGTCCTGACCCAAGATTTTGTTTACATTTATTTTATTAAGGCAACTCTTGTGTTTAGTTAAGCAAAATGTTCTGTCTCCATTCAAGACATTAGTATACATAATAAATAAAAATATTTATGCTTGTATGTAGTATCTAGCAGGAAAAAAAAAAACCCTCAGTTTCACTAATATTTCCCCATAATTGAGGTCCAAGGACCTGGGAGCCCCATTGAGAAGGATTCTCTTTCACCACAGACTAGGAACAGGAACCTGAGTTATGGATTTTCTAGATGCTCTTGTCTGTTGGAGAAATAAATTGGTACATGATTGTCACAGCATAAAAGGATGTGTAGTCTTATGACCTAAAGATCTGACAGAAGGTGGTTTTGCTTGATCTAGAATATTCTGTTCTTCATTGGCTTGATTACGTGTTCCACACAGTTTCCAATGACCCTAGCCATGGATGCCTAATTTGTGTCAGGAGAGCCACCACATGTACCCGACACAGGCACCAAGAATCAGTCACGACCCTTCTTCTAAGCAGCCCTTCTCAAATCTACACACCAGGCGGCTGTGCTCAATTGATTAGAATGTGGAAAAACAGAAGAAAGCAGATCATTCGAAATATATTTACCTCTAACTCTTCAGTGTAATACGTGATGTTGTTTAGCTGTAGACCCGCCATTACTTTCTACTTCGGTTATATTTGGGCTGATGAAAAAGTGAATGTGAAGAAGTCCTTGAGAACTAGTCAACACACACGTTTGCATCCCAGGAGCGGACGTGTCAGAGGAAGCCGCCCTCAGATAAAATGTTGGCTCGAGACAGCCTGCCTGCTGAAGCCAGTCTGGGCTTAATCAGTTGACCACACCAATCCACGGACATATAGCAATAATAAATACGGGATTTTACCTTGGGCGGAAAAATCCTAATGCTCTCAGCTCTGAAGTATTTGTCTTTGAGAAACATGGTGCCTCCATGTCATCCCCATGACTCTCCCATATTTGAGTGAATGTCCCAGACTTTCAAACAAGACGCGGCTGCTGGGGTGGGACCGGCCTTCTGTTGCTATGGCAACGGCCAAGCCCACACGATTTGGCAACCACGTTTTGAGAGCAAGCAAACGTCAGCCACACAGTGAACTCAGTTCCAGGCACCAGGAAACTTTCGATGGAGTGAATTTTGCAGTGGCTTTGGTGGCAACGGGAAGATGAGGAATCCTCAGTCCACCACCGTGGACAGCCATAGAAAAGAACCTTCCCCATCTTCTCATTCATTGAAACAGAGACTGTCATGCCCTCAAAATCGGTGGGATTGGGGGTGGGGGAGAGGTGGGAAAAGTCAGGAAAGAAATCATTTGGGCAAAAATGGAAGAGGATCAGAGAAGATGAAATCTGTGAAAACACATTTATTTCTACCCATGAAAACATGTGAAAAACCTAGAATGTTGGAGAAAGAAATACGCTAAAATAGTAAAGTCTTTATCTTCATCAGGAACATTACAGATAATGTTTTTAGTTTTCTTGTGTGCTGTTCTAATTCTTCCTGCACTGGGACATTTCCTACACTGGGACGATATTTTTAGAATTAGAAAAAATATACGTATTTTTTTAAATTAAAGAGATACTTGCTAGTTACAACAGCTTCACTATCCCACATACACGGTATGCAGCACAGTAACTCCGAAGACGTGTTTCTGAAATGCTTCCTATAAACCCAATCCTTAAAAATGAACGCATACTTTAAATCCATCCAGATTTCAGGCTATGAATCCAGTGCCAGAAATTTACAGCCTGGGCCCCACGCTGGACCATCCTAAAAGGCCCTTTTTCTTCCACTGGGTACAAAGTAGCCAGGTGAGCGGTGGCTCAGGCACCGTCTCTGCAACCCTCGCTGGACGGGACCCCCGAGAGTAGCGTCTTACTCTACATGTACCTGAGGATCTGTCCCCGCAGATGGCACAGATGTGTTTCACCAGAGATCCAGGGCTGGTTGATGGGTAGTTCATGTTTCCAATCCCGGGAAGCCCTGGTAAGGGCTTGATGTCCTCTGAAATGCTGACACTATTGACCACATTTAGCTGCAAGGGAAAAAAATACAATAGAAGATGGAGGCAGAGTAGACCCAACGCCTGAGACGGAAAGCGACGAGGGTATCCTAGTGGAAAAAAACAAGTTCTATTTCAAGAAGTAGTTTCTAAGTACAGAGTATCCGAAACTGCCTATTGGGGGGATATGAATTTAAGGGAGAAAAAAAGTGACACGGAGGAACTAAATCATTTCTAGATGCCAACACCTAAGTCGAACATCACAACACATTATCAGACTATTATTTTACTCATGCTACTCGTGTGTTTCATTAGAGCTGGAAATCCACTCTGGACACGCTTAAGACCCACTTAGGCAAGTCAGCTATGTGTTTTTAGATTCTGTTATAACGACGGACTGTCTATTCAGCAGTGCTCCGAGAGGAGCTACAGCTCTTAGGCAAAAAGACATAGCTTCCAAGAGAGCCAAGCAAAAAAATGCAAACCCATTCACTGAGTCAATCAACAGACCCTCGCTGAGTGCTCACCCTGCAGGCACTATGCCAGACTCTGGGGTATAAAAATGAGGTCTAAAAATGCACACTCTTAAGGAGTTCACAGTAAAATGGAAGAGAAGGTCATCTTAACAAGCCCACAGAGGACGCTAAACCAAATGCCCAAATCATTGCAGTAGCACCAAACTTGGGTAGAAAGCCCTGGATCATGGTTTTGAACTTGACCGTAAAGAACAGGCCATCTTCCTGTGAAACTGGAAAATCTGTACAGCTGGGGACTGTCCGCTTTGTCTGCCCCGCGCCCGATGTGGTCTGTGTAGGGAGTTGGTGTCCCCGAGCGGCCAAAGAAATGAATGTGTGCGTCCCTGTCCTCAGCCCTGTCCCAAGTTCACATTGGCCCCTCACCGCCACCACCTCTGTGTCTCCCAGGGCTCGGGGAGATTACCGAGAGCCACTGCTGAGTGCTCTTATTCATCAAATCATCAATACATATGACTAAGTCATCCAATGAGCAGCCACTGTGAGCGCCCATGGGCACAGCTCAACCTTCTAGGCACTGTGAAGGGAGAGAGAAAACCTAGATCTCTCTTTCCTCAAAAACGCACACTCTCATTGAAGAGTGGGGATGGCCACAAAAAATAAGAACACCTACAAGTAAACTGCCAGGTGGTGCCGAGTATGCATGTGTTTCTGTCCAGCAGAGGCAGCTGGTAACTATCTGGGAATGGAAGTGAGTTTCCACTGACTTCTGTATGGTCTACATGAGTTTTGAATCATACTGTCTCCCCAAAGGGACAGCAATTCTCAAACTAAACCGAAGATAGGATTTGTCTCTCTACTCAAGGCCTTTGGGACAGAAGGAATAATCAATAAAACATAAAACACAACACAGCCTGAGTTAGGTTCCTTCTAAATTTACCGGCTTTTCAATTCACTAAGCGAATATTTATTGAGCACAGAAGGTGGGCAGAGGCTCGGGTCAAAGGCAGGAAGGGATGCAGAAAAGACAAGACAGCCTGCAGCTCCTTGCTCTGAAGTCCAAGTCATCAGGAATTTTTAAAAATTAATTTGTACAAAGGATGAAAACACACGTGGGATGGGGGAATTCTGTCTCTCTTCCTCTCCCCCACTTTTTCTTTTTTTAAAGATTTTTTATTTATTTATTTGTCAGAGAGAGAGAGAGAGAGAGAGCACAAGCAGGCAGAGTGGCAGGCAGAGGCAGAGGGAGAAGCAGGCTCCCCGCCGAGCAAGGAGCCCAATACGGGACTCGATCCCAGAACCCTGGGATCATGACCTGAGCTGAAGGCAGCCGCTTAACCAACTGAGCCACCCAGGCGTCCCCTCTCCCCCACTTTTTATACATGGCTAAGACAAGACATCTAGAACTTGTACCCAATATTCGGCTTTGTTTAGGTGTCGCGCCATGGTTCTCAGCCCTAGATGTACACCTGGGAGCTTTAGAGGGAAAAACAAAACAAAACAAAAAGCAGAAACAGATGCCAGGGCTCCACGTCCAGAAATTTGAGTCGATGGTTCTGAGGGCCACTGGTCCCGCCATTCCTCCAGGTTTACCAGGGAAAGCTAATATGCAGCCAGGGCGAAGAGTCACCGGTTGGCAGGAAAGAACGTCACTTTGTTGTCCCACGGAGCCGGGCCCGACTCCCAGTCTGCCCTTACAAGCAGCAGGACTTCAGAGAAGTTACTTATCTTCACCCGCCCTCAGTCTCTTTATCTGTAAAATGAGCCCAGTAAGACCTAGTTTACAGAGTCGCTGGGAGGATTCGATGACATAAGGCCGGAAAATCCCCATCACAGTGCCTGGCACACAGGAGGGGTTCTGGGAATTCCAGCTCTTACCATTCCAATAAGATCTGGTTAATCAAGACAAGACTTTTGAGGGGTGCCTGGGTGGCTCAGTGGGTTAAAGCCTCTGCCTTCGGCTCAGGTCATGATCTCAGGATCCTGGGATCGAGCCCCGCGTCGGGCTCTCTGCTCAGCGGGGAGCCTGCTTCCTCTCTCTGCCTGCCTCTCTGCCTACTTGTGATCTCTCTTTCTGTCAAATAAATAAATAAAATCTTAAAAAAATAAAAGACAAGACTTTTGAATGTTTCTTATGAGCCAACATTCTACTCTGTGCTAGGAATTTTGCAGTAAATGAGCCCACATTCACCAAAGGGGTTAAATTATTCCATTTCTTGGAGGGTGGGTGGGGAGGGTCGAAAACTAACGTTGTCCTGATACCATCTGGGTTATCATTACTTCAGATGTGGGACATATTTAGACGTGTACTGATTTTTAAGAAATACTTTGAGGGGGTTTCTGTCAGTGTAAATTCTAGGTGACAACGTTTCTCAAGCACCTCAGGGAAACAGCTGTCACCCCTTAGATCCACCCGTGAAATATCAACACTTTAGATCAGATGACCCCAGAGAAAGAACCCTCTGGCTGACCGAGGCTCTGTCCCCAAAGCCTCAGGTGGACAAGAAAGGATATGGGAATGAGGAGGAGGCCGTCACTCTCCTTCCCCTCCCACTGTCCTGACCCATGGGACCAGCCTCACCCCCCCCAGCCTCCAGAGGTCACAGGACGGCAAGTAGTGTTAATGCGCCTGTTAGCACGACCCTCCACAGAAGCCTTGCTTGGCACTCACAACCACCCTCTGAGGTCATTCTAGTTTCCAGAGGAGGAAACTGGGCCTTAGGGCAGGTGGTTTATTCGTGTGTTCATTCAGAAATACTGTAGGGATCCGGAAAGGAGGAAGGCGGAAGCCACTGCCTCAAAGGGACCGGCCACTGGTGAGATTAAAAGTCGGCTGGGATTGTTTAGGAAGGAAAGGCACCAAACAACGGAGATTAGGGAAGACTTCCTGAAGAAGGCGGCATCTGAGCTAGGACGTCGGCAGCCTTCGAAAGCGGGTAAGACTCGGATGGGGCCGCTGAAGGTGATGGGCTGGTGATGGGCCAAAGGCTCTGAGAGCCAAGGTCCCTGAGGGAGGCCCGGGGGCTCGTGTGGGGTGTGGATGGGTGGGAGGCGAGGCCTGGGAGGGGGGCTGTGACAGAGCCCGAGGCTTGAATGCCTGGCTAAGGAGAGTGGATTTAATCTTGAGAAGCAATTAAGAGCAGCCACCAGAGGTTTGGGGCTGAGACTGCTGCTCCTGAAACTCTGCCTCAGGGAAGGAAATGAGGCAGCAGCTCGAGGAAAGCCTGGAGGAGGGAGACACTGAGGCTGCCCATCTGCCAGGTCGCAGGTGAGGGGCTGCCCAGGCTAACGGGCTGGGGCTGGGACAGCGGGCTCCCAGCTCATTCCTCCTTTACCACCAGACCCGCCAGACCCCCTGCCCTGACCCGCCCCTGTGGTGAGGAGCCCACTCTCTCCCGGTTGGGAGCCCCTTCTCCTCATGGGTCGGGGCAGCAGCAGGATGCAGGGGTTGGGACAGAAGGGTCGATACTCCCGTCTCCCCGGGCCTCTTTGCTGGCTTGGGGCTTGTGTGGGCTCCGCGCAAAGGTAGATGGGATGGAAGGCAGCCACCAGAGTGCAAACCCATTAGCTGCCTGGCCCGGAGTCCCCCCGGCCGGCTGTCTTGTTCCATTAGAAGCGGCTCTGCAGAAGCGAGCACTTCCAGCGCGGGGATTCACCAGGCAGCCAGCCGCTGCCTGAGAACAGGGCGAAAACACACTTGACTGGCCTGGCTTCCATTTGCAGCCTCTCAGCCAGGGACCAAATGTTTCCCGGATGCCCTGGAGCCATCATGGAACATCAGGTCCCACATTTCTGAGCTGCTTTCAGCCAAAATTATTCCACCGAATGCAGATACGCGGCCGACCTGCCAGGCCACAGGCAGGCCCTCCTTTTCCAGGGAGCGGACTCGGCAGAGCGGGGCTCCCTTAATCCAGTAGGGAGCCTGGACCTCCCGATCGACCGGGGAGAGAGGGGCCCTGGGTTCTGGTGGACACCTGCCGCTTCCTCACGGTGAGATCCTGACCAGGTCGCTGCATCAGAGACTCGGTTTCCTCGTCTACAGACTCGATCAGTGGTTTTTCCAACTCAGAGTGTGCGTGTGGATGGGCAGTGGGCAGGGCCAACAAGAAGGCTTTGGATCTCCTGCCCTGAGCTCACCGAACCTGTTTGTGTCTGACAGGCACATCAGCCTTCCAAGCATGCTTTCTCTTGGAGAAAAGACTTTACGGCTTAACTTTTTTAAATCACTATACGAGATGATCTTTAAGGTCTGTTCCAGCTCTAACACTTGTAATTTTTATTACTTAAGTATTCTCTATAAAAATCTGCAAGGATAGTAATTCAGTTATCAATCACTACCTGGGCAGGAATTATCAGGGACAGAGCCCAGGTCAGGCAGCCAGGTCCAGGTGGGGGCATTCTAAGGACACGCAGGGCTTGCTTCCAAGTCCAGACAACAAGCATCACACTCACACACACACATACACACACAGAGTCAGGAAAATGGGGCCTCGATTCTTTTGTCTGAAAGCCTCATAAAGATCTTCCCAATTATATATTTGGTGTTTCTCGAAATTGCTCCCTCCACTTAGATACTCCCCAGAGCAGAGACTGAGTCTTATAATTTTTTTTTTTTTTAATCTCCAGTGCCTGGTTCAATGAATGCTTATTGTAATGAACTTCTCTTGAACCTCTCAGCAAGAGCGCACCAGAATCAACAATCACATGGGGGCACGGTACAAATCACCGAGGTGCATAATATCGCCTAGGTATAATAGTAATAATGTTATCACCTTACTGCCGTAGAGGGCTTAAGAAGTGATTTTTCAAATCCAGAGTTCCTTTAATATTCATAAATATCACGGTAGGGTAACCAGGGAAAAGCGTGCTACCCCAAAATAGAGAAAAGGGAACTGAGATACACGTAAGCCTCAGTGGTTTACAAAAGGTTACACAGTCCCTGCCTCCATAGTATTAGTTCAGTTCTCTTTACTCCTCAAGAGTGAAAATCCATCAAGCGCCAAAAAGAGAGAAACTCAAACACCAGAAGGACGGAGCAGGAAACGGGAGTCACAGCTGCTGCTCCCACACCACAGCTCCCCTCTCCCCTCACCCCGAAACTGTACTCACCCTAGACCCGGCTCACCGGAGGAGCCTGTTTCCTGCTCGAGTCCCCCTCGGACCCATCCGGGGCGAGGAACACAGGATGCGTAGACACCTTCTATCCAGACGGTTCAGAGTCACCGCGGGTAACACCTAGGGTGCTAGGTGCCCTGTGCCATCTGATTAACTGGGCAAAATGTTTCTGCTCGGTGGTTCCAGAGCCCGAGCCCACAACACTGCTCAGTGTCCGGGGCTGCTGAGCTTCCCCAGAGCTTGGCAAGCTTAATATAGCTCCCAGAGTGAAACTTGGCCTCAGCCTCTGCACACAGCCCAGTTGGCCCGGACCAAAGCTTTCAGCTGACCTTTCAACCCCAATCCCTCTGTACAGACATAGGGTCCAGGAATAGCGGCCCTGCCACTCGCTCGGCTAGGAAGCTGAATTTATTGGCTAGGTTTGGCTCAATCAGACCGGAGCACGGTTGCTAAAAGCAGCCTTGAAGGATGGTGCCTTGCCCACTCCCCACCCACAAGCCCTGTCACTGTCTATCACCTCACCCCGTCTTATTGCTTCATAGATACAATGATTGCTGTTTGAAACCATCTTGTTCCTTCGTTTGCTGTTCGACCGTCTTGCCTGCTACAGTGTCACCGCTGCGAAAGCAAAGACTTTGGCCACCTTATTCAGTGCTTATCCCCAGAACCTCGGACAGTGGCGAGTCCCGCCGGATACACAGTAGGTCCTCCTAAATAGTTGTATGAGCGATGGGTGCGCCCTCGCAAGAGTTTACTTTCAGCCCAGAACTTTAATGTTTCCTTCTGTCCCTGGCCCGCTGGCTAGGACCTGCCTTCCCGGAGTCCACTCGCACGAAAGAAACAAACCTCTTCAGGGCCTCACATTCTCAAGGGTTCACATCACCAGTCCTGCTGACGACAGCAGGTGAGACTGGCTTAAACACCAAGTGGTGTTCGGTCCCCGCGGCTGTCTGGTCCCCACTCTGAGTGGTCACACACTCTCATGGAACACGCATGTGGGACGTTCCGAGGTGCCTTTTTTCCGCTCCCTTCCGTTGTGCCCTCGTGCCTACCGCAGCCCGCACACTCTGCCTTGCAATTTACCTGCACGCTGTGCCACGCCCCCTGCGAGGCTCCTCAGGAGCACTGATTAGTCATCTTTTAATCCTTGGCAGCCAGAGAAAGATCTTGGGGTCAGGGACTGAGTCAGCACACACCACGGCAGCAAGGTGAGTGCAGCATCATGAACGCAGAGTGGGGGTCAGGACGCCTGGGCTCGAACCCCGGCTCTGCTGCCGACTGGCTGTGCGCAGTGGGACACGTCCCTTGAGCTCACTGAGCCCTGCTACTTCATTTGTGGGATGAGGGAGACATAGACAGAATTAGTGGTTCTCCGGTGGGCTTTTACGAGCTCCACAAGGGCCAGAATATGGGATGGGGGAGAAATGTATACTCTGAAGATGATCCTACGGGTGAAACCATCAGATTACAAACTGGAGCTAAAAGGGCTGGCCAAATGTGACCCATTTGCTTTCCCTGTGCACCCTTCAAATCTTGACATATGAATGGCTTCAAGGGAAGGGGGCAGCTCCCTGCAGACCCCACCAGCCCAGCTGATAGATGTCCGCCCCGCTCACCCACCTCTGTTGCCTGCCTGGCCCCAGCTCCCGCAATCCCACACTCGATGACCACCCCTCAAGGTCTTCTCCAGATTCTCGGATCCCTCGATCGATAGATTTCTGAATCCCTTACTGGCTCTAAACTTCTGTGACTCCACACGGCTTTGCTTTCGGAACTTGCGCCCAGGAAGCCTCTTGAAAGGGATGGTCTAGGGATGGTCTCAGAAGTTCTCCCTGTAGTAGGAAGAAATACTGCCACAACAGGAGTCCTGGCTCTTCTCCAAAACTATAAATTCCAAGGAAGCCTCAGAACCTACTAATTCCGCGGTTGGGGCAGGACGGCGCCAGCCCAAAAGTGAGATGCCCATAAGTAAGAGAGGGGAACGTGGTAGATGGGATTATTGTCGCTGATTCTTCACATCCTCTGCACTGCGTCTCCGTACTACTTCCCACTACATTCCCTGCCCTGCCAATGTTGGGGTGAGCCATACAGTTCGCTCGGGCCAATGGGATACTGGTGGGCACAAGCAAGCAGAGACTTCACTGTACCCTGCTGATTTGGTTTTGATTTTGCACTCGCGAGACACCACGAAAAAAGCACGCCCTGAGCAGCTGTTGCTCCTTTAGTCTGGGACCCGAGGAGCAGACCTGCACCCAGTCTGCAGCCTCGCCCAGCTCCCCCACCATCTGAAGCAGAGCCACCCCAGCCAACATAAATTTGCAAGTGAGGGGGAAAAAATGTGTGTTTTTGTAAACCATGACAATTTGAGGACTGTTACACAGCATCATTATGGCAAGAGCTGACCGCCACAGGAAAGGAAGGTGGACGACCTGGCTGCAACATTGCTAGGAGGAAGTGGCAACCGGCCACCTTAGGGGTCCTCAGTGCAGCAATGCAGTGTCCCCCATGCACACGCTTCCTTCCCTCTGTTGCAGCAGAAGCACTAGGAATTAGGGGAGGTTTCCTTCCTGAGTTTTCAGTCTTCCCCTCTGTCTCAGGCCATGTTCTAGATCTATCCATGTGCCATACCTGCCCATTCCCCCTCTGAGCGAGCAGCTCCTGGAGAGCAGAGACCGCATTCTGATCATTTCCGCTTCCCTATCGCCCTCAGCATGTAGTAGAGCAGCAGTTACTTCATTGACTTGATAAACACTCATTATTGAATTGAGAAGAACAGAGGGGGGTCTGTCCCCAGAATGACAAACGGCCCTCAGAAACAGGGAAATCGCTGCCAGGGCTGAACCATTAAACCATAGGGGTGGCCTCTGGGCCACAGCCTCCTGGCCCATGAGGCGTGAATGACACACTCAATGAAGGCCCTGCACGGGGCACGGCCCGTCAACAAGAACCCGTGCAGCCCCTGCCGAGCGCTGGCTCGGCTCCAGGAGCAGCCTGGGACAACCTGTGCAAGGTGGCCGGGAAGTCCCGCGAGAGGAGGGGCCCCTACCTGGGAACTGGGCGGGGCGACCAGATGGAAATCCCGCGAGAGGACGGGCACCTACCTGGGAGCTGGGCAGGGCAACCAGAGGAAAATCCCGCGAGAGGACGGGCACCTACCTGGGAGCTGGGCAGGGCAACCAGACGAAAATCCCGCGAGAGGACGGGCACCTACCTGGGAGCTGGGCGGGGCGACCAGATTGATTCCTGGAGGCGCAGCCAGCGCTCCCGAGGGCGGACCCATGGCAGAAGTGATGACTCGATATGGAGAACCTAGGGCATTGAGGGGGGGCCCCACTGCACTCAGAGTCCGTGGGGCACTCACTGGGGTGTCCGTGTAGCTGGGGTGGCTGTCCATCGGCTTCCCTGTGGACAAGGCTGCCGATGGGCTCATGGACGTGGAGCCGGAGTGGCCGGGGGAGCCTGTAAGGAGAAGAGCATAGATGAGGGGAGACTGGGGGGGGGGGGGGCACAGAGAGAGCCCCCGTGAGGACAGAGGCCCCCTGCTTGTGTTCTGTACCCCTCGTCTCCTCCTGACCACACTGCATGTCTGTGAACCCAAGGTGCTGACACCCCACACTGAGCTGCTAGATGAAAGGCAAAGAATAGACAGGGCGAGGGCCTGCTCTCCGACAGAACACACATCCATGTTTTAGTTCTCTGCTGCCCGCCTGGAACCTACCTCGGACTGGGTCACATCAACACCCAGGGCCACAAGGGGCACAGCCCAGGAGCGCCCCCATGCCTAAGGGACTGTGGCCTGGGCCAGCCGGACGGGGAAGGGGAGTCAAGTCCAAACCCGCATGTGGAGATGAAGTGAGCAGGCGTCCGGACTACTCCGGAACGGCCCGTTTCACACTCCTGTTACTCTGAGAGCTGGGGTAGGGCTGAGCCTGCGCATCAGAAGCAAGTCATTCACTCACATGCAATGAACATTTTCTAAGACGCAGGTACGATTCCAGGTGCTGGGGTCAGAGCCCAAGAGAACACAGTTCCTGCTGTCAGGGGTCACATTCCACCATGGCAAGGTGGGGGGGGGGGGGAGCGCGTGGGCAGAGGCTGTTGTCATACCCTTGGCCTCCTGTATCTCCCCCCCCGTATCCTTTGCAGCTTTGTGCCCATTAAGGTCCTTGCCCTGCCTGTCTCCACAGCATGGGGTTTTATCAGCACTCAGGGAAAGAGACCCAGCATGGCTCCACAGCATGGCTTACTGGCCATAGAGGCCCAGGAGGGCAAGTGCAGACAGGCCGGCCCAGGCCGTTCCTACCTCCAGGCACAGGGAGCTGTGGTCACAAGTGTCCACGGAGCAGGCCCTGGGCACATGATCACCTGGTACTATTTCTCCCGGGTAAGTCGACTCCAAGTTCCCTTATGGTGGGCCACAGCTCAAGATGATAGAGAAGGAGGGTGCCCCGCTGTCCTCTCAGGAGCCCAGCATGGAACATTCTCTCCAGAAGAGAGAAGCTGTAAAGCTCAGGATCTGCAGCAGCAAAGCAGAGACCAGAAAAGCGAGAGGGCCGCCTGCCCTGAATCACAGCGCTGCTTCCCCGCGTGGTTCCCCGTTCATTCAAGGGGTACCTCGAGTACCTGCTATGCTACATGCGGGGTGCTGTCCGAACCCTTGGGAGACCTCAGGGGCCACTGAGTGTAGCGTTAGGAGCAGGATACAGGGAGGGATGTGCTCCCTTCGAATACGGGGGAGGGGCACAGCGCATCAGAAGCAGAACTGTGGAGCTATTCTTTTTTTATTACTGAGGTAATAATGGACATGCAACATTATTTTAGTTTTAGGTGTGCAGCATAATGATTCCCTACTTGTATATATCGCAAAATGATCACCACAAGACTAGTTAACATCCGTCACCACCCACAGTTAGAAATTTCTTTTCTTCTGATGAGAACTTTTAAGATCTACTCCCAGCAAATACAAGACAGTGTTATTAACTATAGTCACCATGCTGTAATTATATCCCCATGACTTATTTATTTTATGACTACAAGTTTATACCTTTTGACTCCCTTCATACATTTCTTCCACCCCAATCCCTGCCTCTGGCAACCTCCAATCTGTTCTCTGGATCTATGAGCTCAAGGTATTATTATTATTATTATTATTTTATTATTTTATTACTATTTTCCACATAAGTGAGATCACACAGTATTTGTCTTTCCCTGTCTGACTTAGTTCACTTAGCACAATCCCCCTAGGTCCATCCGTGTTGTCACAGAAGACAAGATTTCATTCATTTCGTTCTGTCTTAATGGCAGAATAACATTCCATCTCATATACATCTGTTATCCATCCACCGATGGACACTTAGTTGTTTGCATAGCTTGAGTATTGTAAATAACACTGCAATGAACATGGGGGTGCCTATATTTTTTTTGAGTTAGTATTTTCTCTGTGCAACTACTCTTTTTTTTAAAGATTTATTTATGGGGTGCCTGGGTGGCTCAGTTGGTTAAGCGTCTGCCTTCAGCTCAGGTCATGATCCCAGGGTCCAGGGATTAAGTCCCACCTCAGGCTCCTTGCTCAGCAGGGAGTCTGCTTCTCCTCTCCCGCTGCCCCTCCCCATGCTCATGCTCTCTCTCGCTCTCTCTTTCTCTTGCTCATTCTCTCTCTCTCACGTAAATTTGAGAGAGACAGAGAGCGTGGCAAAGGGAGGGGCAGAGGGAGAGAGAGAATCTAAGCAGACTCCCCGCAGAGCGTGGAGCCCAATGTGGGGCTCAATCTCACGACCCCGAGACCAGGACCTGAGCCAAAATCAAGAGTCAGATGCTAAACTGACTGACCCACCCAGTCGCCCCTCTCTGTGCAACTACTCTTAAATATCCCACTGGAAAAATGTCAGCCTAGAGTTTCTCTTAAGCTTCTGCTAATGTGGTTAAGGTCTCCCTGTGGAGAGAACAGTCACTGCCATGGTCAAGGAAACTCTGACCCTCCATCATTCTACCCAGGGAGTTTCCATCTATCAGGGACAGTTGTCTTATAAACAGACAAATCCCAATCACCTATTCTAAGTAGCACAACTAAGGAGGAACCACATCCTGTGGGTCCACAGAGGAGTGCCCAAGCGGTTCAAATGAACAGCTCAGACCCTTACCACGTGTCCTGAATAGCATTAGGCAAATTCCATATGTTAATTCATTTCATCCTGACAATAAGCCTGTGAGGATCATTTTAGCTTTTTACAGATGAGAAAACTTACGCTCAGCCTCCCCCCCCCCCCCCACACTGCTCCCTCTTCCAGGATGATTTGCTCTCCCCTCCATTTCTACCAAGTTTGGATTCATCCTTCAAGGTCTCAGGTGTCACCTCCTCCAGGAAGCCTTCCCTGGTGTTCCTGGTCTGGTTCAATGCCCTTTTTCATTTTCTAACAACAGCCTGCACTTCCTCATATCGTAGCACTTATTATACTGTGTCGCCGTATTAATTTATTTCCCTGTCTTTTCCATTAAACTAGGAGAGGGAGACGAGTGTCCGTTTTTGCTTCCCCCCCCCCCAGCAGGGTCCCTGGAGCTGCCCGGGTAGTTCAGTGACAGAGCTGAGATTCTAACTGTTAATGTGAAGCCCACACTGTCCCCTGTGTGTGCTGTCAAGGACAGCAAGGATGATTTGGAGAGCCATCACCTCACAAAGTACAAGATGACTCAATTATGAAGGGATCTCAAGCTGAAAGTTTATCTGAAGGAGAGAGAAAAGGGCAGCTTCCCAGAACTCGAGCCAGAGAAACCAAAAATCTTCCCAGATGGCCACTGATTGGAAAGAACAATTTTAGACTCTTCTGAGGCCCTGGAAGCCTGTGACATTTAAAGAGGCCAATGTATATCTTGAGCCTGTTCCTAAGATAACATATGACAGGTGAGCTGGGAGCCCACCCGCCCCGATGGGCGTGCTCTCTCGGCTGGGATGGCGGCCGTGTCGCCCCCACAGCCCGGCCACCTGAAGGCAGTCGCTGTTCCCTCCCGGCTTCGGCTTTCCAGAGACAAACCAAAGGACCCTGGTGCTCTCCTTTTTATTCTGTTTCACGTAGATCTCAGAGAGCCCGTGCCTTTCACTCCCGGACCCGAACGCAGGTCCAGAGCTGTGGGACAGACTGGGATGAGACTTTGCTTCACACTTTCATCAACCCCCGAGTTCCCAAGGTGTGAGCCCTGTAACACAGCCGTAAGGGACATTTTAGGTGGTATTTTAAGTGGCAAATTCTTAAAAAAATATTAATAGTTCTATAATTATTTTTACGGTTTCCTTCTATTTATAGCAAGTGACTGGGCTTCTATTTTTGCATAAGATTACCTTTCTAAAAATAGCTATTTAAGTTTTCAAAAAGAGAGTAGGGGCGCCTGGGTGGCTCAGTCGCTTGAGCATCTGACTCTTGGTTTCGGCTCAGGTCATGATCTCCGGGTTGTGAGATGGAGCCCTGTGTTGGGCCCCGGCTCAGGGGGCCCCGCTTGAGATTCTCTCTCCCTCTCCTTCTGCCCCTCCCTCTGCTCACACTCTCACTCTTTCTCTCTCTCTAAAATAAATAAACCTTAAAAAAAAAAAAGGGTACAGTGACCCAGGACCAAGTCCAAGGATACTCCAGATGCAGAACACATGGGAATAGCGTGGAAAGGGGTGATGTGTAGGAGAAACACTGACCTTCACAAAAACATAGGAACATGGGCTTTGGGGAACTCACCAGCTGGTCTAGGAATACAATAAGATGATGGGAGGGTGACTGAAATGAAAAGTACACTGTTTTTAATAATAATAATAATAATAATAATAAGGACAATCAGGATATGGCTTGGCTGCTCAGTGAGGAGCACGGCATGCCTGACACAGACAGAAACAGACTTAAAGCTTGGTTTGCAATGGCCTTAAAATGTGGTTTGCTTCTGCTGAGTCAGTGATCCAGAAAAGCTGGGCTACTTTATAACCACATTCACAAAAATAATAATAAAATCCAACAAGACAGATGTATCTTACAGGATTGCAGTTTGGTTCTGTGCCTCTCCCATGACCCAGTGGTTCTTAGACATGAATGCTTTGCTTTTAGAAAAGGTGGGAAGCGGTGCCTCTCAAGACAGACGTGTTCCTCACAGACACACACCAGAGCGTAGCAGTCCACGGCACTTTCATTGGCCTCCCGCCCTCTCTCCCCTTTTTCGCAAGCCACATGGGAGCCACAGCCAGGACCAAAAGCCACCACACAAGTTTTCTAGAAACCCCATTTCTAGCCCAGATCCAAAATCAAGGTTTCTTCTAATGCTTCCCTCTTGTCCCTTCGGCCCCATCCTCCCTGGTCCCACGCCCCAGCAGCCTTGCTCTCTCTCTGACCCTACACCCTCTAATCCTCTTTAGCTACCGCCAGACTGTGCCCACTGCCAGATGCCCAGGAAACGCACAAACCCTCTACTCCCCAGAGTTGATGCTCTTTGCTCAGGCAAGGATTTATGTAAATAAAAACGAATGCATCTGATGGGAAAGGGCTGGGGGCTTTCTCAGGAGCCTCTTCTCCTCTCCTGGAAACATATTTAAGAAAAGTCTTTCATATTTCTGAGCCTCATTCTGCCTGGGGGCATCTCAAAGAAGCAGCGCAGGTCACAGCCGTCTGGCATGGTCTGAGTCTGGACCACTTTCCAAGGGGCCCCTGTCATCGGCAGCCGGACCTTCGGGCCCTTTGGGATTCCAGACTGCAGTTTGAAATGCTGAGCGTCACCAGTAATCAAAGCTGTTTGGGAACCTGCCGGGCGAGGATGCTCTCATGATTCCTGAAGTCTGCGTGGGCATCGTGGCACAGCGTCCCGGCAGAATCTGAAGCCACAAAGGCTTAGGTTGGATTCGAGGCTCTGCCTCCTTCCAGTCACATAAACTTGAACAAGGAACTTGACCCCTCTGAACTGCAGTTCCACACCCAAAGTGGAGACACACACGCTTACCTCGGTGGACCGCTGAGGGCACCTGAGACCACGGACCCCGCCAGCAGCAGGTGCACTAATGAACTACCCTGTAAATGTGAGGGACGGACTGTGTCTGGCTTGAATGCCATTGTAGAAGATCCCAGACACCAAGGGCAGAGCCCAAGCCAGGCCGGCGGTAAACGCTCTATTAAGGACAGTCATGGCCATAGCAGGTGTGGACATCCCAGTTGTTGATAAGATTGAATTTTCTGAATCGGCTAGTAAATAGCCACTCCTCTGAGCCTGGAGCGCCCCTCCGTCATCCCAGCCACTCCACCCTTCCCCTAGGATCGCCCAGATCTCCCCATAATCCAGCCTGGAACAAAGAGGTCCTCCACGTGACCTCCAGTCTGACCGTCCACTGTCCTGCTGGCTGTCACATACTTTTAATTTCTATCCCTTGCTGTTCACGATTCCCATTACAGTACCAGCCCTGAGCCTGGAACGTAGCAGATGGTCAAAAGATACTTGACAACGGGATGGGAGCAGTGATGGGATCATTTTTTGTTAATTAATGTGTATAACTACAGAGAGTTCATCAGTAGAAATCACTTGCATCAGAAATTTCTATCCCTGGTGTTAACCAAAGCGAAAATCCTTGAGTTACGAATTGCATGTGTGTGTGTGTGTGTGTGTGTGTGTGTGTGTGTGTGTGTGTGTGTAGGGGGGCCTTGTTGAGAAAGAGAATCTCGGGTACTCAGAACTACAGAATTCTTACCAAAGTGAAGAAGTTGCCTAGCAACCTCCACCTCAGCCAATGAAAGGAAAATGTCAAGCGTGAGTCTTCCTGACTGGCCAGACAGGGGAGCAAATGGCGTGGTGTGTCCACCCCTTTGCTGGCCGCTAACACGCCTGTCCTGCTCAGAGTGGAAACTTACTTGTAAGGAATCTTGATACCAGTTAATACCCACCCACAGGGAAGGAGACAGAGGTAAAGACATGCTATCTCTGAGAGTCAGGACTCTCCATCTAAAGTCAAGAGAGCATCGCACCGCCCAGTCCCATTCAACTCTCTCCCACTGGGGCAGCATCGCACACCCAAGCCTGTCTCCTTGTCTCCGGTGGGGGGACGGCGTGCGTGAGCCCCGGAACCATAGAGTAGTCAGATATCTGGCTTGCTCTTCCTTTAAAAAAAAAAAAAAAAGGACCTTTTTTTTTAAATTATTGATTATTTGAGAGACAGAGAGCATGGGTGGGGAGGGGCAGAGGCAGAGGGAGAGACTCTCCCGCAGACTCCTCGCCGAACAAGGAGCCCTCTCTCAGGACCCTGCTATCTTGACCTGAGCTGAAATCAAGAGTCAGTCAGTTAACCGACTGAGCCACCCAGACCCCTATAGCTTGTTCTTCCTAGTGTAAGGGAAACTTATTCACACATCCTTTCTCCCCTTGGCTGCTTGGCTCGTAACACACAGGCAGTCTGCAGAGCGAGGTGGCCAGAGGCCCACCACAGGAAGGCACTTTGACACTAATCGGCACCTCCTTCCATGACTAAGAACAACAACAAAAGATCATTCACTGAGCAATTGCCAGGAGCCAGACACGGTTCTCAACACTTTATATATATTGACATGTTTCATACCTACAAGGCCCGTTGAGGTTGGTATGCTTATCTCTACTGTACAAATGCAAAAGCTGGGGGACAGAGAAATTAAAGACATCACCCAAGGGAACATAACTAGTAAATTATACAAGTGGCATCTGAGTGGAGGGAGGAAGGCGGCAGATCTGGGTTTTAGCCCCAGCCCCACTCTGAGCTGCATTCCTCTGGGACTCCTCCCAGCAACTCTCCCTGCCTTCCCCAATCTAACTTGCCACCTCCCTCTGGACTTTGACCCTGGCAATTTGTTTGTTTGTTTAATGATTTTATTTTATTTTATTTTATTTCATTTTTTCAGTGTTCCAAGATTCATTGTTACACGTATTGCATGGAGCACTGGGAGTGGTGCATAAACAAAGATTTTATTTTTTTTTTTTTAAGTACTCTCTACACCCAACGTAGGGCTCAAACTCACAAGCCCAAGATCAGGAGTCGCCTGCTCTAGGGACTGAGGCAGCCAGATGCCCCTCCCTGACCCTGGCACTTCCTGACTAGGACACGCCCCACCCGGACTCTAGCCCCGCCCACTTCCAAGCTGGCTGGGGCTCCATTCACCAGAATCCCAGCTCAGCCTGACCTTACCCTCTCCCTTCTCCGGTGGAAGGGGCACTCGGATGCCAGGGGTTTGCTAGTGCACGCTTCTTGTATTTGAGTCACTGTCGGCATGTTCAAAAGCACCTGCACGTAAGCCTCGGAGGTTCACGGCCACCCGGACATGTACACGAGGGTGTTTCCCAGGCACAAAGCTCTCCAGCTTAACGGGGGCCGGCCCCAAGGTGGGAGGTCCCCAACTCCCAGGCAGGGAGGAGCAGAAGCAGAAGCCACATTTCTTGATGAGAAGCCTTCTCTGCTCTGGAAGCGTTTTCTGGCTTTCTCAATGGGGAAAGTAAAGGAAAGTGACGGAAGTGGAGAGTGTGTGGGAGAAGGGGCTCAGCGCCCACCACCCCTCAGCAGCCAGGGAGGATGCAAAGATCAGCGGCTGATCAGTTCCATGCCCCTAGCCAGCCTTTCAGAGTCTCCCAGGGCAGCTCCCGCTTCCTGTAGGCCCCCAAAGGAGGGCTTGGGACTGTTGGGGTGGGGGAAGGGGGTGTTTCACCTGGTGCTTGGGGGAGGGGGAGAGCACAGTGGCATCTCTTCTTCCTTCCCCCTCCCTGCCCCTCCCTGCTCCCATCCCCACCGCCCCTTCCACACCACCTCCCCTAAAATCTGCCACGATGGGGGTAGTGAAAAGCAGGCAAAGATTGATAATCAGCCTCATTATTACCAGCATTATATATAATTATAGCAAAACCTTACTCATTTCGATCAATTGAGAGAAAAAATCAGTCTAAATTCGTGACAAGTTGGCAGATTACTTTTAAATTACAATTTTATTACTTCTAAGTAACACACGTGAAGAGTTTGTATTTCGAGTACCGCAAGCTAATGGTTATTAAGCGGAGATTTTATAAAATCTGCTTTAAAAGACTCCTTTGTAATTAACACCCGGTTAATATGCTAATGATGCTCCTACCAGGCTTTTTAAATTGCTTCGAAACAGATGTAACTTAAATAGGCAACACTTCTACAATCTTATTTGCTCAACAAACGGGGTTTTTTGGTCATTTTTTTTTTTTTTTTGGCGAAGGAGCAAATACAAACTAGTTCATACCATGACCAAACTTAATCACCTTTCCAAATCAGTTAGGCCATAAATTAATAAGGCCATATTACTTATGGCTAGAAACCAGACTTTCAAGGTTTAAAGAATTACCTCATTTTAGAGAAAAGAAAATAATCCCAGAGAGTTTGCATGACTTGCTGAAGGCTACATGGTCAGGACAAAAACACTGCGCCTTCTGGCTCCCAGGTTCAAGGTCATTCCGCGCTCTACATACCCTGTCTCACTCACAAAGCTCTTCCTAACTATACACTGTTTATTTCTGTGTTTGTTATTGGTTCAAACATTCAAAAAAATATTTGTTGAATGCCTACTATGTGCCAGACCCCAGGCTAGGCACAACGGAGACAGCAGTTCCTCCTGGGAGCCAGTGCCTAGTTCATGGAAGCTTGAACCTGACTCAGAGGGACCAGGAGGGCACAAATTAACCCCATTAGCTCAACTTAGAAAAAGAGGTTCAGAATGATAAAGTGACCTTTTTAAGCACTTGCTGTGAGCTATTATAGACCTAGAATCTGAGCTGAGTCTAGCACGATTTCTGGTAACCTTTCCACATGTAATTAATGACATCTTGCTTGCATATCACCTTTCCTACCCAGGACCGAATTATCAACCTTGATGGTACTGGTGGATATTACGCTGTATCTAACCCATAAGGGACAGGTAAGCCAGGATCCTGGAGCAGGGGCTCCTCTAACAAGGAACACTGTCCCTTTAAACCAGCTCCGGATACTGGTAGACCATGGATCCATCGGTCCACCAAGACAATGCCGATGAGTGTCTCAGGCATTTGCTGAGGGTGCCCCCACCTCACCCCCTGTTCCTAAAGTCCTTGAACATCCATCTTGTCCACATCCAGCTCTTGAACCCACGACCTCAATCCCTTTTTCTATGTCTCTGGACTTCTTGTTCAGATATGCTCTCCCTGACCTCTAAATACGGACAGTCTTCTAAAGACTGCAATCATCTTAAAATACAGCAAACGACATCCCTAGTGCAATGTTAACATTAGGTAATGCACACAGGATCATTTGTTCTCGGGTTCTAAATACCTAAATTCCTGGGACCCATTCACTTAACCTCAGTCCCAAGAAACATTTCTAGAAATAATTCATCTCCAAATGTTATACAGAGGCAGACTATAGCGCTTGTAACTAGTTTATCATTTTTCAGGACAGGGAATGGGTCCTCGTTCTTGGAGTCCTGCACAAACCTTGCACAAGCCAGATACTTAGCCAATGTGTGCTGAACCAAATCGGCATTCCCAGCACAGTCTAGAATATTCTCTCCCTGCTGATGATCTCTAACCTTTGCTCTGCTCCCCTCATCACTGGGGCTGAGAAATCACAGGTACCATGAGCCCCCAAATGTCTAAGAGACTGCATCCCCAAGACGCTAGTGACCAGCAAAGGAGATGAAGTAGATGTTGAGTCGCCGACACGAAAGCCAGGCTAACCAGCCTACAAGAAACATCCCAACATATGTGTTAAGCTCCTTCTTGGCCGCTCCTCTGACTTCTTGTAAATGCTTTCTGAATTAAGGATCAGAAGCTTCTCCATTTTTCAAGTTCAGATGTTGGATTCTGAAATCCCATCAGGAATTTGAGCTTGATTTCGAACTTAAAAACTTTCTGTCTCCCTCCCTCTCAATCACAGTATTTAATAAAGACAGCAGGGGGTTCCAGGTTGTTCCGTGACTCACCAAAGTCCTGGCCCCGGGTCAAGGTCTCCTGAAGACCGGAGGGGTTGGAGGTCCCAGGTCCCAGCTCTCTTTCTGCCAGATCTCATGAAGGCTTGCCCCAGAAGGATTTGTGAAAACAGAACTTCCTGTAACAGGCGTGGAATCCACGTCTCACTTTGCTTTGTCCGCACCTCCTAGGGCGCCGCCTGATGCTTTAAGGACAGGCACACCGCCCCTAAGAAAAATCTATGCACAAAATTCTAGCTGAATTTAGAACTATAGTCTCCAAATTTTCTGCAATGGGAAGGGGGATATTTTACCGTGTGTTTACGATTGTCTAGACTTTATTTATTAAATCCCTACACTGTGGAAAGTTAACACTGACCCTGTGGGGTGGGTAGAACTGAGTTATTTTACCAAAGGGTGGGGGGAGGGCTCTCTGAGGCTTCCCCACCCCTCCCTCCATCTCCCCTTCCAGCCACCCCAGGGGGCTTGGGGCGGGGTGGGATGTGCAGGGTTCTGGGGAACCCAGTCTGAAGACCACAAGAAGCTGCAGGTCCTGGCAAGCCACCCCGCTTCCCCACGTGTCCTCACCTATAACTAAGGGGTCACCTCACTGACCCGCAGGCCCCTCAATCTAGCTCTGAAGACTCAGCCCTGTGGCAGGGAAGCCGGGAAGAGGCTGTTCAGAGGTAGGGATGGGAACCACTGCAGACTGGAGAACACTCAGAACCTTCTCCAGAACGACCCCCTAGGGGTTCGCAAACATACGGGAACACAGAACGTCCCCGTGCCTCAGCTTTTGCTACTTTAGTTATGGCTCCTCTCACCCTAGGACGGATTCGGATTCGAGCAGTTGCAACGGGAGACCCTAGAGCCAGCAAAGACTCAAAGCTTTAGTCTCTGGTTCTTCAGAAAGTTTGCTGAGTCCCGCCCTAGAATGTAAAATCGGGCTCCGAGTATTGGAACAAAGTGGGGTCCATCTGAAGACTTTCTGATTTTTGATTTCTTAGTACCTTTGAGGGTCCAGTGCCCTGCCCCCACCCCAGTCACTTTATTCATTTGCTGCAATTACACATGTCCAAAAAATTCATTATGATCTGAGCACAGAGATGGTTAGTTGCTGTTCTTACGCATAATTCACCCACTTGAGGCAGATCTGGGACTCCATCCCCCCCGCTCCCACCCCCTCTCCACCCTACTCCCCAGCAAAACAGCAGGTGCAGCATAAGGTTTCGACACAGCAGCCCGAACCTGCCTGGATTTGGATCCTGGGTCCGCCCCTGATCTGCTGGGTGACCTTGAGCAGGTTGCTAAACCTCCCTGTGACTCTATGTTCCCATCCATAAAATGGGGTTGGTGATAACAGTAGTGCCTTCCCTCCAGGGGCCCTTGAGAATATTAAATGAGACGGTGCTTGCAATGGCCGTGGAGGAGGGTTTGGCACACAGTAGGTGCCTAATACACATTAGCTACTATTTCACTCTTTCGTGACAGTCGCCGAGCCAGGACCTGGATCAATCCCATGAGAGCCACCCAATCCCGGGCATTCTAGAAAATAAGCTTTTACATTCCCTGGGCCTCTGAGTCTTCCACTTTCAAATAAGAGAAAATCGCAGCTTCCTCTGGGAGCCCCTGGCATCCCAGCCACCCAACTCTGGTGGTGAAGTTCTTTGCAGATACAGAAGCGACATAATGAGGGGAAGGAAGAGGTGGAGAATTTAGATTAGTCTTTGCACAATTTCTTCCCCCAGTTCCTATTCGGCTCTCTGTCTCCTGGTAAGATTGTAAATGTTTCAGAAAATAGTTTACACTAAATATGTTCCTTCCTAAATCTCATAAACAGTTACTCCTTCCTACATAAACCCTAACCACTTACGTCCATGGTAGGTCCCAATTAGCCACCCACACATTTGCGGAGGGGGAAAATATGTTCTGGCGCACGCATCCGTGTACACACACACACACACACACACACACACACACACCCTGCTCCCACATCCACGCACATCCTCATAGCGCCCCCCAGACGTACACACATGGGCGTGTAAACACGCACCTCCGACCCAACCCCTCCTCTAAGGTGACTCCTAGGGGAAAAGCAGAGTGTTCCACACAAATGTCAGGGTCAGCTGGGTAGGACTCTTGCAAATCAGCAGGCCTGCAGGAGCAGCCCCAACCAGGCCTCCAGAGTCCCTTGCTCCTGGGTGACTGCGAAGCTCCCCTGTGGTTTATTCCTCAGTGGCCAGGCCACAGGTTGCAGCCACGGGGCAGGGCTGAGGCAGGATTAGGGCTCCTCAGCCCAGCAAGGGCTGTGCTGCTTCCCGTGGCTTCCCGGCCCATCCCCGAGCAAGCGCGTGGCCCACAGATGTCCTGAGAGGCAGCTCAGCCGAGTGGGGATACCGGAGCCCTACGGCCTGGGTTCAAATCCTGGCCAGTGCCACTTTACGGCCCCGAGACCTTCAAGACGTTACTACACGGTGTGGTGCCGCAGCTTCCTCGCCTCTAAAAGGAGCGGGATCATCGTGGCGCCTCCTCAGAGGGTTGTCAGGAGCCCTCGGGGTCAAGTGCTCACGAGGGGAGCGGGCCCCGCGTAAGGGCGGCAGCAGCGCACTTGTTCACTGAAACGAGACCCCCCGCTCCTGATCCCCGCTCTCGCCCTGAGGATTACCGCACAATTGGATGGGGGAATTACAGGCTTTGTTTTGCCATCGTCTTAGAGGCAGCAACTGTCTCCTCCAGGCAAACAAATCTCTTACTGAGCAGCTGGCAAAGCCAGGACTTGGCAGAGAAGGAGAGAAGGGTTCTCTGCTCGTCACAAGGCAGGGCCGGGCACTGGGCGCCGAGGCCCCTCTGCGAGACCACCACAACCCAGGTAGTCACCGCCACTCGGCCAATGGAACCGGCCCCTCGTTCACCGATGGGACAATGAGCTCACATCTGGGAAGCACATCCCCAGACATGATCCCCAGGGGTTATTTCCCACGGATGACTTTGTGTCCCTAGAGCTCCTCACAGGGGATCACAGGAGCCCCCTGGGGTTCCATTTGCTGCTGTATAAAAAGGTAAGAGGGCAAGCATGAAATCACTGCATATGTGTGTTTCCCCTCTCTGCGCCTACACTCCAGGTGATGGCCACCCCAGTCCTCAGGTTTTCCCTGTGCCTCTGGGGGTGGGGGGTTCTTCCCTCACTGCCAAGTTCTCAGACAGACCTCCCTGCAGCGGGGGATGTCCTCTGGCTCGGTGTTTTAGCAGACTCTTAACTGGTGCACGCAAACAAAATGGAAAACATCAACAGAACTAAACAAAATAGTTGTTCTCCTCCCCCGGGAGCAAGGAAAAGTCGCATCAGAGGGACACATTTAAACAACCTGATGGCCCTTTTCCCTCCGGCTCCCCACGTTACATCAACGGATTTTCTTCTATGGCTGCACCGGTGTGTCTCCTTGTCTCTGAAACCTAGTTACACCAACTACCCGAGCCCCCACAATTATTAGACTCTAAACCAGCAAAGTGTGTGCGGCTTTGTGGACTTCATTCTATTTCCCCAGATTCCGAATTCATTATTCTCCAGTAATGTTTGATTTTTAAGTTAATCTGCATGTGTAGTGCTTGAGCAAAATGGAGGGGATGAAAATATTAACTTTTATTAAGTACCAAACACACGGACAACACCACAGTAGCTGCTTTTCCAAATGTTAGCACACTGAATTCTCAAAACAATATTAGAGGATGGGATTATCAGCTCCATTTTAGAGATGAAGGCACTGAGGCTCAGAGAGGTGCGATGCCTTGCCTAAGGTCACACAGCTAGTACATGAATCCAACTCCAGTTCTCTCGTTCTTTCGCTCTCTCTTTCATGCTCGTTTCACTAGATCAGATTGAAGGGATACTATTATAACTTTTAAATCAGGGGCTTTTCTGGAAGGTCTCTCCCATTCGACCCCACGTAGTCTTAGATTGGTCCCTGCCCTGCCGAGGCCTCCCGTTTCCACTGCAAAAATGAGAGGTCTAAGATGCTCTTTGGGGTCCCTGAGGAAACGGACATTTCAAGATTCCAGCAGGCAGCCCCGGTTGAATTTGGCACTAGACCTTCTTTATCCAACCTTTCTCTTAGCTCTCTGCCTAGATCTTTCCACCTTCAACCCAGTTATTCACTCCCACTGGCTCAGAGGGTCTCCATGACATTCATGAAGCCACGACCTCCCAGTCCTTGGGGGACCCAAGAACCTCGAGGACAAGCACGTCCCTCAGACCTCAGACAACTGAATTCAGAGGGAAAAGGAAAAAGTGTCTCAGCTGTGAATGGGACCAAGATGGGAGCTGAGAAGGCTTTTCACGCCCAGGACCCAACTAAAACGAGATCGGATGTCCCGGTCACAGCCTGGCCACCACTCTCACTGGGTCACAGCATGAGACTGGCCCCAATGACTTCAACATCCCCTCTTCCAGGAACACATTCGTGGCCCCCCACCTCTTGAGTGCCAGCAACAGCCTCCTCCTGCACCCCAAAGAGCACACAGCAGGAAATATCACAATGTGTCTGTGTGATAAGCCTACTCTGCCCAAGTGGCAGAGACCGTGTCTCATTCGCATCTGTCTTCCCAGAACCTAACACCACGCTTGGCTCACAGAAACCCCCCAGGGACCCTGAATGAATGAGCAAGGCCCCCAGCCCAACGCCTCCCTGGCAGGGACCACGGCCACTGTGCGATGTCCCTCCACGCCTCCCAGAGCGCTCTGCCCAGCAAAGGAGACAAGCTGTACCCCCCTAGCCCTCGGGTGAATTGCCTATCTGTCCACACACGAGGTCGGGAGAGCAGGGACTTTTCGGTTCTCAAGACCTAACAAGAATTTCGGCTTTGTCCTGTCTGCCAGCATCCGCAGGGCAAAAGCTCCTCTTTGGCTCCCAAGAGCACAAGCTTCGTGCCACCAGCTGACAAGTGAGAGGCCAGTTGGTCAGCTGTTGGTTCCATTTATTCAAAGCTGGACGGCTGAACTGCTTCTGCCACTGAATCGAGGGAGCCTCGAGTCCCACGGAAGGCGGCCCCTGCGAAGTGACCCGGGGCTGCCGTCCCGGGCTTGGCGACTTGGACCTTCAGCCTGCCGGTCCCTGGAGCGCAGACTCCCGCCCCAGATCCGACCCTCCACCCTCGGAATAGAACTGCGAGCAGGGACCCTGGCGACGGAAAGCAGCAGGGAGGGGGTGCGAGGCTATTAGCAAATCAAAAGGGGAGACAACAGAGGAAGGAAAACAGGGTGGCAAATTCAAGTGCTCTGTTTTCTTTTAAAAAATCCAATGGTAGGGAGATCTGCGTTTCAATAAAACAAGCATGCCCTTGTTACCGAGTATGGCAGCAACTCTTAATAGAGAGGCAAAACCTTTTTCATCACATTTTTCTCATTATAAGTTGGATAATAGGTACATCCCAGTGATTCCCTCTGACTCTTCCACTTTGCACACCCACACAAACACACTGGGTTCTAACAATGCTCTTGTTCCGTCTGGGTCTCGAATCTATTCTCGGGCAGGTGGGTTTGAACGCTCCTTGGAATATTTGCATGCCCTCTCTTCTGCTCACTCACGCTGCTATGCACGGATCCTCGCCTCCGACCATCCCCTATCCCTCTCCTGCACGCACACACTCCCGCGGAAACACACAACCAATGCATATAAACATCCATGCCCTCCTCCTAATTCACTAGCAGCCGGGTGCCCGCATTTCCCGATTCCCCTGTGGCCCCTCCAGACAGGTTCCGCCCCCACCCCCCCGCCCGGGGCAGCCCCAGCGCCGGACTCACCGCCAAAGCCTGTGGGAAACTTCATGAAGTGAGAATAATTCCCATACATGTTTACTCTTCAGTTCATGTTCCTCTCCCGAGCGTCTTCCGAAGAGCGCGGCCTCCCGGGCTCCCGAGCGCCGCCGGGGCTGCCTTCAACTTGGGCTAACAGGAGTGCTCATCGCTTCCTCGCAGCCCGGGCAGCTCGGGCTGGGCCAGCCCTCCGGGATTAGTCTGGAATCTGCCCCTCGCTCGGAGCGGCCACATAGCGCGTCCGGGCGGCGCAGCAGCTGGTGCCTGTCAGTTACCACGCACAGCGCCGCCGCCGCCGCGCCCCGCCGCGCACGGGCTCCTGTTGCTGCTTTGATTCACTCGGGGCTGGGCCGCCGCCGCGTGCGCTCCGCCGGCTCCGCGCCTCCCCCCGGGGGCGCTGCCGGCGGCGGGCCCGGCGTCCCGGAAGCCCACGGCGCTGCGTGACCGCCCCCCGGAGGTCAGGAGCCGGGGAGGGCCGGCGGGGGCGGGGGCAGGGGCCGGGGGACGCTGGGGGGGGGGCCTCCTCCTTGACTTGCACCCACGGACATCGATGGGGTGTTGGGCAAAGGCGTTTCCGCACTCCGGGCTCCTGTCCGTCCTCTGCACTGGGTGTTCGATCTGTGGCAGGGGTTAGGGGTGAGGGCCAAGATTGGAGCACAAGATCCTGGGCACAAGATCGGAGAAGGGTGAGACTCCAGGCCCAGCTATGGAAAACGAAGCTGAAGCCTCCTTCGAGTGTGCGGTGGGCCTCTCCTGCTCTGCGGGCCGGAGCGGTTGTCCGCGCTCTGACAGAGCCTGACAGGTGCATTTGGGAGCCAGAGCGCGCTCACATGGAAGACGTGCGAGCAGGGAGGACGCGTTGGCTCCAGGTGGTGGCCATTCACTGGAGGGATGCAATCGCCTTATATACCGCGGTCATCCCGCCCTTGTTCAGAAGGCACCACTGAGTCCTCACCGAGCCAGAGACTCTCTTGGGTGGAACCCAGCCACAAATCAGAGTCCTAGTATCCCTTTGATGTACGGATCTGTTATCCAGTTTTCCTGACAAGCCACTGCTGGGCCTATCCTTGGACACCTCCAATCATGGGAGGCTCACTACTATCCCATTCTGTTTCCGGACAGCTCTTCCCATAAGAAAGTTTTTTTAAGTAAACTAACGTCTACTTCCTCTCTGTAACTTCTGCCAACAGGCTCTAGGGTACTCCCTGCGGTCACATAAGAGGAGCCCGCGGGGATCTTCTGCAAATTCACAGATAAATCTCCCATGCCCATAATCTACTTCTCTAGGCACCCTTGCCTCATTCAACCATCCCATGTATCACCAAGGATTCGAGTCTATTGACAACCTATTCTTTTTTTAGGAATATGCTTCAATTTCTGGAGACCCTCAGGAAGAGGAAGGGGGTTGGCCAGACCTGAATACAGTACTTCGACTATGACCCGATCTCCTCCTCCTGGTGTCTGGGTTGGCAGGGCAACCCAGGTGCTGTCAGCACACCCACCAGGGTCGTGGGCTGAGCTCTGAGAGGCTGGGACAGGATGAGAGCTTTGCCCTTGATGCGGCGTGGCACACGGAGGGAGGCGAGGCAACTCTAGGTCCACAGGGAAAAAAAATCAAGATTCAAGTGCTACGAGAACCCAGCACAAAAACTAAGAATAAAGTCCCAGAGACAGGAACAGAGCCTGGATGACGAGGGACACAGGGGCCCAGATGGGGATCAGAGCCAAAGTCGGTCAGGAAGGAGGAAGGAAGATGCAGGCTGTCACTGGGAAGGCGTGGTGTGCCTGTGGGTTCCTTGGCTGGGGGTGGCCTCAGAAGCTCCATTGAGAACTGGCATAGATGCAGACCGTGCAGAATACAGGGGGACTGTTCGGCTCCCTGCATTTGGGTTCACTCATCACCCCGGATCTTCTGGGGTTCCTGCACTTTCATCCAGTGTATGTTATTCCTCCCCCCATTTCGTGACTTCCGAAGATCTGATGCCCTGCTCCCATATTTTCTCCAACTTAGGGACAAAAATACTGAAAAGGACATAGCAAGGATGTCTTACAGCATACCAATGTGCCATCCGTTTATAGGACCATGGACACTTTGTTCATAAAACACTTGTTGTGTGGCTGGAAGAGGCTGTGTCTGCAGAGGAAACGAGTCAGAAGCCAGCCTTGCTAGGTACAAATCCCAGTTCCATTGCTTACGGCCTCACGATATTAGCAAGGTACTGACTCTCTCTGGGCCTCGGCAACCGCATAGGCTTGTGATGAGGATTGAGTCCACTCGTGTTAATCACTTAGAAGGTGGCAGATACATAACTAATGCTCAATAAGTACATGCCATTTTGATGATGATGATGATGATGATGATGATGATGATGAGGCTTAAGCAAGTCACTTTCCCCCTTGTTTCTTTTTACTCATTGGTAAAATCATGGGACAGGGCTAGATGAGTTCCCAAATCCCCTTCAACTTGAAAATTAAAAGCAAATGAATCCAGCCCCCAATTCCGTGACTGTCCACTTTCTTCCCAGAAGCGTCTGAAGCAAGTGTCTTACTAAAGCACAAACTACCATTTTGTACGCCTGCCTGAGAAAGAAATAAGTTATTCCAGCACCATTGGCTTTTTGGTGAACTGGTGCTGTCAAGGGTTCTTCCAAGTACTCAAAAACCATCCTGTAAAAAGCTCTCCTTAGAGCCTTATTCAAGGTCAAGGTCAAGATGATCCGTCAGCAGTGTGTGATAGACTCTACTTTCTCCCCTTTTGCTAAGTTAGGTGAACCTGACCACTTGTGCTCGCAGAATAAAGACCAAAAGCCTTAGCCTGACATGGAAAGGCCCCACTGTCTTGTCTCAACATACCTTTTAAGCTCCATCAGAAGGAAAGTGCTCTGGGATAGAAGTCATGAGGCCCAGCACCTCCAGCCCACTGCTCTCCAGCTGTGTGACCTTGGGCAAGTTCATCTACTCTTGGGGGAAGGGGAACACCCATACCACTCAGCTCACTAAAGTTTCTGGGTTTTGTTTTTGTTTCATGATCAAATGGGATGAGGGGACTGCATGTGTTTTGGTTTTGCTTTACGCGCCAAAGTTCTATACAAATACAAGGAAGTAGTATCTTCTTGTTTGTCTGTTTGGTTTTTTCCTTCCCTTTCTCCAGTGGTCCCTCCTGGTCTGGCTATTTTGCTCACTGTGGGAGCACAGTAGGGTTCATCCCAACTTGTGGTTCATTGTTATGTCCATTTACCTTCCCCGACCTGCATCCCCATATGAATTGTTTTCTTGCCTAAATGCTAGAACACAGTAGATGCTCAATAAATATTTTTGCATGAAAAAAATGCTTGATATGCTTATATCAAAATATCCCAGCATGCTTTCCTTCTGATACCTTCCATATGATTTAACATCCTATAACAAGCCATAAACTTTGTCTAAAGTAAAAGAAATACAAATGTGGCTTTTCTTTCTAATCCACATTTTTGGCTGGCACCACGGTGTCTTGTCTAAGACCATTACTGATATAACATTAGCCTGACCTAAGCCCTTCCCAGACAAGCCCACTGACTTCAGTCACTCCACTGCCTCCAGCTGTTACTGGGTTCTCATTAGGATGTCAAATGAAAGACCAAATGCTCGATGTCCATGGTGAGAATTAGCTAATTCATTCATAAGAATTCTGAGCTCACTTCTTGTCAAGGCTAATTATCTATTCCTCTTAAGTGATACGTTCTGCTTTTATTAAAGCCATTAGTGCCTTCGAGTAAATGAAAAGGGCATCTGTTTTCACTATATGTTTGACACAGACTCTGCATAGCTTAGGTTCACCCTGGTAATAAAAGGATATAGCTTTACCACTGGTCTCTTTGTGTGTGTGTGTGTGTGCGTGCGTGCATGCACGCATGTGTGTGTGTGTGTGTGTGTGTGTGTTTGAACAATGGCAATAGAAAATTATATTTTGCAGTAAACACAAATAAAAAACCAAAGTCATTTATTAGATATAAAATTTAGAGGCAAGTATCTCTATGCTGATGACGCCGATTAATATTCTTATATTTGTGTAGTCCTTCACCTGCCTAATAATATATAAAGTCTCAGTGTGTTTTCCCAACCATTAGAGTTAAACAGGGCATACTGTATTACCCTATTTGGGTAAATGAGCAATTTGAGTCCAGGGCTGTGAAGTCAGAGAAGGAAAGAGAGCCACACTAACCAGTCGGATTTTAGATGTAGTCTCACAACTAGGAAGTGACAGAAATAAGTATAAAACCAGACCCCCAACTCCGACTCCCAGCCAACATGTCTTTCACCAGACCTTGATCCTTCCCTTATTAATGTTGTGTTTCTATCATATGTGTTATGGGGCGGAAGGATCTTACATATTGTTTTTTTTTCTCTTTGCTGTCATTCATTCACTTATCATTCAGCCAACACTTACTGAGAGCCTTTTGCCTGTCAATCACCGGGGATGCACTAAGAGACAATAAGATCAAGTCCCTGACCTCATGGAGCTTATGCAGTCTGATTGAAGAGGTGGAGAGCAAACAAATAGTCACAGATATAAATATACCATTAGAAGCCATGATAAGTGCTATGAAGGAAAATAATTGGATGAGATGAGAGACCATAGCAGGGAAATCTAATTTAAATTGAAAGGTCAGGGAGACTTCTTTGAGGAAATGACAGTTATACTCAGATCTAAAGAAAGAATAAGATACAGTTGGGGGAAAAGGAAGTGGTGGGGGGAGCGTGGATGAGGCAGAGGGAACAGTAGGTCTAATAGCCCCAAGGAGGGAATGAGCTCAGTATATTCCAGAAGCTGTACGACATTCGGGTCTCCCCTTTAGGTGACCTGGCTTCCAAGAGTTGCACGGTGCGTTGTCTCGCCCCTGATTCTGTGTTCGCCGTGCCGTGTCAGCTGTGTACTGCTGGAAACCTCCCTTCCTGGCTTTGTCTCTCCTTCACATGCTGGGCAGAGTCAGATAACTCACTGTTTTCCAGGGCAGCCACTCCACTAATCCATCTTCGTGTGTGAGTTCCTTCTGCTCCTCCGCTCAGAAGAGTCTTCCCCTCTTTCCGGTCTCTGTCCAAATACTGCCATTCCCCAACACTGTTCTCATGGGCACTTTTCAATGGCCCTCCATTGGAACCACTCTCTCCTGGATTCCCACAGCCTGTAGTTGGGACCATTCTTATGTCACTCATCACATTCCTCCTTCTGTGATTATCTTGAACACATCTGAAAAGCCCTCTCCCTAGGCAGGAAACCCTAAGTAACTGGCAACTGGGTCTGAGTCATTTTTGCAGCCCCAACAGCCTTTACGATGGTGTCTAATGCATCATAGAAATCTAATAACTGCGTGATGCATGAATGAACAAATATTTGTTGGTTATACTAACCTCTCCTGATGTCAACCCCAGGGTACCAGACTCGAGGAGGGGAGTGTTCCAAGGCTCCAACAGTTTTTACAACCCCATTTTCATTTTCATGGGCTCCTTCTGATGGAATCATACACTCCTGTGTGGACAGGCTTGATACGGGCATTAGGATACTACATGTGGTCTTGAGAGCCTCTGAGGATGGAAATGAGGCGCCTGATTCAGAAGGAGCACTGATTAGCTTTAAATGAAGACTGTCTCAGCCATCACCAAAACCTGGGCCATTTCCATAAGACCTCAAGGGTGTTCAAAGACACAGGCTTTATCTACTAGGTGTCGTCCATGGCTTAGCAACCAGTCATGTTTGTATCATGGCCAATGGCTCCAGTCACTAGTGAAACAAGCCGACTTAAACTTGCCCTAAGGGGGTTGTTCCCAAACTTGGCATTTCAATTACCTGGGAAGCTTAAAAAAATTACAGAAGCTTTTATCCACCTCTAGAGATTATATGATTGGCTTGGGGTTGTGATCTGGGTTTGGGAACAGCTAAAAGAACCCCAGGTGACCCTAATGCCCAGCTAGATGAGTTTGGGAACTACTGACTTAAAGAAAGAGAACCTTCCTTTAACAGGAAGCTAAGAAGGAGCCATCAGCAAAAAATGAGAAACCGCTTCCCAGGATAATTCCAAGGAACTGGCAAGATCCACTTTGCCCATTTGCTAGGACACACGGTTGGAACTCATGGACCCAAGAAGCTCTTGCTTAGCAGGAGATGTGGTGGCTGAGGCCATCCGCTGTGTAGACTTAGCATATACTGACTTGAGGTTTGCTGGGACCGTGTGTGACATACTCACACCCCACCCCCTCTGCCATCAAAATCTTATTCATTAAAGGCACTACCTCAAGGCTCTCTCCTCTGTCAATCTTCCCTTACGGTGGTTAGTGCTTCCACTGTTCTCCAAAAAATCTGCTTAAATATTTATTACGACACCAGTTTAATTTCCCTTTGTATCATAATTACTTGTTAAACTAAGACCTTCTTCTTGAATATAGGGACAACTTCTTATTCATCTTTATAGTATCAAAGAATCTAGCATTTTGCTTTGTACACAGTGAGTGCTTAATAAATGCTTGTTGAATGGATGCTAAGATGACAACTATGAACCACACAGGCTCTATCCCTGTTCTCATGGACCTATAAGCTACAGGTTTAAGAGTAACTTTCAACTGCCCTTAACTCCAAACTAAATAATGTTGTCATGACATTTTCGAGGTGGAAAGAACTGTTCCATGGATGCCTCCATCTCTCGGGTCCCAAATGATGGTCATAAAAACGCTCCCTGTAGTAAACAACTCGACCACAGCTGCAAAGTACATGGGGGCTCTCAGGATACAGAACAACCGTGATCACATAGAGCTGAGACCAGAGGGAAACATCTGGTCCCTTCTAGAGAGAGGCCAGCAGTTCAAATATGGGACACTCTAATCCAGACTGGGTCCAGATCCAAGGATTCACAGCCTAAGAGGTGGACGTCAGCACCAGACCTCGGGAAGGCCTGCTCAAGTCCCGTGAGGGAAGAAGACATCCTGGAGTAGAGCCCAGCCCCCAAGACTAGGCCCCTGGCACTTACGTTCTGCTCAACAGACATGCATCGGGCTGGCTAGGGGCTACATATATTCAAGGTGTAGATTTAGAGGCCACGACCCAAACACACACAGGCCAAGCGATCTATTTTCAGGTCCCGCTCACTCTTGGGGAAGAGGCTCTAAATATACCCTCCAGTGACCTCGGGAGGCGGATTATCATCGCTGGTGGCTGGCGGGGAGGGGCAGACAGGGACGTCAGGAACGTCACCAGTACCCCCAGCACAACACGAAGGCCCCACCACTTGTAGAGCTAAATTTACACAAGGGCAAGCGTCCGTTATATTTGACGGGGTTTGCGTGTACAAGCGCCTGGCCATGGGCTCCGTATGGCAACAAAACCACCATCTGTCCCCTCGGAAGAGCCACTGAGCGGTAGATGCCACAAAGGAGGACATAGGCAAAACCGACTTTGTTCTGTTCTCAGGTAGTCACATCAGAGGAAGGTCTCGCAATTATACAAACAATGGTAATGAAATTTCCCCTGTGCATAACACCTGATCATCTACAGCACGCTTTTATAGCTTATTTATAAGCAGGTATGAAATATTATTAAAAGCAAATCCAAGGGGGCTGCAGTCAGAAAGGATGTTGGATATTAGGACATGAGAATTTATCTTGCTGTCATGATTTTCTCTGGAACGGGGAAGGCCTTTTGAGTTAGTGTTCAGCCAAGACATAGTTCTCTTACTGCCAAAAGCCGAACACCGTATAACTAACTCTATTTCCAGGCAGCTAATCCCAAAAGGCCAGAAAGCATTTAGTTCCAGAAGGTATTGAGAGAGAGCTGCATTAACCACCAGCATTCAGGTAACTGCCGAAGAGCAAAAATGATTAGAAACAGCTAAAGGCAGTCAGAGAGTTGATCGGGGCAGAGGTGGGCTCAAGGAAGGTCTTAAAGTTGATGCTTAGCAACGTCAGAGAGAGTTTGAGAGATCTCTGTACTTAGTGTATTAGAGGAGCCTCGGACGGGATACTAGGCCCGAAGAGAATGAGTGGAGGAAGTTGGGACCTGAGACATTTACCCCCGCACTAAGGTTCCTCACAGGGTCCACACACCATCTGCATGAGATTCATCCAGGAGGCTTGTTAAACCCAGAGACTTCTGCCTGGACCCTCTGATTCAGAGTCTTTGGGGCTCGAGAGGGCCTGGATGAGGCTCCTTAACAAGCTCCCCCGGTGATTGCCGTAGGCAGTGAAATTTAAGAATCACAGCTTTACGGAACGGTATCTAGAGAAGGCCAGATCTTAACCAGGTGTGCTCGCCACGTTGCGGTGTTGGAGATTTCTCCTTGGCGCCTCCTGGTTACTCTGTACAGCCAACATCAATGTCTTTCCACGGCCCGAGCTCCTAAAGTCACAGTTAATACAAGCGGTGGGGTCAAACTTAGGAAATTCTTTCAACTCTAAATATTGTGTTCTCTCTGCCACCCTTCACCTTGAAGACGCGATCCTTGAACTGTCCAAACCTCTGTCCCCAGCAAGCAGGAGGCCGAGGCTCTGGTCAGACGAAGGTTCTGGAAAATGGGTTGAGGTCGGGGGTGAGGGAGGAGTGAGGGAGGAGTGAGGTGGTGTTTGCCTGTGGCTATAGGTTTTGGAAAGACTTAAGTTGGGAGAAAGGAGGCCCAAGAGACGAGAAATAGCTCAAAGCATTCAGGATACAGCGGGCTGGCTGGAGAGGAACAGGCTGGCAAAAGGAGCCCCAGACGATGGCCAGTTAGAGCTGGGGCTGCAGGAGCTGAAGGATGGCAGGGGAGGGGCAGAGCTAGAAGCAGTTCCCTGGTGCAATGGCCTGGAGGGGAGGAGAAGGCTTTTCTGGCTGCCTGTGACGTCACCCTGGGCAGCTGTTAGCGTGAAGCATTATTTCTGGAATTGCCCAAACATCGGTGACTCGTAAGGGGGAATTTCAGACACATCAGCAGGCTGGGCACAGATATTTAAGGACTGGAGCCTTTGTGCCGCCTAATCAAAGCCTATGTCTGAGGCTGATGCCGCCCCGTCCCGCCTTGGCCCTGCAAGGATGCGGCTGGTCCAGATCCTTCGCGGGCTTCAGCCAGCCAAGACTGGAAGGGCTCGGAAATCAAAGGTGGAGAAGGCAGGGGCAGCAGAGAGGACATCCTGGCAGACGAAAACAGCTCCCAAGGACTTCAGGACCAAAAGCTACAGGAGGAAGGGAGGAGATTCGGTTGCTCTTCTCAGTAGTTCTTGAACATTCATTATTTCCCCAACTGTTTGAGGGGCAGGGGTACACCCTTTCTACACTTCAGGGAAGGATCAGTCATGCCAGGTAATTTAAAAAAGCAATCACGATTAGGGCTAAAAATTCATCACCCCTTTTCCATTGGAAAGTTGGTAGAGGACTGTGTTAAAAGTCCCATTTATTGATCAGTTTGCCCCTGGTAGACCAGGAGGACAGTCGGAGGGAGGTGGAAGGGCACCTCCCGCCCTCCCTCCCCATCCATCCTGTGCACTCCCGACAGATTAATCCTCCTAATGCATAGCTCTGGTGGGACTCCTCGGACTGGATACTCTTCACGCCCTCCCCCCACCCCCGCCCATGGAGGTATCTACCCTGGGTCCCCTTCCACTTCCCCAAACCTTCAGCCCTCCCCATTGACTGAGCACATGCTAGTCTCCAGAAAAATGCACAGCGGGCTCTTCCCCAAACACACCTGGCACACTCCTCCTCCTTTGTTCTCTGCTTTCGCTCAAGCTGCTTTATCCTTCCTGCGGCACCATCCGCCCCACTATTCATCCCTATTAGCTGAATCCTAGCTGGTCCTTCTCTGGGCAC
>CM052893.1:51656898-51680517 GCA_028534135.1 Potos flavus | reverse complement strand
GGCAGCATTCAACACTACTGACTGTCCTCTTCCCTTCTCAAGCATGATCCTTTGGCCTCATTGGCACAACCCTCTCCAGATCCAAGTATTTGCAGGCCCTCTAGACGTCTATGCTTGGATGTCTCACAGCCATCTCGCACCTGCCATAACCTAACTCAGCTCAGGATCTTGCCTCCAATTCTGCTTTTCATCCAGGCTCTTCCGCCCCCAGATGGCATCTCTAGTCACCATGTTGCTCAAGCCAGAAACATAGTTATCCATGTAACTACTTTCCCCCTTGCTCCTTTTACTTCATCCCCCACCCAATTCTGTCAGTTCTTCTCTTCACCCTAATTTTTTTTTTTAAGATTATTTATTTATTTATTTATTTAACAGAGAGAGACAGTGAGAGAGGAACACAAGCAGGGGGAGTGGGAGAGGGAGAAACAGGCTTCCTGCTGAGCAGGGAGCCCATGTGGGGCTCGATCCCAGGATCCTGGGATCATGACCTGAGCGGAAGGCAGACGCTCAATGACTGAGCCCCCTCAGGTGCCCCCTTCTCTTCATCTTTAATGTGCCAAGCTTGGTCTCCATCATCTTCAGCCTGGACTACTACAAAAACCTCCTTTTCCCCCACTTCCACTGTTAGCCTCTCCATTCCGTTCCATTAGCCATACAATAGCCAGATTTTTTTTTTTTAATGTGGATTTGATAGCATTACTCCTATGATTAAAATCCTTTAATGATTTATAATTGAACTGAAAAGTGACCTCCTTTACCATAACTTGATCTTAAGGTCCCCACGACCTGGCCCCTGGCTACTTCTTTATACTAAACCCATATACTCTTGACCTCTGTCACTGTGTCATAGATGCCCAGCTGTCCTTTCAGTGCCTACAACATGCCACACCACACCCTTTCCTGCCCCAGGGCCTTTAAGCATGCTATCCTTGCTGCTTGAAAGGCTCTTATGCCAACTCTATCAGGCAACTCCGACCCATTTTCCTGGACCCAGTATAAATGTCATCTCATCAGCAAATTCTTTCCTAAAACTCCAATCTAAACTAAATCTCCCCACTATACTCCTTCATAAGCCCTGCTATTTCTCACCAAATCTTATCAAAATTTTACATTTATTTATCCCATTTTATATATGATATTTGTATCTCTAAGACTTCAACTAGCAGGAGTGCAGGCATTTTGTCTATGACTTTAATTGTCTTCCACTGAGGAAAGAAACTTGGTAAACAAACAGGCCTCCGCATCCACAAAGGAAATTCATGCTGGCTTCAGAGATTAATAAATTTTCTCCTTCATTCAAAAAAATAGGAGTGGAATTCCAAAGACTACTAGGTATTTGAGAAAAATCAGCATCACAGAAGAATCTAGATGAAGAAATAAAATACCCTGGAGGAAACAAAACAGAAGAGACCTTTTAAATGATTCTAATTCCCTTGCTCAGAAAGATTCAGGGAGATAGTACATGCATAAAACAAAAAAAAGTTACTGTAAAAATAAAACATCCTGACAGCAAGAGATTGGAAATGACAAACACAGTGGCTAAAGAGAAAGGTCGATAGAACAACTAGAAGACAAATTCAAAAAGACCTCCAGACCATGTAGATCGTAAAGACAAAGAGATGGAAACTTTCAGACAAAAAGAGACTTAAAGGATCAACCCAGTAAGGGGACCATCCATTTAATGAACATTCCGGAAAGTGAGAACAGAGAAAATGATAAAACAAAGAAAGAAGTACAATGCCTGGAGCTTACGAAAAACACAGATTAGGCCCACCACTCAAATATATCCCAGTAAGAGCTTAGAAATGCCAAAGAGACACAAAAACCTAAACATTTAGAAAAAAAATAAAGCTGGTTATCTATAAAGCAACGTGTATCAGACTGTATGCAAAAGGCCAGAAATCTGACATCCGCTGCAACCTTTTTATAATGGTCATTTGAAAGCATACTCCAGCCAAACAAAGAGAAGTCTGAGAGGAGAGCATGGGGCTCAGAAAGAATCAAAGTAACCCGGAAGTGAAATAATTTGAAATCCTATCGTGGCAGTTCTCTAGGGGACCTAGAAAATAAGCAAGCACTTAGGAAAGGAGAACAGAGCCCTTTAAGAAAAATATCTTCAAGAGTCAAGGGCCTTCCCTCAAAATTCACGGCTCTGAAGGTAGTTACTATCAATACTTAATGGAAAAATGCTCACAAGATCATTGGCAAGTATTGATTGTGGAAAGGGAGCTGAGAAATTCTTTCACAGAAACAACAGAACACAGCTAAGGAGAGTGTGGATCTTGGAGTCAGGCCACCTGAGTTCAAGCCTTGCCTCCTCGACTCACCACCTTGAGGAATTGCTTAGTCTTGCTAAATCTCAGCCCCTTGTGTCTGAAATTGCAATGATCATTAGCCCTAGCTCATGGGGTTATTTTGGAGATGGACCAAGGTAACGTATTACAGTGCTTAGAATGCTGTGCTTAGCACCTCATACATGCGCCATAAAATGATAACCATCATTGCTTTACGGAGGCCGATTTTTTTTTACCTGTTTTATGAGGTGCAGAGGAACTAAGTGGTATGTGTGAACAAGAACATGAAGCCCAGATCCAGTTCCTTCTCCGGGAGGCCACGTGGGAATTTCATGGTTCTTCTATGATTTGGGAAACCTGGAACAACTTTGGCTGGCTTCCTGGATGTTCTCACCCATGCTAGGAGTGTTCATAACGTTCGTGTTCAGTTATGTTTCAGCTCAGGTCCAGTGCTGAAAAAAATTTAAAAAAAAATTTTTTTAATCAAGGAAATTTGCTGTAACAAGAAATTGGAATGAGAAGCAAGATGATCTAAAAAGAATAGCATTGGGGCACCTGGGAGACTCAGTCGTTTAAGCATCTGCCTTCAGCTCAGGTTCTGGGATCGAGCCCCACATCAGGCTCCCTGCTCAGCGGGGAGCCTGATCCTCCCTCTGCCCCTCACCCCATTTGTGCTCTCTCTGTCTCAAATAAATAAAAATAAAATCTTTAAAAGGAGAGAGAACTACATCTTTCTATGGGTCTAATCACATTGCTTGGTTCCGAGAATAATAATAATTAAATATTCATAACATAAATACTCATTGATTTTTAATCTATAAAATCAGCATCTACGCCAAACGCAGAGGACCTAATTCTAGTTATAGAACAGAGTGTAAATATTTCAAATGAGCAATGGAAAACTAAGACTATAGACATCCAAACATGGAGGGAGGTGAATTCCTCATTTTGCAGTACAAAATCAGAAAGCACTGTCTTGAGCTGAGATGTCAAGAAAGATCACCTTTTGAAAATATAAATTTAAATATATTATTTAAAATTACACAGGTGAAGAACAACAAAAAAGCAAAATTAGAAGGAGAGTTACAGTTACTGCAAATCTATAGTTACTGCAATATCTTTCCTCTCTTATGGTGAGAAATCAATAAGCACTGTTTAAAATTGAAAAACCAAGAGAAAGGCATTAAAGCATTTAGATGGTTAAAGTCTGGAAATCACCTCCAGAAGAACTAGAGACTAGACACAGGTGAGGGCAGGGAAGGGACATCTCTACTTTTCATTTTCTATTGTCCTTTATTGCTCGAGGATTTCTTATTCTGTGCCTCTATTAGTTTAATTAATTAGTGAGTGAAGAACATGCAAAGCTACTGAACAGAACTTCCGGGAGAAGGGAGTCCTCCATAGAGCTCTGAGGGGAGACGTGTTGGAACCGAGCAGTCTCGGGGGGAACCAGTGACCTCTAGAGCCATTCCCGACGTGAGCACCGCCCAGGCGGGCACTTCTTACATCTGAAATACACGTGTCCTGCAAATCTGAGCCGATGGCTGGCATTACAGGAGAATAAGACCTAAGGAGTTTCACTGGCCACAGGGAAAGAGAGACCCACTGCTGAAAGTGGCCATAAGCTAGAGATTCTAAAGCAATGGTGGTCTCCATAGTAGGCTTTGGAACAAAGAGCCTTATCTGGACTGACGCTTACTAGCTATGTGACTTCAGACAAGTGATGAAAATAATTAGACCCGTTCCCTGGGGTTTCGTGGGGCTTAAGTGAGCTCATTTGCGTTAAGATGAGTGTTAGCTGTTCTTATTATAAAGACATGCAGATTATAGCCTCAGGGAGAACCTAATGCCTATGATGAATGTTTTTGGAGATTCTGCTAGGTGATGATCCCCTATAGCTTTTCCCTTTCCCAGAGAAACAACTTGATTTTAGCCTTGGGAAAGAGAATGCCGATTTGGGGAACAAGAAACTATCAACACTAACGCTACTAATAAAAGTTAACATTTATCTGGGGGCGCCTGGGTGGCTCCGAGGGTTAAAAGTCAAACTCCTAGTTTCAGCTCAGGTCTTGATCTCACAGTTGTGAGTTCAAGCTCTGCACTGGGCTCCACGCTAAGAGACTACTTAAAAAAAAAAAAAAGTAAGTCAACATTTATTGAGCTGTGTGTTTGCCGTGCACCAGGAACTGTGCAAAGTTACACACTTGTTCCTAGCCCATCTTCACCATGAGGTGAGGCAGACTTTATTATTTCTGTTTTTTTTTTTTTTTTAAAGATTTATTTATTTGTCAGAGAGAGAGAAAGCACGCACACAAGCAGGTGGAGCAGCAGGCAGAGGGAGAGAAGCAGGCTCCTCGCCGAGCAGGGAGCCCAATGCGGGACTGGATACCAGGACCCCGGGATCATGACCTGAGTCGAAGGCAGACGCTTAACGACTGAGCCACCCAGGCACCCCTACTTTCTCTTATTTTTTAATAGTGGTAAAACATAACAAAACTTAGCACGTTAACCAATTTTTTTTCTTTTTTAAAGATTTTATTTATTCATTTGAGAAAGAGAGAGCATGCGCAGGGGGAAGGGCAGACGGAGAGGAGAAGCAGATTCCCGGCTGAGCAGGGAGCCCAATGAGGGACTCGATCCCAGGACCCTAAGATCATGACCTGAGCCGAAGGCAGACACTCAACCGACTGAGCCACCCAGGTGCCCAGGCTAGTTAACCATTTTTAAGTGCAGAGTCCAGTAGTGTTGACGACAGGCTCAAAATGGAGTTGCTTATGCTAATCCCCATGTCATCAAACTCAGTCAACTCAATTACAGTTTCTGCTCTACCAGAGAGGGAATTGTAAACCAGCCAATCAGGAATCTCCTGACCAGCACTGGATAAGTGATCTGCCATATAAAACCCCTGCCATCCCCTAAAGAGAAAGTAACCTTTTCATCACCTAGTATAACCTTCTCATCACCTAGGATAACCTTGTTCCTGCTCCCTTCCAACTATAAAAGTCTCTCATAGCCTCTTCCTAGCTACTGGATTGGATGCCGCCTGATTCATCGACCACTAAAAAACCAAGATCTTTAAAATCTACTTAGTAAATTTTCACATTGTACGTTCACATTGCTGTGCAACCAGTCTCCAGAACTCTTTCCATCTTGCAAAACTGAAACTCTCTACCCATTAAACTACAACTCCTTCATGATCTCCATTTTGCAGAAAAGGAAACTCAGAGGAGTTACGATGTCGAGCCAGGTGAAAATGCTGTTATCCGGTCATTTTTAACCTATGAACAAATGGCAATTCGGAATAATTCCATTTAAGAGCCCAAGCCCGTTATTAGAAGAGCAGCTTTCAAGCCTGACTGCGAAGTCCCGATGCAGTCCACAGCAGTAAGATCACTATGGGAATGCCTGGGGATGGCACCCAGGCCACGGAAATAAGCCATGTGGGAGAAGAGAACCTACAGGAGACACATGGAAAGTGACTTGGACTTTTTCATGTCGTAAGGAAGAGGCATTCAAATAATTCTAAATTAACTAAGGCAGAGCTATAGGGTGAATCCAGGTTTATAATACCTGACACTGATTCACTTTGGGGGATTATTTTTTTTAAACATATGAAATGTGCAAATAGAGTATTTTCCATGTCTTCTCTTCTTCAGAGTCATCTCTTCATATGACTTTATAGAGCCTTAGTCGCCGTGGATGCCGTTCTCGGAAACTGCAAGGCTATCGTGGGCTTTGCAGGTGCAACTTCATGAGCGGGAAATGCCTCAGGAGGCAGGAGAGTGGGGGAGTGAGCTGCACACCCATCACAGCGATGGGAACATTCCTGCATTGCCCTTAGGCAGAGACGGGGGGCGGGGCGCACCCAGAAGCCACTGTCCTCCCATGGCTTAGGCAATGGCCTCAGTGGGAACACTACGGTTTTAATATTCCCGTGTATGTCCCTTGGAGGCGACACACCCTCTGGAAGGTCCCTTTACCCATCAGTGTGTTTGATCAGTGGTTTCCCCCTAACCCCTTCTTCCCTGCCTGGCCTCACATTCTCTGTGCCCTCCCTCCCTCTCTCATCACCTCTCAATACATCTCTGCTCTCTGAACGCTTCAGCACAGACTCAGGTTTCCTCTTCTTATTACTTTCAGAAAATTCTGTAGGTGGAAAGAGATTTAATCGGTAATAATAAGGCTTTCTATTTTTAGAGCTCCTGCCTTCTGAGCAACCCAGAGGATGTCACAGTTATAACAGAATCAGTTAAAGGGTTGAAAGGGTCTTCCGAAGGTCTTCTCAGGAAGTCCCCGGCCGAGGGCCAAAACTTGCCTGAAACCCACCTTGGACAGGTGCTAGCCTGCTTTAGTCTGACCCTGGGGGTCAACCTCACTTCATGTCTGGGAGTCTCAACCTCAGAAACTGCCCCCACCCCAACCAAGAACCCTTCTTTCCATCCCCCGCCCTGGTCCCCTTTCCCCGGAATGGTTGCAACAGACTCCAAATGTTCTCCCAGCCCTTAGCGGCTCATCTGCCAACGTCCACACCACCGATACAGTGATCTTTCTAAAATACAGCTCTGATCATACTTGGAGCGCAAGGTTGGGTGTGCAGTGTTCGGGGAAGACTGTGGGCGTGAGGATTAGGGACAGTGTCACAAGTTGGGACTCGGAAGATCAGAGGAGGTCCCTAGAAAGAGTGAGGGGAAAGAGACATGTCAGGCAAAGGGCACAGCCAACGCTGAGGCTGGCAGTCAGAAGTACACGGAGGTTTGAGGCACAGCAAGTGAGGCAGAGTGGCCTGAGCGGGGAGGCAAGCAGAGAGGAGCCGACAGAATGGGAGCCCGGACACTCTCCTGCCAGCAGTGGGTTGCTGGCTCGTGGGAGTCACCGCGGAGGTCTTGGGTGGAGTTAAGCTGAAAGGCCCTGATCCCAAGCAGAGAGGAGGAGACAAGTATCAGGGAGGGTGACATTAAGGAAAGTACCTCACAGCATCATCTCACCCCCTCACCGGGGCTCCCAATTCCTTAAACCCCAGCCCCCCCCACCCCACGCACACGTAGCAGCCCACGTCTTCCCTTCCGGAGTGCAAACAACCCTAGCTAGTCACCTGTCATCATGTCTAAGCCTCAGGATAGTCCCGAGGGTCTCAGATTTGGTTTCAAGTCTACCACCCAAGAGTTTGCCCCCCCGCCGTGGAGACTCACCTTTCTTTAGCGCTAAAATGTAACAGACAGCTCCTTCCCTGACGTATGTGGAATGCTTTGGACACATGGACAGCGGACAGTCAGTGCAATTTCACTATAAATGTTGCTGTTTCCTGTGGGATCCTCTCTCTTTTGCCCCAGAGCGTCCAGGAGCTCGGTGTCCCCACACTTAGGCAGGTGTGGACAGGCTCCAGCTAAGGGCACTGCTCCCCTCCGGTGGGTTCTCTGGCCTGAGTCAGGTGAGGCTGACCCTCTCAGAGTGGCTTAACGGGGTCAGTGGGGTGCGTGTGTGTGTGTGTGTGTGTGTGTGTGTGTGTGTGTGCACGTACAGGTACACCTGTGTCTGTCACTTCTGCGAGGGTAAAGGGGGGAGAGAGAGGGATGGAAAAGGCAAACGAATGCAAGACATGGAACCGAATCCGGCAAGAATAGGGTTAAAGCCGATGAGCAGGGGTCAGGGTCCCCCCCCCCCCTCGGTCCTCTCTGACTGCGATGGGTGCCACGGAGGGTGGACATGGCAGACTGCCGCACCTTCTGGCCTCCCAGTCCCACTCAGGCCACTCAGGCCAGGGCGGAGTCCCTCCCCTGCTGCGCTACCTCGAGGCTGGGGGCATCTAAGAGATTCTCCGGGGCTGGGGCTCGGGGCTGGGGCCGCGGTGGCAGGGAACCAGTAACTCCACCAGATTCCACGGATCCACAGTTTCCAGGGCTGCTTCTGAGGACGGGCTCTGCAAGCACATGCTTTTCCGTGACATCACTGTCAGTGACCTTTGGGGGCCGGCAGGGTGGGGTCCAAGGGGACGGGTACAGGCCATGATTCTTTGGTGGTCACAAAGCTTGGGATTGTGAGCCGCCCAGAGCTAGACAGCCGCCTCAATGGGCACAATGTTTCTTGCTGGACTGGGCATGGCTTCCCTGCCCTGGGATATCGCGGGACTATAGTGGACCTGTTGTCTTTGCTCCTTCGCTATATTAAAAAGCACATTGTTGAGCACAGAGGCTGTGTGTGTGTGTGCATGCACACACACACACACACAGAGAAGTGTAAAGAGTTGCAGAAAATTGCGTTTTGCTTTTAGAACAAATGATGATGATGTGAAGTGGAAAACTTGCAGCCCAGCCAGCAGAGAGAATTGCGTTTTTGCTTTTCAGAAGCCTCGGGAAGAAGAGGAGGAAGGAGGAGGAGGGGTGGGGGTAAGACTTCGCCGATGTTTCCAGGACACCAGCTAGTGCTGAAAGAGATCAATATGCCCAATGAGTCCAAAGCTGATTACAGCCAACACAGCCAACTGCCCCGTGTTCACTTAAAGTAATAGCCTCAAACACTCGACGGAGATAACTCAGTGACCTTATTGATTTGGGATTTCAGCCCCCTCCCCAACATACAACACACATGAACACTATTACAGACCTATACGTAGCATTTTGTTTGTTCGTTTGCTTTGCTTCTTTGCAAAAACTAATGTCATTGGTATGACCTGCTCCACCAGTTTGGAAAATAAAGCCATACCTGTTTTTTACATGTGCATTCGACACTCAGCAAACACCCCACCCCCCACCCCTGAGCCTAAATTGAAGGTTGGCCAGTAGTATCTCTCCTGGGACCTCCTCCCTGCAAAACTAAGGAGCCCCAGGTGCTGGATCAGCTCAAACCCGTTAGTGTAAAGAAATAATTGAGAAATCTGATCAGCTCACCAGCAACCCCTCCCCACCCGGCCAATTTCCTGCTGTTGTCACATCTACGCGTGCCACACGGTGCGGGTGCTGAAATCACGTCTACCCTCGCAGACGCATGTCACCGCGCGGTGCCTGGCTCAACTGGACCCTACTCGGGCAGCAGAACTTCCTGAGGGCAGGCTAGCACCCACTCCCATGCCTGTCCACCGTCCCAAAGCCATGTCCTCCATAGTAGACTTGGCAAGAGGCCTCCAGGAGAGTCAGAAGCCTCACCGAGTGAAGATGTCCCCCCTGGAGACCCCCGCGAAAAGCCAGGGTCCCCCCTGGAGACCCCCGCGAACATTCCCCGCATCAGGGAATGCGCTTTTGTGGGGGTGGAGGTTAGGCGAAGCTCGATCCCCAGAAGGCCTCGGGAGGCATATAACCATGTACCCTTAGTCACCTGTCCTCTCTCTCCACCAAAGTCACACCTGTGCCCACGCCTGGCCAGCTCAGCCAGGCCAGGGCACCCCGAGGGATGCCCATGGAGAAGTCTCCTCCGTGCCTCTTCCCACCTCCTGGGAAGCCCCTTCGTCCTGGGCCAGCCGGGAGATTGGCACCCTGGGCTCTGTCCGGTGATTAGCCCTTCCTTACCCTGCGTTCCTGAATTTTCAAACTCTCCCTGTTAACTGGCTCCTTCCCACCAATTCAAACCTTTTAAGATTAAAAAAAAAAGGTCCTTTGTTCCAACATCTCTCTCTCCACCCTCCCCTCCTTCCCCTTCCTCCTCCCCTCTGCTTTTCCCTCTCCCTTGTGTTCTGTCCTTCATTTCGGTTCTCTCAAAAGAAGTTGAAGCGAACCCTCCCCCATTCCCTGCACACACTCATGGCCCTCTTCCTGGCACATGTGCAGGGTGAGAAAGGTCACAGCTTCCGTAGTGTCCTCGGCGGCCCCAGGGCAGTGTGCCGGCCACATGTGGGAAATGTCTGGCGCTCACTAAGCCCTGGGAGGTAGCCGGCACGAGAAGGACGGCAAAACCCGGCTGCTCTCCCCCGAAATGCCCATGGCCCTGCGGCTCTCCGGGTGGTCAGCCGGGAGCGGCCTAGACCCGTCCCATGGCCTCGAGGATTCCAGGTATCTGGCTGCTAAGGCAGAGGGCACCCCCAAACCAGCTCATTAGATCAACCTAGGGCATCTGTTCTGCTGCTTCAGATTAAAAGATCTCCAGCACCTGTCCCTCCCTGTCCCCCACTGGTCGGTCTCCTCCTGGAGTCTCTTTGATGTGCGCACGCTCGGACCTTTGGCTTAGAAGCTGCTGGTAAACCTGATCTTCCCGAGGGTGAGACTGACCACATGCTATTTACTCCCGAAGGGAAAGAAAGGGAACCAAAATATATTGAACACCTACTAAGTATCAGGCATTGTTCTAGAAGTTAGAGATACGACGGTGAGTAAGACTAAAGTGTTCCCTTGTTCCCTGCCCTGGGGGGGGAGGGCTTACATTCTAGTAGGGAAACAACACACATGGACACAAATATAATACTACAGATCACAAGAAGTGTTGGGAAGGACTAACAGGCCGCTACATTCACGACAACGCCAGGGACTTCCGTAGGGTGGGGGGCTGTCTCTCTTGTCTCTCTTAGAAGGTAACATGTAAGCTGAGCCCTGAACACGGAGCTTGCAGACAGAATTTGAGATGGAGTTTAAAGCCACACTCACCACAACGTTGTTGCGATGGCTGTGTCGCTGTCATCCACAATTTCCGCGCCAGGACACAGAGGCCCTGAGAGATGGAACAAACCAATGTGACGGACAGCAAAGCCTCGCTGTCTCCGTTCTGTCCCCTTCATTCCCAATCACACAAAGTACTTGGCAGGCCTCGAAATCCGGGTCTGCAGATTTTCCCCGAGGCTTCTTTGAGATCGAGGTCCAGTCCTGGGAAAGTGTAAGTGTTGACCGCCTACTGTGTGCTCTCTTTTCTTGGGGTTCTTGGCAGACGAGCTAGGGCAGGGCCCCCAGCCCAGGCGTGGCATGTGAAAGGAGCGCAGAGTAGGGGAGATGGCTGAGGTCAGAGTTCTCACCCAGGGAGCTCTGCTGTGAGCTGACCCCCTCAGGACAGTCTGGCCAGGCAGACAGGAGGGGGCAGGTTCAAGCCAGGCACTGCCGTGTGAGCTCAGGCAGGAAGCTGCCTCTTCCAGAAGAGACCTAGGGGCTGCGGGAGGCTGCCTGGAAAAGCTGCCGGAACTCTCCATGACCCGCCGCAGCATGAGAAAGTGGAAACATGGGTCCAAGACTCTGAATCAGTCCATCAGTTGACATTTTCTGAGTGTTTCACTTATGGGCCCTAAGTACTGGGTGAGGCACCATGAGGACATTGTAAGAGCACACAAAACCATGATCTCAACCCTGCAGGATCCGTAAACCTCCTTGCAGAGAAGTACTCAAGCTTATGAAACAAAGAGAGAGCACTTGCACCCAGCCACCAGGCAGCACACTGAAAGCCACGTGGCCCAGACTGGTAAGGTTGCGAGGGAGGGCTTCTAGGAGGAGGCAGACCATACGTGTGTCAGGTCTGAAAGGTGGGGAGACTGCCATGTTGGCAGAGAGGTGGTAATGGACATGCCATTTACCAGAACAGGTAAATGGAAGGCTAGATGGAGGACAGAGAATGAGAGCACAGGCATGGAACTTGGGAGGCCAGAATCCATCGGGTCAGGGAAGAGTGACTCATGGAAGGTTCTTGAGCAAGACAGTCACAGGATAAAAGCAACACTTGCAAAATTATAATAGTCATTCCTCACTTGCATGCAACATTTTGCAATATTCAGATCCCTCCACATACATTATCTCATTTGATGCTCACAAACACCCAGTGAGGGACAAAGAGATGATTGCCTTTTGGAACTGAGGAAATGGGTGAGAGATGTTTAAATGACTTGCTTGTGGTCACACATCTAAAGGAAGGAGCCCAAACTGGAGCCCCACCCCTTGACCCAAGGAAGGTGGGGAACAGAGTACCAGGGCAAGGGCATGGCTTTTGAAACAGACAGACCTGTGTTCAATGCTAGTTCTGTCAGGTACCGTAAGCTGTGTGGCCCCAGGACAGGTTATTAACCTCTCTGAGCCTCAGTTTTCTTATTTTTAAAATAAGAATACTCACACCTTAGAGAGACACAGGTGTGTTGTAAGGTATACGGTAATGATGGCCCCTGGCACGGCACAGATGTCCTACAGATTCGAGCTTCCCTCCTCTTTCTCTACTGCTCCCCACTCAGGTCCTGTTCAAACCGAGTTATTAACCCAACTGCCCTCCAACCCTGAGTGATGCCAGTGAAGCTCGAGGCAAGTGGTTCCACCCTCGTGACCAAGCAGCACGGGTCCCACTTTCCACAAGGCCACGGCCCCATCCCAAGCCAAGCAGGGAGTCCCCTCCGACGAGCCGCACGTGTGCATCTGAGAACGAGCCACTGTGGGGGCAATGGCTGGACCCCAGACTTGAGAAACCGTCTAGCACACTGCCACTCTTCCTTGAACAGGGCAGGCTTGGATTTGTTTTCTATTTTTTTTAAACAGACAGGATTTGAAATAACGGCCCACGCAAATGACTTCTTAGAAATCTCACCCTTGACTTACCATTTGGAATAAAAGCAATTTTTTATCCTGGCAAAGCTCTTTATTCTTTTTGGAACATTTTCATATACATTATTTCACTTGATCCACAGAACGCCGAAAGGGAGACAGCAGGCTTTACTGTTCCCTTTGAACAGATGAAAAATCCATGGCTTAGAGGTGGGGGCTGGGGGGCCAGAGCTCCCAACTCCCTGCCCGCAGTGCCCTCCCCTCGCTCTGTGCTCAACTCAGGAGTCCACATCCACCCATTGACGAGCTCCGCTCTGACGCCTGAATTCCTCCCCCGTCCCATTCAGCTTCTGAATCATCAGAGATGCGCACGTGAGGCTCTTACAACTGGAGGGCATGATGGAGCAGTTTTGAAAAGAGACAGCTGCCTTGGACACATCTGGCAAGTGGGCTAAACTCTCCACCATACAATCAGAGGTCCCTAACCCACCACCCTGCCCAGGAGCCCTTCCTTACAGCTCCAACCACCCCCTCCAACCCTCTCTCAACCCAGGACCCTCAGAAAAGCAGAAGACTCCTTGGGAGTCAGCTTACCTGAGGGTTGAGCCTCCAACTTCAGCTGGAGAACTTCTGTAAGTCGGTCCGCTCCTGGAGCCTAACTTGGCAATCCTAAGCAGAAGCTAGGGCTGCCAACCCAGGCTGCTGACTGGCTCCTACGTACAGGAGACCTTCCCCCCAGTGGCAGAGAGCAGCTAAGGATGAGAGCAACAAACGAATACTTCTCACCAAGCACTGTGTGTTCTAGGCACATAGGATACCTCGGTGAACGTAACTGATGAAGTCCTCTGCCTTCACTTGGCCTATATTCTAGCGAGGGGAGACGGAAAAGCAAAAATGAGCATCATCAGTCAATAAGTGAAGAGGCAGGCTAGGTGCTATTTGAGAAAAGAGTATTGTAGGGTAACACGGATGGAGACGCTGGGGAAAGACAGGGAGGCGTGCAGGTTACTATTTTAAATAAGATTGTCATAAGCTTTGTTGAGAAGTTGACATTTAAGCAAAGATCCAAAGGAAGAGCAGAGTTGGCATATGGATATCTGGAGAAAAGGCTTTCCATGCAGAGGGGACAGCCAGAGCAAAGGCCTTCGGGAACAGGGAGGAGGCTGGCATAGCTGGGACACAAGGGGGAGAACAGTAGGAGTTGAAGTCACAGAGGGAACGGGGCCAGGTCCTATGGTCACAGGGTTTTATAGGAAATTGTAAGGATTCTAACTTTTATTCTGAGTAAAACGGGGGCATGTGGAGACTTTTAGGCAAAGGACTGAAATGACTTAACTTTTAGCAGCATTACTCTGGCTGCTCTGTTGGGGACAGAAGGTATGGGAGGGAGCCAAGGGGGACAGCTAGGAGGTCAGTTAGGAGGCTGCTGCAGAAATCCAGGTGAGAGATAATGGAGTTTCAAACTGGGGCAACAATGGAGATGGTAAGAAGTGGTCAGCACCAGCCATATTGGAAAGGTAGAGCCAACAGGACTTGCGGAGAGGCTGGGTGGAGGGATAGCGCAGTAAGAAGAAGAGGAGGTAAGGCAACTCATAGGATCTGGGCCTGAGCAGCTGGAAGAATGGAAATGCCATCAACTGAGAGGGGCAGGACTGCAGGGGAGCAGGTAGCCGTGGGAGGTGAGGGATTCAGGTTTTGGATGCCCACTGGGTGTCCAATGGAGACGTCAAGGTAGTATGCCATTCAGGCCAGCTGCTGTATCCTCGCTGATGACCGCCTGGGCACAGAAGCAGTGACGACATCCACACCCCAGCCCCCAGTGTCGATGGCCCATGAGGACGGCTTACCCACTAGCCTCATGCTGTAATCACTGGGTACCCGCTTTCCAGGCCTTGCCCCATAGACCACTCTCTATCCACAAGGCAGATCGGAAGGCTCCGAGGCTTGTGGCATAGAAAGCGGCCTGAGGGAAGCATTTTCAGATCAAAGCTAATGGTGTCCGGGAAATCAGCACGTCCTCTCTGTCTAGAACAACTCTGTCCAACAGAACTTTCTACAGTGATGGAAATGTTCTGCATCTTCCCAGTCCAATGTGATAGCCACTAGCCAGGCGTGGTTTTTGAGCCATTGAAATGTGGCCAGAACAACTGAGAAACTAAGTTTTTTATTGTGTTTAATTTTAAGTAATTTAAATCCAAACAGCCACATGTGGCTAGTGACTACCATATTGGATACCGTAGTACTAGGTGGTCCTTACCATACCACACCATCTAGCAAAACTGTGCTTGTCCCTCAAGGCCTCATTCCAAGGTCTCTAACCTTCCTTCTGTTCATGCAAAGACAGAGACCCCTCTTCGGTACTCCCATAGTGTTTCATACCTCTCTCTAGTAGCTTAGTATACAGGAATGATTTGGTGGCACGTCTACTCCCCAGTAGACTGTGAGCTTCTTGCAGACAGGGATTGTGACTTTCTCATCTCTGTAGCACCTGGACCTGGCAAAAAAACAGTAAGTAATTGTTGAATGGATAAATGAATGAACAAGTAGAGGTTTCACACTTGTGCCCAATCCTTGTTTCTTATTACTACTAAGTGGAGAGGACTATAGGCGAGGTCAGAGATGGGAGACCAAAAGCCATTCATTCAATGTCCTCAGTACCCCCCACCTTCCTCTCCCCTGGCAAAGCGAGGGACAGAAATGAGATCAGGACCAGGCTCAGAGCCCACTGCCCCATCTTATTACAATAAGCACCTATGAGGGAATTTCTAACTCCGAAGCCAAAAGAGGGGAAGATAATTTTTTAATAGATAATCATGACAAAATTGTTTTTAATTAATAAGGGGATGCATTTTACCCAGGCATTTATGTCTACGAACACTAAACAATTCTCTGCTTTCTATTTTACTGTCAAAAGTCATATTTGTTACTTGTTCTCTAAATAAGCAATCTGGCTGTGTCTATGGCTAAGCTTAGTGCACCGCTAGGATGAGGAAACCCCACGTGGATCGCTCCCGGAAACGCTAGGTGTGGGTCACTGAGGGGCTTAGAAAGTTTCCTTAGCGCTAACTGCAGGCCTGAGCTTCTCCTAGCGTCTGATTATTCTTGAAAGTCTCATTGCTTTCTTCAAATAGTGTTTGAGTATTTCTATGTAGAAGGCATTGCGCTGAGGGTCGTGGAGGGTACAACATCGTTCCTGTTCGTAAGAAGCTAGTACTCCAGGTAAGAATTACAAGGAAAGTAAGTTTAAGGAAAAAAACAGGGTTAAGAGCTTTGATATAACTGTTAGTTTGGGAAATACTAATTTTTTCATGATCAGACATTGGCCAAGACCCAAAGTCTCCAGATAACCAAGTCTTGGGTCTTGAAAGGGACAAGAATGGGAAGGGGTAGGGAGAAGAGGGACTTGGAAAAGGAGCGATAAAATGGAAACAAACAGAGGGAGAGGGAGAGGGGAAGGGAGAGGGAGGAGGAAGGAGGAGAGTGTGAGTTCAGGCCCAAGATGCCTCTGGCTGGGGTTATTTCTCATGTTCCAAACAGCTGGCTGGGTGTATGGGGTTTTGGATGACTCACCGTGTAGGAGGGGTGCTGAGGGAAGAAAAGAGGAAGGCACAGGAGATGGGAACCCCCTTCAGTCCCCCCGGGCTGGGGCTCTGGCCTTCTATCTCATGGCCTCACCCAGGCCAGCCCACAGCACAGCCTTCAGTGCTCAGAAGCCATTTTATGAGGTGGTTATGAGCCCCCTCTCCCGGATGTCCAGGGGTTTACCTCAGAACCCAGGGACTTCAGTGTCCTTGTTCATAAACCTGAACAACCACGCACCAAGAAGCTCTTAAAAGGGAGTGGTATTCACGTGTCCAAACAGAGCTGTGAGCTTGAGTCTTCCTCCCAGAAGAGGAAGGAAGGGGGAGGGGCAGGGAGACTTGACCTTGAGCATCGACTCTCAGGTGGGAGCTGGATTGCAAAGGCCTGCACGGCCCCTGCGATCTGTGTGCCACACGCAGGCTCCATGAGGGCCTGGGCCTTATGCCTGAACTCCGTCTGCCTCCCTGCAAATCCCCATACTGAAGTCCTAACCCCACTTTCTCGGGATGTGACCGTGGAGAGGCAGCCTTTGAAGAGATGATGACGTTAACATGAGAGTGGCAGGGGGGCCATAGTCCAATCTGACCTGCGCCCTGAGGAGGAGAGGAGAGGGGGACACGTGGGGAGACCCCGGGTGCGCGTGCACAGAGGGACGGCCACATGAAGAGGCAGCCGGGGGCAGCCACCAGCGAGCCCAGCAGAGTCGTCAGAGGAAACCAACCCTGTCAGCACCTGGAGCTTGGACTCCAGACTCTAGAACCAAGAGAAAATCGATTCCTGCTGTTTGAGCCCCCCAGTCTGTGGTATTCTGTCATGGCGGCCCTGGCAAACGCATACAGTGGGGACAGGAGCTCATCACGGGGCCTGGGGGGCGGTCCTGGGAGCTTCTCGGCTGCGGCGCTTGTCCATCCACCATCACACTGCGGTCCCTCCTCCAGCCCACACCCCAGATGGCCACGCGAGGAACTAATGTTCAGGTTATTCCCACATGCCAGATACGATGCTGGGTTGCCTTCTTATCTATCGCCTCACATAACCGTAACTATATACCTGAGGCTTAAAGGAGTGACCTTTCCCTAAGATCACCCAAGTAGGACCTGCTGGACCCAGGGTGGAAGTCCAGGCCCTCTGATTCCGGGGGCACCATTCCCTCAGCCACACCTGCAAGGGGCTCCCTGGACCTTTTAGAGAGTGACTGCCTGCCACTCTCTCTTTCCAAAGTCCCAGAACATGGTCAGCCCTAAGCCCTCACTGGGGTTTCTGTGTCAGTCCCGTGATATAGAGAAGAGAAATATTTATTAAGTCCTAATTCTATTTTTACTGAATTTTCTTTAAAAAAAAAAAAAAAAAAAGATTTTATTTATTTGAGAGAGAGAGGAAGAGAGACAGAGAGCATGAGAGGGGAGAAGGTCAGAGGGAGAAGGAGACTCCCGCTGAGCCGGGAGCCCAATGCGGGACTCGATCCCAGGACTCCGGGATCATGACCCGAGCTGAAGGCAGTTGCTTAACCAACTGAGCCACCCAGGCGCCCCTTTACTGAACTTTCTAAACCAGACCCTTCTCTGACCGCCCTACAGGATTTAGTAGCTAATTAAGAGCCATCTACAACCCCAAAGATATCAGCAAGGAATCATTCAAGAAAACATTACAGTGGACCCTTGTGTGGTGTAGGGGATAGGGAAGCTGCCCCTCCCAACAGTTTGAAAATCCACATAGAAGTTTTGATCCTCCAGAAACTTAACCACTAACAGCCTACTATTGACTGGAAGCCTTACCAATCACAGAAACAGTCAATTAATACATATTTTGTATGTTTTATGTATTCTATGCTGTATTCTTACAATAAAGCTAGAAAAAAAGAAAATGTAATTAAGAAAATCATAAGAGAAAATACATTTACAGTCCTGTGCTGTATTTATCAAAACAAACCCACAAATGTAGTGGACACACGCAGTTCAAACCTGTGCTGTTCAATGGCCAATTGCATTGCTTTCTGGACACTCAGCTACTTTTTCTCCTCGGCCAAGTCTGCCAAGTCCAACACAGTCTGGAGCTGCTTTTCAATATCTATTTTTAATGGGATATATTTATAATTGGATGTATTTATAACCTTTTCTTCACGGGCACTTGTTTTCCTTCTGGAATCACAGAGGCATTTTAATACATTGGCTTGACAGCAAAGAAGGGACTAGAAGCAGGTCCCACCTGCTCCTGGGCCAGGTGCTTGCTGCACTCAGTGAAGAAAGGGACCTCACCACCATGCACCCGTGCCTACTTCTACAAGGGACATATCACTCCTGGGAGGGACAGAGGGCATCGGGTGAAAGGTTTAGTCAGTGCTGAAAGAACCCTCCAATGGCCATCCCTAGGATGGAATCTAGCTTAACAAATTCTCTCTGTGTCTCTATTATAAGCCAAGCACAGATTTGCTGTTCGGATACAGCGTTCTTAGCAAAATCACACAATCACCAAAACTGGAAGAAATCTTAGAGATGGTGTGATGGATTCCCTCCCCTCGGAGAGGAGGGATGGGGTGACTGGACGGGGAAAGTGACTATCTCAGGTCAAGCAGAGGAGTAGGCTCTTCCCGAGTCCTGGGCCAGTGGTCCCGAGGTCCTATGCAGCCAACAGACCTCCAAGAGTATCACGTTCGAGTTGGTTCACCGCACTGTGAAAGCCACATGCACATCTGGAAAGGATCCACAGAAAAATAACCCACGTTGACAAGGGACGGAAAATCGATGTTTAAATTAAGTAGCAAAGATTCCAGCTGGACATAAGGAAGCACTTTCTAGCTGCCAGGGTGATAAAATACCAAAATGAGCCCATCAAAGGAAAGCACGCTGAGAAATTCTCGAACGGACAAGAGATAAGCATCTGTCTTTGATCTCTGAAGGGTCACCTGCCCCCAAACAGGGAGCGGCAGCGAAGACTCTCTCCATCCCCACCAGCTCTATTAGAATCCACTTAGGATTCCACGCACCTTCTGGAAGACTCTGGCCAAGCAAACTGCTGCTGCTGAGTTCTGCATCACTGAGCCTATAATTTGTTTGAAATTTCCTCTTAAGACCACTTTTTCGCCCTCTTGTTTTTTTAATTTCAGAAAGCCTCTGTATTAAATGCCTTTGTGAGAGGCCAGAGCAGAATCTGGACTGTCTGAATCTCGGGCCTTGGGATTTTTTTTTTTCCCCCAGAAGTGACATGCTGAGGGATTAGAGTCTTGGCAGTAACTACAGGTCCAGGCAAGCAAAAGGTCAAGTGCAGGGCGAAGTTGGTTGACAGACACCATAGATCTCGACAGGCAGGGTCCTGGAGATCAAAGCGGCATTATCAAGCACAGCTGAACTCTGACCTTAGCGCAAAAGGCCATTTGCTTTCTGTCCTTTTTACATAATCTAAATATAGGTCACCTGAAGTTCAGGATACACATCAGAAGCAAACGAGGTCAGAGGCTTGACAACAGCAGGGTGGGAGAGGCCAGGATGACCCTGTAAGCGGCGGCCGCTGTTCCTCTCCCCTTGCCTGTGGGGCCACATTAACACCCCAAAGGCACCCTGGGTACATCCAGAAGGAAAGTTTGTGGCATTCAAGTGGCATCCACCCATAACAATGAGATACCCTGGTGTCTTCAGGAACGGAGAAAACGCCAGACCCCCGGGTTATAAAGGGGTCCATCCTTGTTCCTTTCCTATCTCTTCGAAAGTCACCTCTGTTAAGTCCCTAAATAAATCTCATCAGTCCCCTCCCCTGCTCCTCCTGGAACCCAGATCAGTCTTGGGTCCTCATTGAGGTCGGACGACGGTAAGATAGCCCTACCGGCGTACCTGTCTCCCTCGGCAAACACTAGCATGGGCCAACCAGCCTGCTCCTTGAAACTCTAATGGTTGCTCCGTTCTGAACGAATCTCCATAGCTTCAAACCTAAGAGGGACGGACCCTCACGTCTCAGCTAAAGGTCACTTGCTTGAAGTCAGGACCGAAACCAGGCACGTTATGACAGGGACACAGAGGAGCACAATAACCTCATGGCCTTCCACACGTCTCAGATACTTGCCTCCTTCTGGGCTTTGGTTTCACTTCTGGTGTTCAAAGATTTTGGCAAAAGTCCCAGATATTAGCAAAGCATGGCAAACCCAACTAGTAACCCTAGATGCCGCTAAGTCCATTTGTTGGAAGGCATAAACCGCCCCCACCAAAGATGCTGGGGGACTCACGGGCAAGCAGGTCCTTTTCTGAGGAATTGTGAAGTGGAGCCATTTTACTGGACCCTAGGACCTGTCCTGAAATCGCAACATTTTGAGTCAAAAGAGAGCAGATCGCATAGACCTAAAATTTCCTCCCTTCGTAGCCTGTGCTGGGTTGGGTTCCCGCTTACTTTGGCACCAGAAAAAAACATTAAGAAAAAAACGATTGGTTCTCCCTCCTTCCTCCCCAATCTCATCCCAGTAGAGAATTCTTTCTAGATGAAGACTGTGTGCCCAAGCTGGTACACATCTGCATGCGCACACGCGCGCGCACACGCACACACCGTGCAAGTCACAGATACTCAGCTAGAATTTGGTGGGTGGTCAAATGCTTCTTTTTAAAATGAGCCATTTTCAAGAGATTCCTCAAAGACAACCCCACAAAACTCCAAGTAAACAATGTCCTGCTCACCTGAATCACCGTGAAACCACGGACTCTTTGAGGGCAAGGGGTCTGTCACGATTTGGGGATCCCTGCCACCAGCCCTATGTCCACTCACGATAGTCCTCTCCAAAAATGTGTTTGGGGCGCCTGGGTGGCTCAGTTGGTTAAGCGACTGCCTTTGGCTCAGGTCAAGATCTCGGGGTCCTGGGATCGAGTCCCGCATCGGGCTCCCCGCTCAGCGGGGAGCCTGCTAAAATAAAAAAATTAAAAAAAAATGTGTTTGTGATGAATTAAAATCGCTCCCTAATTCTGGAGACCATCTTTGGCTACGAGGAAAAGCCTCCTTTGTCTCCCAAATTTCTCCAGTGGCATTTCCCACCCCCCACCCCGACCCCAGCACCCAAGTCACATCCCTACATCTAGGGAAAAATGAAAATGGCAATTTCCAGAACAAGAGTGGATGCTCTGTGGCTAGTTAGCGTCAAAGCCAACTTCTTCTCCGGCACTGCTATTCCACACCAAGTTGCTTTTCTTTATCGTGGTTTTACCACGAATTAAAAGCACAATGCAAAATAGAAGTTTACAAAGCACCTTTTAAGGAATGGATTTTATTTTAAGGCAAGCCATGCTCTAATCAGCACGGCACCCATGTGTTTTCTATGCGATCCTCTGACAGGTGTGAACGTCCCCGGTTTGGGGCCGGCTGAATCAAACGCGGGCTCCTTGGCTGCTTCTCCTTTGCGGCTGCAGCCCCTGTTGCAAGAGGCCACGTGCAACATCCTAGAAGAGCGCCTAGCACTTGGTAGCCACTCAGTTAAGTATTTCTCAATTTTAACAGAACGAGTAAATGTATAAATGAGTGAACAACATGCTGACATTTTGTGTGTTGCAGCTAGAAGCTGCAGCCCTGGCGAGCGTCGGAGGCAGAGTTCCACAAGATGAGGCAGTGGTTATAAACTATCGGAATAGCCAGAATTAGGGGCTACCACTACTTCCCATTCCTTACCCAGTTTCAAAATGTAGACTCTGTCACTTACACCTCCCTCCCCCGCCCCCAGAATCAGCTGTGAATGACTTAGTACTCTTGGCTGCGTGCGACCAGAACTTAACGGGAATTTTCTTATACAGAAAGCGTCCCTGTGTGACGCTGTATCCGTCTCAAGAACTCCACGGTTTGTCACGCGCCCTCCCCACACAGCTAGTCTGGCTGGCCCCAGCCCAGGGATCCTCACGGCTCCCCGTGTTACTAGCCACTCCTATAAGCTGCACCTTTCCTGGTCAGTTTCGCTGAATGCTGCCTGTATCATATTAACAGCCTCTTTAAATCCTACGCAGTCATCCAGTGTGGGCGTGCCATCTCGTTCCTGCTGGGACCCAGACCCATATATCCACCCTGGTCTCCTTTCTGACCCAAAGTAAACAAGCAGAAAGTCCCCAGGAGATGTTTCTAACCAGTTTCCTTGCATATAGTACTTGTTCGATAAATATATATTAGATTGAATAATAAAATCATATCAATAATACAACTAACCTCCATCTTTTCCAATGACAAGGACCTAGATAATTTCCCCTAACCTCAAAAGTTAGGGTGAGAATATGCAAGATTTTAATAAATAAGAATCTCATTGCAAATTGGTAAGCTATTCATTTCTTACTAGAACCATCATTCTCCACCTTGGCTGCATAACAAAAAAGTATTATGCCTGGAGTATTTTTATAGTAATCCCTGGGCCCATCCCCCCAATTCTGATTTAATTAGTCTGGAGTGGCTCCCAGACACTGGCAATTTTTTAAAACTTCCCAAGAGGTTCTAAAGGGCATCTAGGGTTGCAAATCACCTTTCTTGGCAGCACCCACCTTCTCCTTCCCAGGGGTGATAAATCTCTGCTTTGGCCATAATGAGGTTGCAAAGGTGAAGGAAAAACTGTATGGACAACTGGAGGAAAAAATACCGAGGGAAGTATTTCAAAAATATTTTCCCTCTTAAACATAAATTTGTCGAATAAATAAAATGAATGAAATTGCTCTAGCACTAAGGTCACAGTGAAAAACCCAGAGCTCAGAGCCCTGTTTTAGGGACAACCCAGGCTGCCCAAGAGAGTCAGCGAGGACACTCGGAAGTGTTCGTGCTCTTGCCCCACCCCAGACCAATTGAATCAGAATCTCTGAGGTAGGGCCCAGGTGACAGGATTTTTTTTAAATCCCCCAGGTGAGTCTAATGTGGCCACAGTTAAAGACCATTAGTCTAAATAAGGCAATTTCTTTAAATGCCTTAAAAATTACATCATAGATTTGTCCATTCTTTTTTTAAGATTTTATTTATTTATTTAGAGAAAGAGAGCACACAAGCAGGGGGAGGGGGAGAGGGAGAATCTCAAGCTGACCCCATGCTGAGCGTGGAACCCAACACGGGGCTCAGTCTCATTGACCCTGAGATCATGACCTGAGCAGAAATTAAAGCTTGGAGACTTAACCCACTGAGCCACCCAGGCGTCCCGATTTGCCCATTCTTTTAACCCAAAAAGAAATTCAAATTTTTTCAGAGACCAGAACACCTTGACATCTGGTTTAAACGTGCTTAGGTGGTGGGACGCCTGGGTGGCTTGGTCGTAAGCGTCTGCCTTCGGCTCAGGTCATGATCCCAGGGTCTTGGGATTGAGCCCCACATCGGGCTCCCTCCTCAGCGGG
>CM052893.1:51599757-51656398 GCA_028534135.1 Potos flavus | reverse complement strand
CAACTGAAATCCAGACCGTACGAAATTACTTCAGAGAGATCATCACCCATGCAGTCTTGTCTACACTTCATGCTTCAAGCAGACATGCTGATTCAGTGGTCCAAGGTTTCCTTCCAGGACCCAGAAACCACAGGTAATTGTTCGAATTCTCCATTTCACATGTGCCAGATAATGAACTTGGGCCCAAAAGAGAAGGGCAGGTGGTGAAGTAGGAACTAAACCAGGTCACCATTAACATCCTGTAACCCTCTCGTGGGTACTAAGGAAGCCTGGTATCCTAACCATCGAGACACCTTGCAGTCAGTCCCCTTGCAGTTAGCTCCAGTTCTCAGAGACCCTGACTGAAGCGCAATACACTCTACGGTAGGGACCCAGGAACCACACTTTGAGAACCACTGCTTTAAGACAGCTATTTGAGACATTGCTGCACTTGAATCATCCTTGCTCTCAGAGAACTTTGTTACTGCCTCTCATACTTGGTTCTGAACACTTTATGGCCTTACACGTTCCAGGTATGCAACTGGTCATGTGCCCGTGGTCCCTACCAAGAATCTATCACTTTTCACCCAGAGCCACAGAGGACGGAGCTAACCTCTGTGATGGAAAGGGCTCGCAGGCACCTCTGTGGTTAGAATTTGAGCCTTGCCTAGCACCCAGGCAAGTCACAGGTTAGGGACAGAACATCCCTAGAAGGGATGTTAATTATCATCTAGTCTGACTCTCTCCGCTCCTCTCATTTGAGAGCTGAGGAAACCAGATGACCCCGTAAGTTCGCCCAATTGAACCCAAGTTCAAGGTCACCCAATAAGTTATAGGACAGTTATATAGGATCAACGAAAAAGTATCAAAGTCACCTTCTGCCTACAGAGAACTGGATTGAGAGCTCACGCAAGCAGTACCGAATGCAACAAGAGGTAAGTCTAATACGGTGTGTGTATCCCTCGAAAACAAACAGTGCAAATCAGACTGCATATTTCTACCCCCTCCATCCCAGAAGAACTTTGATGGGAAACATCACTATTTACCACCCCCCCCCGCCCCGTGGTGAAATAGTCCTCATACTTAAGACATAACCGTTGGCTCCATCTCCAATGATAAACCCTCATTTCTAGGAGACGACAGGGGGAGGTGAAGTGAAGGTCAGCTAGAATGCACATCCTGCCACTTCTTTGGTGTAAACATTCACTATCCATAGTGAACGTCCAGATGTCAGCAGAGAAACGGTCAAGAAACCACAAAGAGTTGACTTGGCTGACCCCCACTGATGTTCTAAGCTTCAATGCAGTGTCAACATCTGGTCTCAAGCTCTTTTCAATCTGGTACCAATTGATGGGATGGCACTGATGCTTTCGAAGCCACATGGAAGGACAAGGCTGCTGGGGAGGAGGAGTGGGGGGTGGCGGAGTCTTCACGGTGGGATGAAAGGCTGGGAAGTTCAGGGAGAACAGAACCTGGGGAAGCCTGGTTTCTGTTTTATTGTCTGCCCACTCTGCAGCTGGCTGTTTAGGACGATGGATCAGGCCTGCAAACTGCAGCCATATGGCCCCCGATACCCTGTTCCATTTGCTCAGCCTCACAGTACCCGCCCCCATCACTGCCCCTAAAACAGTACACAACCCCTATGGAAAAACTACTAAGATCCCCTCTCTTTTCACCACCATGAGTTTTGTCCCTTTCCGCTCCCCCCCCCAAAAACCTGCTGAAACCTCAGCTTCCCTAGAAAACCACCTCTGACTCACGTACCTACCTGCCACCCTCCAGGAAACTTTAGGCATCATTCCTTACAGTGGGTTGAGCGCCTTCTCTATCGTGAGCATTTTATCTTCTGTTTTTAGTGATCGAAAGCAGGTGCTTTATTTCCTTGGCGAGCTTTTGCTCATGTTGTTCTCACCACTTGCCCAGTTCTTCCAGTTCCTCCCGTTCCCGGTGGGGCACTAACTGTTTCAGGCACCAGGAAAAGACAGGTCAGTACTCCTGAACTGCCCCCCGCACGTTAGGGCTGAGCTTCTCTCAGAATGCTGCTAACAGTTTGGGAAGCTTGAAAAGATAGGTCTGGAAAAGGTCTGGAGAGGCATCCTCAAGAACCCACAAGGGCAGGGGTGCGTGGTTGCTATGGTTACCAGGCCTGGGCGCTCTAGCCACCTCCCCCTAAGGAGACAATCCTCTGTGAAGCACCGAGATGCTCAGGTGCTCAAATCCAGTTCAGCCCAAGAGCAGGGAGGGCCGTGACAGTGGTATCAGCCAGCTTGTCACAATGTCACAGCATAGGTAGAGGTCACCAGGGCTGTGAGCAGAACACACGGAGAGAGGCACCTTATGAATAGTTATTAAGATTAGAATGAAATTAAACAGTGAGGTCAAAGCCAAATGTTCCCTGTGCTCTCTGAGTTTCATTCTGTTTTGCTTTTTTCTGTCTCTTCTTGAACCTGGCCTAACATCACATCTGTCCGTGTGATGCCCGTGCACCTGGCGGCCAAGCCCTTGGATGCAAAGATGCCAGGGCGGTGGGGAAATAAGGGAGCTAGGACCACAGTGAGGACAGTCTCCTCTTTCTACCTGAGCTTCAAACTCTGGTTTTCCAGGCTCCAGATGGTGATCATGATTGTTAAAAAGCAAGCATTATCCCTGTTAATGAGGATAATAAAACTGAACAATTCATGAGCACCAGCAACATATGGGGCCCTCACAAAACACAGATTTACCCTGCATTATCAGGAAATGAAGTTTTCCACATCAGTGAATTTTCTGGGAAATTAGGGCTTACCTCTTTGGCTTCCATATTTCTTCTGAAGACATTAACCATTTGGGATGGAAACAGGTGTCAAAGATGTGGGACCCTTTCCTATCTTGCTAAACAGTTTGTCCAATATCGAACACCATTTTTTTTCCTGGATGTCTCATTATGAACATGCAATGATGCCCAGGGGGAGGGGGTATCTCCACTTGTAATGGATTTGGGTCTTTACTGGGACAGCCCACTTCACCTGGGCGTAAAGTCAGCTGTATGACGGATCGCTGCCCTTGATGGTAAGCACCTTAGGTGAGAACCAGGGCTTTCTATCCTTAACGGGGTATCCCCTACAGCCTTGCCACTCAAAAGGGGGTCCGCAGAATAGCAAATCAGCACCTGGGAGGTGATTAGAAATGCAGACTCTCTGACCCCATCCCTGACCTGCTGAATGAATTAGATTCTGAATTTGAACAAGATCTTCAGATGATTCACATGCACATTAAAAGTAGAGAACGATTACCCTCCAGCTGTGCTTGCCAACTTGTCCCCGGCCAGTTACATCACCATCACCTGAGGATGCCTGTTGGCATCACAAGGACACGAGGCCCTCTGCAGACCCCAGAACCAGAACTTCCCGGGAGAGAAATCTAGGAATCTATTTTTATCATACTCTAGGGGTCATTCTGACGTGCACCAATACTGAATAGCCCACTCTAGATTTCGCTCCCCGGGGGGGGGGGGGTACTCAAATTGTTTTCTACATTAATGCCAATTCTTCATTTCAACTTTTACTAACAAACCAAACCCACAAACTTTCGCAAAGCACAGGGACTTTTGGCCAAAACTCCTGACAAAGGCATTTCTGCAGTTCCTTCATCATTTCTTGAGGCTCCAAGAACTTGACTTCGCATTGGGGGTTGGGGGGGCACTTCTCCATCCCAGCCCAGAGATGCGCACCATTGCGGGGCTTGCCAGGGTCGCGGACTTGGGGCTTCTGCAGACGCATCCACGGGGACAAAACTCAAATGCCTGTCACCTCCTCAGTGCCCACAGGCTTCTCCTGCTGCTCCTGGCCTCTGGGGCCCACAGGGGAAAGCAGCCACCTGTGGCTGGAACCGGCAATGGACACCCGACTCTGAACTCCAGACCACAACCCAGATACCCCGCTCTCACACGTGAAACTGCTCCCCCGGGGCACACACAGGGTCTTTATTAGTCTTCATTAAACTGAATGGGATGCTTGTCTTTGTGTTTCCTGGGTATCTTGTCTCCTCCTGCACCAGCAAGCTGACAGGTGTTAAGTCCTTGTTGTCTAAGCAGATACAATCCCATTTCTAATTTTCTGACACAGCGGTTAAGATCTCTGGCTGTACTAAATGAAAGAAGCCAGACACAAAAGGCCACACGTTGTATGACTGCACTGACATGAAATATCTCCAAAAGACAAATCCATAGAGACAGAAAGTAAATTCGTGGTTGCCAGGAGCTGGAGGGAGTGGGGAATGGGGAGTGACTGCCAGCAGGTACCAAATTTCTTTTTGGGGGTGATGAAAATAAAATGTGGAATGAGTGGTGATGATTGTATAATCTTGTGATTATAATAAAAACCACTGATTGTACACTTTAAAAGTTAGAGATGTGAACTGTATCTCAATTTTTAAAAAGATCTTGGGCTTTAGAATCAGACCATCTGAGTTCAAATCCGGCCTCTGCCATATCCCAGCTGTGTTACCTTGGACATGCCAATTAACCTGAGACCCAGCTGCATAGTCTACAAAGAGGATGATAAAAGTACTTATATCATAGGTTTGTCGTGAAATTTAAATGAGATAATCTTTGTACCATGCCTGGTACGTTATAAGTGCCAATAAATGTTCATGGCTAACTTTGAATTCAACAATTCTCAAATTTCAAAATGTATGAGAATCACCTGGGGAGCTTGGTAAAATGAATGCCCCTTAGACTCAGATTTATAAGCTTGGAGTTGGCTTCAGAATCAGTATTTCTAATAAGCTTACCATTCTGATATAGATGATCTGGAATTGATACTATAATAAATACTGTCCTACGCTCTTATAAAATGGAAAAATTGATGGCAAATGTTTTTAAGAATTACATGTTAGCTTCCCACTTAGAATGTAGAAAACTGGAAAGAACATCACTGCTACCCTTACAGCCAAAAAAAGGTTGGACAATCTACAAATTCACAACTTTTCTTGAACCCACCAGAAAGCTGGGACTGAAGGACAACCCGCTAACCCCAAATCCAAGGAAACTACAGGCACCTCCAGAGAGAGATAAATATAAGCACTTGATTATCTGGGGCCAACGCCACTAGACCCAGATAAAAATAATTCAGCTAAAAATGTCAACAAATTGCTAAAGTCTGAGCTTAGGCCAGCAAGTGACTATAGAACCCCTGGGGACATAGACAAAGGCAAATTCATACCCTCTTGTGGGTTTTCCTCCACAGACTTTATTAAGTATACACAAAAAAGATGGGGAACAGGACATGAGTCTTCAGGTAGCATCCTATGTGCTGTAGGCCTGGGAAAAAGGAGTAGCTCTGGGAAATGCATGAAATTCCACCTGGATTCTTATCCCGTATCAAATCTAGCCTTGAAATGTTGGCAGAATGGCAACAACCTTGTCACTCTTAGAGTGCTAGTGAAAAAGCTATTGAAGCTGAGGGAAAGGAGCTAGGAGTGGAGGGGTAAACTCTGTAGCCTAGGAAAGGAGTAGGAATATGTTCTGGACCCAACCCTATAGCTAAAAGTAAAGGACAACCACTATGAAAGCACCACTCCCAAGATCCAGAGACACCAAGACTTGCCTACACCTGAGAATCAGAACATCAGAGAATGTTTCCCCACCACCAGGCCAACAAGCATCTAGTAACAAGTGATAGTATTCTACTGCTGAAAAAGGTGCAAAAGCATGGGAGAGACCCCGATGGAAGCACAGTGCAAAGAGAAGATCTACACCTGAGGGTAAAGCAGACGCTGGGGGGAAAATACCTTCCAGCAAACCACCACCACACTAAACCCCAGAGGAATTTAAAAACTATTCTACTGAAAGTAACCATAGCAGCAAGATCCAAACTGGTTCAACTGGTAAGTAGGCAGACTCAGTCCCCCAAACTAAATGCTAAGAATTGGAAAGACATGCTCACTTCCAGGCATAACAACAGTTTAACTCGGTCTCTGATACCCTATACAAGACCTCTGGATTTCATCAAAAAAATTACACAGTATATGAGGAAATAAGAACAAAAACACTGTCAAGAGGCAAAGCAATCAACAGAACCAGACTCAGAGATGACACAGATGTCAGAACTATCAAATGGAATTTTATTTTTTTAAAGATCTTATTTATTTATTTAAGAAAGAGAGAGAGAGAGAGCACAGAGGGAGAATGAGAGGGAGAAGCGGACTCCCCACTGAACAGAGAGCCCAATGTTGGACTTGATCCCTAAGATCATGACCTGAGATGAAGGCAGACACTCAACCAATGGAGCCCTCAAACAGAGAATTTTAAATAAATATAATTACTATATTAAAAGGCTCTAGTGGAAAAGATGGGAAACATACATGAGATGGGTAACTTCCATCAAGAGAGGGAAACTGTAAAAAAGAATCAAATGGAAATCCTGGAAATGAAAACCTTAGTCACAGAAATAAGAATGCACCGAATGGGCACATCAGTAGACTTGAAATAGCCAGGGAAAAAATAAGTAAATTTAAAGATAGGTCAGTAGAAATTACCCAAACTGAAACCCAAAGGAGAAAAGAGTTAAAAAAAAAAAAAATAGGGCACCCAGGAACTGTGGGACAGTATTGAACAGGCTAATATGCATGTATTTGGAATCCTAGAAGGAGAAAACACAGCAGAAAAATATTTCAAGAAATAACATATTTAAACTTATCCTCATTTATTCCATTTTCAGTGGTTTTCATTTCTTTGTGTAGATCCAAGAGTCCATCTGATATCAATTTCGTTTGCCTGAAGAACTTCCTTTAACATTTCTTATACTCCTAAGTCTGCTGGAAGTAAATTCTTTCGGTTTTTTAGTCTGATAAGATTTCTATTTCTCTCCCATTTTCAAAAGATGTTTTTGTTGGGTATGGAATTCTGGGTTGATTTTTTTTTTTTTCTTTCAGCAATTTAAGAATGCTACTCTATTTCCTTCTGGCTTATATAGTTTCTGACAAGAAGTCTGCTGTAGCTGTTATCTAAGTGCATTGTGTCTTTTTTCTTAGCTGTCTCCAAGAATATCTCTCGGCTTTTAACAGTTTGAATGCTATGTATAATTGTGTGTTTTGGTATTTACCCTGTGTGATGTTCTCTTTGGTGTTCTCTGAGCTTCTTGGATCTGTGGTTTGGTATCTTAATTTTGGACCTATCTCTGGTTGTTAGGAGGGTATAATTTTTATTTTTATTTATTTTTTTTTTTTTACTTTTTTTTTAAATTTATTTATTTTTTTAATTAAGGCATAATGTATTATTTGCCCCAGGGTACATGTCTGTGGATCCTTAGGTTTACACATTTCACAGCACTTACCATAGCACATAGGAGGGTATAATTTTTAAACTGAGAACTGACAAATGAGGAAATCTTAGCCAGGAAAAGAAAGATTGAGAAGTGAGTTTCAGAAAAGAAGATTCTGAGCAAATGGAAGAAATAGCATGATTATTGGCCTATGGATGAGAGATTCTCACATTTAAGGCAAATAAAAAAGACCATTATAGTTAAGTAAAGAAGAGTGAATGGGAAGGTGCAGTAGATCAGGCTGGACAGACAGCATACGTTTTGGAAGACTGCATAACACACATTAACCACTTATTCTTAGGGTAGACATTGAAGGCTTTTAAGCAGAGAAGTGACATAATCAGATATAAATTCTTAAATTCCTAATTCCTAATGGTCATCCTGTCTACTGAGTAGAGAGTAGTATTTGTACATAATGTCTTAGAGCCAAGGGCCCACACATTTCCTTGGATAAAGTCTCAAGCTCTGGATTCCTCTTTTCCATCTTCCTTTGCTATACCTTCTATTACCTACTACATACTTCCTAGTCTTCCTGCAAAACTTGGTCCATTCCTCTGAGTCTTGCTAAGTGTATATCAGTATTCTCTTTTCTCTATACAGTTAAATTATATTTACCAGTCTTCTTTATTATTAGATGTGGCCTGAGTTCTGGCCATTACGAGCAAAAAAATAAACTTTTTACTACACCACTAAGACTTAGTGATACTTAGTTACAGCATTTAGCCCACTCTGACAAATACACAAAGCAACCAACTAATAATCACAAATAAACTATTTTTTAGATGACTAGTAAATTCCTTGGATTGATATATTATTTTGTTAAAATATTATATTTTATATAGAATGATAAGAATAGATTGTAGAAGTTTGTGTATTCTCCAACTCACACAACATTGAGGGCCACATACTTTACTGATCTACCTCTAAGAAGTCTCTGACAAAACTCCTGGCATTCATGTTCTTAATTAAGCATGCTGCAGAACAATAGGAAGTGCCTTGATTTTATAACAGGAGGACAAATATCCCAGTTCCTCTGGTCCACGTGACCTCAGAAAAATTATTAACCTCTTTGATGTCCATATTTTAATCTGTAAAAGCAGGAATAATACCAGTCTTCAAGGCTAATGGGTTACACAGTAAGAATTAAGGGAGGCAATATCTCCATAGTAGATTGCTATAATCACCCATATCTACAGCCCTTACCGAGTAGCTTTGCAACCACTCTAACAAAAGTAATGGAGCACATTTCCACAGCCCTTGACACTGAGTTCATCCCTGTGACTTCCTCTGGTGGGTCTATGAGTGTATGACGACTCACATGTTTCTGCTTGCTCTCTTCTGCCTCTTCTGCCACCTGAGGACATGTCTGGGTTGGCTTACTGAAAGATAGGAAACATGGATCAGGGCTGAGGCACCCAAGTCACCTCAGCTTAAGGCCATCCTAGAGCAACTGACAGCTAGCCCATGTCCAACTATGTGAGCAAGGCTAGCCAAGATCCACAGAGCCACCTAACAAACCTCTGGACACGTGACTAATACACACTTATTGTTGTATGGCAATGAGATGGCATGGGTCTTTGTTATATGGCATTATTGTGGCAACAGATAACGAATAGAGTCTGAGAGATTAAGTCCCAACAAACTGTAAAGTATTACACAAATGTAAAGTATTAAAGCTCAGGAAAATTATATATATTATATGTTTATATAATTATATGTTTATATACCTTAGATGTATATTTGTATATTATATATAAATATTATGTATATTCATATAACATAAATTATATATAAATATAATTTATATATAAAATTTTCCTGAGTTTTAATAGTTATAATAGATAATATATACAGATTTTGTATATAAATTAAATATATTAATATATATTAATTATATATAATTAAGTTGTATATAATTTGTGTGTGTGTGTGTGTGTGTGTGTATATATATATATATATTTTTTTTTTTTAATGAGATTTTTTCCATGGACTCTAATATGTCATAGACCAACAGACCAACATATACACACACACATACACACACACACATGTTGGTCTGTTGGTCTATGACATATTAGAGTCCATGGAAAAAATCTCATTAAGTCCTTATGCAGAGAGTCATGGAATCAAAGTTTGAGTTGGGTGGAACCTTGGAGATGGTCTAATCTACTCTACTACTCAGGTATGGAGCCTTTTCTTTTCTTAGCCACATTGATTCTCTTTTTGTGTACCAACAGACTCGTTTTCTCTAGCCCCTCTATGCTGAAACTTCCTTACATCTTTCCCTCTCTCTAGAAATACCTGTATGGAACCCAGGAGGGTATAGTTCCATCCTTCTCAGTTGGCCACTCTTCTGCCTTGACATCTGTCACTTTTGCTCTGGTTGTACTGTGATTTACAATTTTTCCAGATGCCTCCAACATGCAGCCACTTTACAAACTAAAAGTTGCTAATGCTGTATCATTTATCACATTTTCCTGCATATTGCATTAATCTTAAAGACCCAGCTTACTGCATACCAGAACACCCTCTCTGAATATGGAGGGGCTGATCTACGAAAGCTCATAAAATAAGCATCCTCCTGGATTTCCAAAGGAATGGAAAACCACAAAAATAAATTGGAAGAGAAATCAGGCAAGCTGTTTTTTATTTTGTGAAGGAAGGAAGAAATTATTTAGGCTGATTCGGGGCTCTTTCAGGCACCTCACACATTATTATCACTGAACAAATGCTTATTATTCTTCTTAGCAATGAGGTAACCTGAGATGGACCTTTTCTGCCCTAAAAGGAATCAAGAGTACTTCCAAGTCCCATTTCTGCATCCTAAATGGTATCTTCACCTTAGCAGCTGAAGGATCTTTTTTTCTCTAACCTAGAAGGCAGGAGGCAGAGTGCCTGTCTACAAAAATGACAAATCAGACATGACATACATACAGACCTATTACTTCTGTCATATTTCTCCTCTTAACTTTTCTCAGCAATTAAGGTTTCCATGAGCCTCCCACTCCTTTTCAAATCCTGCTCGTGAGGCAGTTGTAATTAAATTCCCTTGATTTCCCAACGCTGCTTCTTTGTAAAATAACTTTATCTCAGAAAAGTTCCCTTTCTACATTTCCCCACACACCCTTTCCTGACTTGGACTGTGATGGTGAACAAAATCTTTTCCTCCCTCTCTTCCATGCCTAAATTTAGGTCAAGCACTGCATCCTCCAGGAAATCCTCCCTGATCAACTCATTTTGACGCCCTCCCTCTGGGCTCCCATACCCCTTTATATATACGTCTATCATATTTACCACGTGGTCTTATAGCCAATGGTGTCCTTATTGTCTCCCACACTCGGCCTGCACACAGAGGACAGGGTCATGCCTCGGTTGCCTTGTATCCCTGGAGCCCGACTTACCAGTAGAATTTGGAAGGAGGAACACTGACCAGTTGCTTACATACCCTCACAGCAATGATTTTGTTCCCCTTGATGGTATGCTCAATGTGAGAAGCTAAATCAGAGATTGCCTTTGTTCCTGCCTTGTTAGCATCACGAAGAGAATTTACCTGGAGATGAGCATCATGGAATCTTCTGAAATCATCAAATTATGAAATAATTTTTGGGTACCTGGTCTGGGGCCAGATTTATACAAAGCACTATGGTGGGGGGAGAGGGGCTAATAAGAAAATATAAAACTAGGTCTCAGACAATAAGAAATATATCATCTAGTTGGAGATTTATTTTTTTAGGGGGGAGGGGCAGAGGAAAAGGGAGAGAGAGAATCTTAAGCAGGCTCCATGTCCAGCATGGAGTTTGACCACCCTCAGATCATGATCTGAGCTGAAATCAAGAGTCAAACAATTGAGGTTTCTGGGTGGCTCAGTTGGTTAGGAGTCCGACTCTTGATTTTGACTCAGGTCATGATCTCGGGGTCCTGGGGTTGAGCCCCATGTCAGGCTCTGTGCTCAGCAGGGAGTCTGCCCTAGGACTCTTTCTCCCTCTCCCTCCGCCCCTCCCCCAACTCATGCGAGCACGCACATGTGCTTTCTTTCTCTCAAATAAATGAATAAATCTTAAAAAAAAAAAGAGTTGGACACAACCAACTGAGCCACCCAGGTGCCCCTATCTAGTTGGGGATTTAAATATATGCATATAAAACAGTAACTTTACATCAGAGTCTATGAGTGCGAATAAATTGCATACACAGTAATAGCGAGGAGAGAAATTCAGAGAGGGGAGAGTACAGGGAAAGGAGGAAAGTTGGAAGGTTTTTGGGACAGCTTTACAAAAGCAGCTAGATTTGGGTCTTGAAGGAGAGTAGGATCTCAGGACAGGGGAGAGAGCGGGTACAGACTGCAAGGAACAGCATACACAAAGGTATGGAGACAGGATCTGTGCAGTCCATTCAGATTTGGGGAATGAATGAGTAGATGTGCCTGGCTAGGATGAAGTCCCCATGATGGGAAATTAGGTTCCAAAGCCAGCCCAAATTATCTTGACTTGCCCCCCCAATAAAAAGAACTGCCTAAGCCACCTACTTTGAAAAGGCCCCATCAAATCCATGTCTCGCACAGGAAATGTGCACTTAGCAGGGAATGTGCAGTGTTACCATAACTCAGCCACCACCAATTACTCTTTGAGAGCACCGTGTTAACTCTTGGTTAACCAAAGGAAATTTCTCTAGTCTGTGCCCTCCCTAACTCAACCAGTCAGTTCACATAGCCCGCCCACCACATCCTGCTCTCTGCACTAAACTCCCTAAATCAAAAATGAAGGAGACAGAGTTCCTCACTTTGAAGAACGTATTTTTCATCTTCTTTTTCTTCTTCCATACTTCTCTCTCCTACCATTTCCTAGGCTCGGGATTATTTTAGGGGTTCCATCAGACTCCAGACCTCCTATAGCCTCCTCTCGTTAAACGCATTTTAAACATGCTTGTAGATTTAAAAAGAGAGGAAAGAAGAAGACAAGCCAGTAAATAATTTGGAGGTGAAAGGGTTAACTTTGGAGAGCCTTCCATATAATGTTATATCTTCAGCTATTCTCTCCTCAGTGGTTAAGAGTTGGCTTCCTCTGCCAGCAAACTTCCTTTGCATCTCCCTCTGATGAGAAATAAGACATGTCTCTTCTTGTCTAAACGAAGAGTTGAAACCGTGGCCACGCCAAGATAGCAGAGTCCAACTCACCCTTCTGCACCTGACTTCGACCAGCCCCCGAGCCAGCTCCGAAAGAGCACAGCATGCCCAGAAAACCCTCCCTCTTCCCATGCCAAGCCATGTGTCTCCATTCCTGAACTTCCACCCGCTCTGTGGTCCTTTAGGATTTCAGAGATGAATAATTAAATGTTTCCCTTCATCAGATACTATCTTCTCATGAAAGGTTTTGGCCACTTTCCCTGATAGATTCCCCCCCACACCCCAATAGACTCTGACTTCTCCTTCACTCCTCACCCATAAACATATGCACCCTTGAACTATACTTACTATAAACAGCCTATATTTCAACTCCTCTGTGGCATCCTAAAACCTCTCTGTGGGCCCAATACCCTTGGGTTTGTTGGGATCTCGGGGGCCAGCCCTGTTGGGGTTGTTCTCATAATTGGACCGGGACAAGACTACGCCAAAGAAGTAATCACAACTGATTTTCTCACTTAATAACAACTGCAAAACCAACATTTCTATAGCATTTATAAAATGCTTTCATTTCCATGACCTGTTTTTTCTTCAACCTAACCCCATGAAGTCGGATTTCCTTGATCCTCTCTGAATAAGAATGGACGTTAAAGCAGGTGAAGTAATTTGCCTTTGGTCAAGCAATACATGTTGCTAGGAAATCTGTTTAAGAAGACCTCTATCTAGAGCCTTCACTTGACACCATAAAACGAAATGAATTTTGGACAGATTAAAGACTTAAAAAATAAAACCATTAAAAAAGGAGAAAATGTAGTTGAAGATTTGCCTGATCTCTGGATGAAGAAAGATTTTTCAGGCATCAAAACACTGGGAAGAAGTCAAAAAAGGAAAAAATTATTCCATCAGTCTACATAAAAACGTAGATATTTCATATGTCCCAAAGCCAAATAAAAAGCCAACAACCATCTGAGGAGAAATTGCCTGAAAAATAGCCTGGTTGTGGTGCACAGACAGCCTTGCTCGGGTACTGGCTAGGGCCCGCTCTAGAAAAAGGGACTTTGGTTCAAATGCCAAGGCCATTTCCGAAGTAGCTCACCAGCTCTCTAGTAAAGTGACATTCAAGTGGCCCATGGCCAAATCTGTGTAGAAAAAAGACTGGAAGCTCACCCAAAAGTTAATAGTGGTTATGGAATGATGCATTACTTTTACTTTCCTCTTCATATTTTTCTGTATTTTTCCATGTTTTTGCCAAAAGCATGATCGTCAGGGGATAAAAAAGTTTTAAACTCAGAAAAACAGGGTTTTTATTTTAAAACGAGGACGGGAGCATCTGGGTGGTTCAGTCAGTTAAGTGTCCCAACTCTTGGTTTGTGCTCAGGTCATGATCTCATGGGTTGTGGGATTGAGCCCCGCTCAGTGGGGAGTCTGCTTGAGATTCTCTCCCTCTGCCCCTGCCCCTACATACTCTCTCTCTCAAATAAATAAATATATCCTTAAAAAAATAAAATACGAATTATCGAAGGATTGCTGTTTTTCCTTAATCATTCCCGGTCTCATCACCACACATCCTCCCAGAGCGATGGCTCTAATATATTCCCGGTTTACTTAGAGACATTTGAAGTAGGACATTACTTTCAGAACAAAACAAAGCTTTAAATTACACAGATCCACACAGAATACTGTTTTTGGTTTGCTTTCTGAGGTCTTTCCTTCCTTCAAGGTTTGGGAGGAACTTTCCAATTTGCCTCTCATAACAACTGCATTGGAAGGAAGCAGCAGCAGAGGGTGGGGGGGGAGGAAGTTCCCGCTTACTGTCTACACCACACGGGGTGGGTCAAAGGATTCACACCACCACATCAGCTGTGACAGGCGACATCACCATGTGACGGAGAACAAGGTTCAAGTCAAGCACCTTGATGCTCATCTAGTAAGAGCTGGACACAGGATTCACTCCGGGTCGGTCTGGCCCCAAAGCTTGGCTCACTCATCTACACCTCACTGCCTTCAATCAAGCTACACCCACATCCTGCAGCTCAGTCAATCTGGAGGAGTTGATCACTGGAAATGCCTTGCATGCAACGTGCAGTTCTGCCAAGCGTGGACTGAGAGTCAAGAGACTGTGTCCTAACATCAGCTGTGTCCAAGGGGCCAGATGACTTTGGACAAGTTTGTTTTCTTTCCCACAGAAGCAGTGGCTAGGACTAGTGGTTTCAAACGGGCTTTCCTGCTCTCAAACTCTGACTCCTTAATATTCATTTACACGTATGACAATGGCGCTCTCCACAAGCCAGGGCTCTCCATTCTCCTTCAAGGGCAGAGTTCTTTAAACAGTTCCCTATGATTGCCTTACCCAGAACCACTGATGAAGTCCAGCTCATTTACTAGGGCATCGTTCACCCACAGAAGACTGGTAACAATCTGAATGTCAATGGAGAGAGAACTAGTTACATGAGCTACAGCAAAGCCATGCAATGGAACACAGTACCAACACGAAAAAGAATTGGGAGATTTAGCCAACATTCGTGATGCTCACTCAGCTTCTAGGATCCCACATTCTTTCTTATGTCTTTCTCCTTCCTCCCTGGCTGTCTCATCTCAGTCTCCTTTCCTGGCCCTTTCTCCTCTTCCCAACCTCTAAATGTTAGAGGAACCGTGGAATCGACCCTGGCCTTCTCCCTACATTCTCTCTCTGCATTCAATCTCCGATGATCCTCGGGGCCCAGGGTTTAAAATACCATCTGATGACACCCAAATTTCTTATCTCCAGCGTTAACCTAAGCCATGCCCTCCAGATTCATACATCCTATTGCCTTCAAAATGTTGGCATTGGGACAGGAAATAGGGAGCCTGAGTTTAACAGACCTGAGCCAGAAAATAGCAATCACCACACGAGCCCCTCCGTCCCCATGGCTCCTCATTTTAGTGAACGTAAAACATTCACCCATTCAGATCAAAAATCTTGGAATCACTTCGCTTCCTTTCTCTCACACCCCACATTTGGTAGATTCTATTTGCAAAATATAAATCTGTTAGACCAAGCCACTGTCACCTGCTTCTTGATTATGGCTATGTCCATCGGGTCACCTGGTCACCCTCAATTCCACTCTTGCCCCTTGATAGTCTGTTCACCTCACAACAGCCAGAAGGATCTTTGTAAAACACCCATCAGCTATTATCCCACTGCCCAAACCATCAATAGCTTCATGTGTCACTTAGAATAAAAGCCAAATTCCTCAGCACAGCCTCAGGGCTTGTGGGCTGTGTCCCCTGCCCGCCTCTGTGACTTCCTCTCCAACCACACCTCATTTTCCCATAGCCACACCTTCCTGTTCCTCTAACAGGCCAGGCACGTCCCAGCAACCCTGGGATCTTTTGTCCATGCCCCACTCTTCTTCTCCTTTATGTCATCTTCTCAGGCTGGCCTTCCCTGACCAACTTACCTAAAAGGACCCCCGTCAGGATCCAAAATCAATGTACAGAAATCCACTGCATTTCTATACACTAATAATGAAGCAATAGAAAGAGAAATCAAGAAATCAATCCCATTTACAGTTCCACCAAAAATAATAAAATACTTAGGAATAAACTTAAACAAGGAGGTGAAAGACCTGTACTCTGAAAACTATACAACACTGATGAAAGGAATCGGAGATGACACAATGAAATGGAAAGATATTCCATGCTCGGGGTGCCTGGGTGGCTCAGTCGGTTAAGCGGCTGCTTTCAGCTCAGATCATGATCCCAGGGTCCTGGGATCGAGCCCCGCATCAGGCTCCCTGCTCAGCGGAGAGCCTGCTTCTCCCTCTCCCTCTGCCTGCCACTCTGCCTACTTGTGCTCCCCACCGCTCTCTCTGTCAAATAAATAAATAAAATCTTAAAAAAAAAAAAAAAAAAAAGATATTCCATGCTCATGGATTGGAAGAACAAATATTGTTAAAATGTCCAAACTATCCAAAACAATCTATAGATTTAATGGAATCCCTATCAAAATACCAACAGCATTTTTCACAAAACTAGAACAAATGATCCTAAAATTTGTATGGAACCAAAAAAACCCCAAACAGCCAAAGCAGTCTTGAAAAAGAAGAACAAAACTGGAGGCATCACAATTCCGGATTTCAAGTTACACTACAAAGCTGTAGTGATCAAAACAGTATGGTACTGGCTAAATGGTAAAATATGTGAAGGGAAAAGGATGGTCTCTTCAACAAATGGTGCTGGGGAAACTGGACAATTACAAGCAAAAGTGAAACTGAACCACTTTCTTACACCATATACAAAAAGAAATTCAAAATGGATGAAAGACCTCAGTGTAAGACCTGAAACCATGAAAATCCTAGAAGAGAGCACAGGTAGTAATCTCTCTGACATCGGCCATAGCAACTTTTTTCTAGATATGTCTCCTGAGGCAGGGGAAATAAAAAACAAAAATAAACTATTGGGACTACATCAAAATAAAAAGCTTCTGCACAGCAAAGACAACCTATGGAATGGGAGAAGATATTTGCAAATGACATATCTGATAAAGGGTTAGTATCTAAAATATATAAAGAACTTATACAAATCAAACCAAAAAACAAATAATCCAATTAAAAAACGGGCAGAAGACATGAACAGACATTTTCCCAATGAAACCAGACAAATGGCCAACAGACATATGAAAAGATGCTCAATATCACTCATCACATCAGGTAAATGTAAATCAAAACTACAATGAGATATCACCTCACACCTGTCAGAATGGCTAAAATCAAAAACACAAGCAACAACAAGTGTTGGTGAGGATGTGGAGAAAAAGGAACCCTTGTGCAGTGTTGGTGGGAATGCAAACTGGGGCAGCCACTATGGAAACTTGTATGGAGGTTACTCAAAAAATTAAAAATAGAGCTGCCCTACAATCCAGTGATCACACTAGCAGGTATTTAGCCAAAGAATATGAAAACACTGATTCAAAGGGATACATGCACCCCTATGTTTATAGCAACATTATCTATAATAGCCAAATTATGGAAGCAGCCTAAGTGTCCATCGATTGATGGATGGATAAGGAAGATGTGGCAAATACAGACAATGGAATATTATTCAGTCATAAAAAAGAATGACATTGCCATTTGCAACAACATGGATGGAGCTAGGGCGTATTATGCTAAATGAAATAAGTCAGAGAAAGACAAATACCATATGCTTTCACTCATATGTGGAATTTAATAAACAAAACAAATGAACAAAGCGGGGGAAGGGACAAACTGAGAAACAGATTCTTAGCTATAGAGAACAAGCTGCTGGTTACCAGGAGGAAGATGGGGGAGAGGGGATGGGAGAAATAGGCGATGGGGATTAAAGAGTACTCTTACTGTGATGAGCACTGAGTAATGTATGGAAGTGTTGAATCATTATATCATACACCTGAACCTAATATAACACTGCACATTAACTATAGTGGACTTAAAATTTAAAACTTAATAAAAAATAAACGTTATCTGTCTAAAACCTTTAAAAAATAAAAAACAATTATACTAGAATTAAAATAAAAAGTAAACTAAATAAATATATAAATAAAAGATAAATAAATAAAGAGCCCCATCACTTCTAGTCCCATACTTTTTTTTTTTTTTAGATTTTATTCATTTGCCAGAGAGAGAGAGAACATGAGCAGGAGGGAGAGGCAGAGAGGAGAGGGAGAAGCAGACTCCCCACTGAGCAAGGAACCCGATGCAGAACTCGATCCCAGGACCCTGGGATCATGACCTGAGCCAGAGGCAGCCGCTTAACTGACTGAGCTACCCAGGCGTCCCTATTCCCGTACTTTTTAAATTTTGCTTCACAACACTTATCACTACCTGACATTATATCACATAATTATCACTTACTTTTGTTTGTTTTCTGGTATTGTCCGTAGAAAGTTGAGGGCTGAGATCTTGCTTGTCTCCTGCTGTATTCTCAGAGCCTAAACAGTAACTGGCCTTCGGTCAGCACTCAAATATATGTTGAAATGATTAATGAATATATGTGCTCTTATAGGACAATCCTCAAGAATATAGTTACATGAAGAAGCAAGGTGCACATGACACCTAGAAGACTTCTGGAAGGATCCACAAATTGCAGAAGGTGGCTGCCTCTACGAGTGGAGACCAAAAGGGGAGAGCAAGAGAGAAATGTATTCTTCAGTGATAATTTTTTTGAACTGTTTGAGTTATTCCCCAGAGGCATGAACTAACTTTTCAATTAAAAAAAAAACCCTGTGGGGCACCTGGGTGGCTCAGTGGGTTAAAGCCTCTGCCTTCGGCTCAGGTCATGATCTCAGGGTCCTGGGATCGAGCCCTGCATCGGGCTCTCTGCTCAGCTGGGAGCCTGCTTCCCCCTCTCTCTCTGCCTGCCTCTCTGCCTGCTTATGATCTCTCTCTCTGTCAAATAAATAAAATCTTTAAAAACAACAACAACAAAAAAAAAACCCTTTGTCTTGTCACTTGTGTCGTTCTAACGGGACCCATGTTGCTTATTGATAAAATTCCTCAACTTCCCCTCTTGCTCTACCAGGGTCCTGAGATTTGTTCAGTTCACCTTGATTTCTCTGAATAAAGACCACCACATCCTCTAAGCATTGTTTTTGTTTTGTTTTGTTTTGTTTTGTTTTGTTTTCTGGGGGGAGATTCCTTACCACCAAGACCAAAGACCAGAGTTTGACTTCATACAAACATACTATTCGGACGTGCTCCCGGGATGGCAGCTCCTCGTGGAAGGACCCCTCCTCCACTCCCCTCCCGAGGAAGCACAGAGCTTTGCTGTCCCTGGGTTATAGTTCCCCTGCGCTCCTGGCTATCCAGACCTCCAGGCTGCCAGTTCCAGATTGCACCAGCCCCAGAATCGCGCATCATGGCCTTGGACAAGGCATTCATAAAGGACAGCCGAAGTGTGCCTTTCGGTCAGAGTTGAAGGGGGCTGTTTCCTGCCCCACCGCTTGTCCCTGGCCTGGCTCCACGGTACCCAAGACCCACAGACGTAGCTCCCTCGGTTCACAGATGGTGAAACAGAAGACTAGAGAGTGAAGGGCTTGTCCAAGGTTGCACAGGCAGTTTAGGAAAGCACCAGGTCCCCACATTCCCTTTCCAGACTGTTCCCAGCTAGATCTCCATGCAAGGGCCCCTCAGTGAGCCTGCCCCTCAGCGCCACTCCTGGTTTTCAGAGGAGCTGAAGAGGAGGGAGGAGGAGAATGAGTTCACAACAGGGCAGCCTCTGGAAGTTCAGAAGGGGCACTGGTCTCTCACGGATTTTACGAGGGCTGGGGGCCAGCCTGTGGGCACTCTTGGAACCTTCAGGAACACCCTAGTCATCTCAGACCTCAGCCTCTTTCACAGACTTCCGCACCCATCATTTCCCTCCCATGCTCCACAGTCCGGCGTACTGTAAGCTGACTACAGAAACCTCTTTTCTTTAAACAAGAAAAAGATAACAAAGTATCATAAAAGCAGAGTACATTAAATAAAGCAGCTCTTTGCTTGGTGATGCACCATCAGAGGAAGGAATCCCTAAGATCACACCCAGGACAGGAAATTCCATTTTTAATAAATGTATTCGTCAGAGATTACATATTCGCCCTCCTTAGAGTCAAAATGAATGACAAGCTTTGGGAGTCACAGGTCTGATAGGGACAGAATCAAGAGGCAGCTGCCGATGTAGCTTTCATGTAAAGCCTCAAGAAACTTCCTCTTCAGGGGTTTCCTATGCAGGACAGGAGGCCATGGGCTCCTAAGATCCGGCGTTACGGGCAGAGAGTTTGCCTGCCCTGCGTGCCGTTTGTGTGACAGAGCCGAAGTCTGTCTCCACGCAGCTGTGTCCCAGCTGTGTCCCAGCCTCACCAAACACATCCTGGGACTCTTCAGTCCGGGAACCTCGTCTGCCGGTCTTGCTGGGCTCAGAACCACAGGTATCTGAGTGGCTTCCCCCGGATGACCTTAGCCAAGTAGTTCTTTTGGGAATCTCCTGGGACAGGCTCTAGCCCCTGGCAGTTCTCAAACAGCTACTAATAACAAGCCATATTCTAACTCGCCAGCAAATCAGTAACGGTGGGACACCTGGGCGGCTCAGGTGGTTAACCGTCTGCCTTCGGCTCAGGGCACCATCCTGGGGTCCTGGGATGAGCCCCACATCGGGCTTCCCGCTCAGCAGGGAGTCTGCCTCTCCCTCTGCCTGCTGCCCGCCCCCGCCCCCGCCTGTGCTCTATATCTCTTTCTCTCTCTCTTTCTGACAAACAAGTGGTGAAAAAAAAAATCGGTGATGATTACTGCATTTGCTATTTCTTGGGGGAAACTTACATCAGTGCCTCATTTTGCATTGCTGTTGTACATTCTTTTCGTAACCCAGAACCATTACGAAACCGCACAAACTAATAGCTACTACCTTTTGTTAAATACTTTCCTGGAGGCTGGGTCCCCATTTGTGTGGCCTGAACATTCCATTTATGCTCAAGGCCACCTTAGGACTATAATATGATTATCTCCATTTTACACATAAGAAAAATGAAGATAAGTTTGGGAAGTGGCCAGTCACACCGCTGGGAGTCACGTCCACCTCACTCCACAGTTCACACTTTAACCACCAAATGATAAGGTCTCCCACCACTGAGTGTCTGGAGTGCCCAGAAGATGTTATCGGCATCGTGAAAGAAAGGACTCTGTTGTGGCCTTGACCTTTGCCCTTTCTACTACTTAACCAAAGGGGTAGCAGGGAGCTCGAGATCAGCTTCACACTCCTGCAGCCGGGTATGCAAAGACAACCCCCCTTCAACAAGGGTTTTTTTTAATTTAAAAAAATTGCAGCTTTTATATGGCACGCCAGACACAGCACTCGGTTGGCTCATTCGTTCTCTGAAGAAACCTTTATAACCTCATACTTTATAACACGTACAATTAACTGGCAATGTAATGCCATTCACTTAATTAGCTCCAACAAGAGTGATTCAGGACCTACGAAGAGCTAGATTCTATATGACTAGGTCCATATTCATAGCAGGCATTGTACGTATTCATGGAATGAGTGGGTCCCTGGGTCCCGAGGTGCTCTCAGTCTAGTGGGGAAAATGTAAAATTGTGGTGCATTATAATAAGAATTATCGTAAAAGTACAAAGTCCAAGAAAGCCTACGACTATTCTCTCTGGAAGAATCCAAAGAGGGCCAACATTTAAATGGGATGTGGAATTTGAACTGGGTCCGGAAGAGTGAGCAGGAGCTCGCAAAGCCGCGAGAGGACGGGAAAGAGAATCCAAAGGGTAAATAATGTAGAGAGGCTTGGCCCGCTGCAGGTGGCAGCAGGCGCCAGCCAGCCCCTATGAGGCTCGGTGGTAGCACAGGAGCTGGGGAAGGGAGGTCGGGCCAGGTCCCGAGGGTCTGGGACACCATCAGTACCCAGGACAATGGGGAGCCATTCAAAGTTTCCGGGCAGAGGAACAGAGCAATTAGAGAAGCCTTTCCTGACAAGGAAAGATCACTCTGGAGGCTTTGTGGCCAGCAGATTAATAGGTATCTGGGTCTGGGTAGATTTTATGGCCCTGAATATTTAACTCAGTGAATTTCCTAAACATGGAAAGTATGGTACATTTTCATGCATTTCTGCCTCTCTCTCTCTCTCTCTCTATGGCAACTAATCTTAATTATCGCAGAATTCGAGTTCAAGAAGCTCTCTCACCTGTTTATCTTCAAAGGGAATAAGTCAAGGGTTTACGTTGAGTATTAAATGTGCATTTTTAGAGGGTTAAGTCTTAATTAAATAGCAGCTAAAGCCACATGCAGGTTACTGAAAGTGTCACTACCTGGAATGATAGGGGGAAAAATATTTTAAAAGTTGCCATGTTGAAGCATTGTTATTAAAAGAACAGAAAATTCCTGCTAAAAGCCAACTCATCGTACCCTGCTATCTACTCAGACTGCTCTAACAAATGCCGCCGCCCAGGTGGCTCGTAAACAACAGAAATTTATTTCTCGCAGTTCTGGGGGCTGGAAGTCCAAGATCAAGGTGCTGGATGGCTGAAGGAGGGCCCTTTTCCGGGTCTCGGACTCCTCGTACCCTCACAGGACAGAAGGGGTTGGGAGCTCTCTGGGGCCCCCGTGACGGGGCATTCATCCCACTCATGAGGCTTCATCCTCACGACCTAATCACCTCCCAAAGTCCTCCCCTCCCGACACCATCACATTGGCCTTTAAGATTCAACCATAGCGGGGTGCCTGGGTGGCTAAGTGGGTTAAAGCCTCTGCCTTCAGCTCAGGTCATGATCTCGGGGTCCTGGGATCGAGCCCCACGTTGGGCTCCCTGCTCAGTGGGGAGCCTGCTTCCCCCTCTCTCTCTCTGCCTGCCTCTCTGCCTACTTGTGATCTCTCTCTGTCTGTCAAATAAATAAATAAAATCTTAAAAAAAAAAAAAAAGATTCGACCATAGCATCGGTTCCATTTACTGCATGTAAACTCACGTCCCTCAGGTCCTCAGAGCACCTTTCCCCATTACAAAGAAAGTCTGTGGAGGAAATATGATCCAGTAGACCCCCTTGTCCCTCCACACCTGCCACCTCCCACCACCCCCCCATCCCCCACCACATATACGGGCACACAGTAACACCCGGTACGGGCGCTGTAGCCCAACTCTGCCATTGTGGTTTAGCTGACACCACAAGTTTAAACAGAGTCATCCCCCAAAGCATGAAAACTGGGGTAACCACCCAGGACAACAGTAAGTGGAAAAGGAAACAACCTCAGTAGGATCAAACAAAAGGGGTGGACCCAGCACCATATAGAATTGTCTATGTGGTCGGTCGGTCATGTATTCGTTCAGAGATCAGCAGGTCTATGCCCAGCTCTGGCCCAGGCCTTGGGAATGTTGAGAAATCAGAAACAGCCCCTCTCCTCAAGAAACATCTATCTTTCTTGATGCTTCCTGTAATTCTGTATCTGCTTAAGCTGTTCAGGGGAGGAAATTGAGGTTCAGAGATGCTAACGCACTCTCAAGACCAAAGACACTATGTAGGGGGAGACTGGGAATGAGGCAGTAAGACCAGGCGAGAGGTGAGCACTGAGCCACTGACTCGGAGCACAAGCTCAGGGGAGCACATGTCATAAAAGAAGTCCCCAAGTCTAGGGGACAAATTTCCACACAGGGACCCCAGGTGAGGGGGCAGACCACTGCCTCGGCAGGAAGCAACGCAAACCATTATGTTCCCCCAAAGACCATCTCAGCACTAAAGTGCATGTGTGTGCAATACACACACGCACACACACACACAAAAGGACTGATCTCCTAACCATAGTCAAGATATTTAGGAAGCAGTGCATATAGTGGTAAAAAGTGTGCAGCCGCTGGAGATGCAAAGGCCTGGGTTCAAATCCCAGCTCTGCTGCTTACCAACTGGGCAAGCTGCTTAATCTTGCCACGTGTTAATAATAATCCCCATCTCAGGGGGTGCTGTGGGAATTGTATAAGGGACAACGCATGGACTGTGCCAGCATAGTGCCTGGTTCTCAGCGACGATCAGTTCAAGTGAGCCGTGACAATACACCCCCAAATACACCCCCAAATGAAACTCAATACACCCCCAAATGAAAACATGATCCGTTCCCACCAGCAGGGTCCTTCTGCACCTGGATTCTCTCTCTGCACGAATTCCCCCCACTCTTGGCCCCATTTCCCATAGGGTCATCCTTCACCTATCAGCCACCTTCATCATCCCAGCTAACACGGCTGCTGTGATTCTGTGCGCACAGGTACTAAGCAAAGAGCTCCAGATCTTTAATTGGGCAGAGAACCCCTTATGAGGAAGGTACCCATCATTGTCTCTATGTTGCCTTTGAAGAAATTGAGACTTGCAGGAAGAAACTTGCCCTGGAGGCAGAGGAGGGGGCCTGGGTGGTGCAGTCTTTTAAGCCTTGGACTCTGGCTCAGACCACAGTCTCAGGGTTGTGGGATCGAGCCCCAGCCCAGCTCAGCGGGGAGTCTGCTTCCTCTCTCTTCCCTCCCCCCGGCAACTGCACTCTCTCTCTCTCTAAAATAAATAAATAAATCTTAAAAAAAAAAGAAAAGAAAAGAAAGAAACTTGCTCAAGGTCACACAGCTATTGAGTGAGAGAGCTCAAATTTTATAGATGGTCTCATTCCAAAGCTCAGATGCTTAAACATTCCACTCTATTTATTGCTTCTCCACCAACCAGTCGCTACCTAAGTCCCGTGGATTCTCGTTCTTTGTTCCATCTGGATCTCATCCCTGTCACTGGCCTGTGGGCACAGCCCTCTCTGCTAAAGCACAGGGAGCACTACGGGCTTTGGGAAGGTGGTATGGGCCACGATGGGGGGCTCTGAATGCCAGGCTGATGGGGGTTTGGTCAACACGGAGTCTCTGAGCGTGAGAAAGGGTGTTGCTCAGCTGGGAGCCACCCCGGTGGGGGGGGGAGGGGGAGGCAGGCGGCATGGGGGGCGAGGGAGGAGCCGGGCCCATCAGTCTAGGTGTGAGATACCGAGGGCCTGAAGCGAGGGGGTGGGGGTGGGAATGAAAAGGCTGCATGCGACAGACATTACCTCACCAGGCACAAATACTCCCGAGGCTGGAACTTGGTTTAATAATTCTGTTACTAGGGCAACAGCAAAAGAATCTGTCTTGGAGAGAACCCAGCGTGGCCCGTTTCTGCACAGAAGCGCGGCAGCTGTAGGCTGGGGGAGCAGGGGTGACGGCGAGCGGCCAGATGACGCAGCAGGATGCACGCACCAGGATTTTCTCAGAGGCATTTTCCTGACCTTTCATCCTCTCTGGCTTTGGGGAGTGGAGAGACCTTTGCCTGAAGCGAGCTCTCCAGGAAGGTAGATAGCTTGCTCCCTGAAGGGGGGGCTATGTGCGCCCGGTGATGGGTTAGCGATCCTGCTCCTGACCCTTGGGACACTGGGGGTCTCGGGCAGAAGGGCTTAGACTGAGAGTCTGCCTGGCGACAGGAGCAAAAGCATTGATCACAAAGTTAACCAGTCGCTCTGCTATCTGCTCTCCCCCACTTTGGTATCACCGGGACCATGGCCGGGCCGTAGAGGGAACTTCTTCAGTCTGTCCAAGGAATTGAAACGCTGGGAAGACCCAGCCGTGGAAGTGGCTTCATGGGCTCTGATGAGAAGTAGGGACACTCCCTGCAAGGCCCACGGTCGAGTCAGCTTTCTTCTCAGGAGCTCCCTGGGTCTCCCCCCATTCGTCCTGGGAATGTCACGATGACACATCCATATCACTCTGGTCCCTCTGACAACCGGCCCTTCCGAAAAACTAACGGGGCTTTCAAAGACGCTAGGAACACTTTGAGACTTAAGAGACCTTCTCACCAACCTCTCTCAGGAGGAATGATCTCCTTTTCAATCGCTATGCCAAATCCCAAGATGGCCTCTCTCCATGGCTTCTACTGGGGAAACCTCTCACAGTGCCCGAGGGGCCTGTGCTCCAAGTTTCTACCTCCTACATTACCTATTTTCCTGAAAATCTGTCCACAAGGAGTGCTGAAGGAGAGACGGGACTCAATTTCCTTCGGTCCTCCTCCTAACCTCCTAGGGCCTCTGTGAGGTACAGATTTCCCCTGAGAGACCACCAAAGGCTTCTAGTGCTTTAGAATTTCAATATCAAAATTCGCTCTTAACGGCAGGCCGGGGGTAGGGTAGCCATGCGGGATTATGGAGACATTTCCAGTAGAGAGGTTCTGCACTATCAGGGGCTTTGATAAGTATGAAATGCCCAGTGGTCTGGCCAATGGATATAGCATGTTCCAGATTACCTTGAAAAGAATTCCTCCTTACGGAAGTGGCTACCCAGGGAATCTGAGTCACCTCAGGCATCGACAAGTCAACGGCTGCTGGCGTTGCCACTCATTCTTTGAGTGAGCTTAGGAAGGTTGCTTTTCCTGTTAGCTTCCTTGCCTGCAAAAGGAAGAAAATCATACAACATAGTATCAAAGGTGAATGTAAGACTTTGAAGCTGAGAAGTGTTGTCAGCCTTCTGAAAGACAAGGAACCCCAAAGGGTAACTAGATCACATATCAACAGTGGTTTGGTCTGGCCTGAAGTTAATGGACCATTTAGGGCTAGGAGGGGACAACTCATTCCCCAAAGCCTGTAAAAAATAATAACGAGCATTTTGAGGCATTTGTGTCTGTGGTGATGGTATAGCTTAGTAACCAAGAGCGTGCACTCAAGAGTAAAACTTCTGCCGTATCCTGCCTTTGTCACCCATCAGCTCTGTGACCTTGGACAAACGACACCTCTTAGAGTTTCTTTTTCTTCACTTACAAGATGGGGTCATGCCCCATGACTCACTGCATTGCTGGGAGGATCCCATGCCTGGCGAGTTGTATGGTAAACGGTAGACACTGTGTTGTAGTAAAGCACATTCAGTCTTTAGAACAACCCCGGAGAAGCAAGATTTGGCATCCTGATTTTATCAAAAAGAAAACATGTCTATAGAAGCTGAAGCACTTGCCCAAAGTCACTCAGCGAGGAGTCTTCTCCTTCTGAAGCTCATACAACACCAGCTGTGTCTCCCGTGTGAAAGAGAGTCCATGTTCTCCTCCCAAATCAAGGGGCTCGGGCAAAGTCAGCGAGTTTCAGGCATAATGACTACTCCACAGAAGTCTAGCCATGGACAATAGTATATAGGTTTGTTAGAAGCTGAGAATGTGATCCAATGCCCCCCCCCCAAAATGGTATGTAATTTCAAGACCTCCCTTGGCTTCCTCTGGAGAATGAATGCTACAGAAATGTAGCATGTGGAGAAGGCCTGAAAACAAAGGCATCCCTGGGGAACATGGCCACGGGAGGGATTTCCACTGGCCTGAACCCTGTAAGGGTCCAATCTCCTAAGCGAGGACTTCAGCAGCCTAAAGGAAAAGGCAAAAATAGCTCATACCAGCTGCTACTAAAAATAGACCAAGGTTCACAGATAGATAGATGATAGGTGATAGACAGATACATATATACATAGGCAGACAGATAGATAGACATATTTGGCTCTTAGGCCCCAGCCCTCCTGACGTATTTTAGGACTTCTGTTCTCTTTCAAGACACCTTTCCTGTTCATTTTCATCTGCTTTCCATGGGACTTCCCCAAGCCCTATGGCCGCTGAGATGACCCCGCTGAAAAAGACATAGGCAGTGTCAAAAGTCTGGAGTGAACTGGATATCAAAAGCAGCTCCCACATCAAAGTGCTTGAAATTCTGACATTCTTGAGACCGTACCCACTAAATTCCTGGCCCGGGAAGCAGAACACAGTCCTGACTTTCGTGCCCCTAGGTTGCTAGGCTCACGTAGAGTCCTGCATTGAACATATAAGCAGTTTTAACTTAAGAAAATGGTACAGGCATGTCTTTCTGGTTTTCTCCTAAGCAAATAAAAGCATGCAAGAACTCTATTTCTCCTAGCCCGTGTCCCCACGCCTCTGGGTGGAATACCTACTGTGAAAATTTACGGACTGCTTACCCTGTGCCAGGCACGGTATGGGTGCTGGAATCTCTGTCCCTAGCGCTGGGGTCTTAAGACTCCAAACATCTGTCCTCCCCTGCACGGACAGGGTCTTGCTGGCCCTTTACATTGGGGGTTGGGGGGAGGCCCTCAGAGAGCATCCTGCCTTGTTTTCTAGAAAGGAAATCAAGGCCCTGGGAGGGACAGAAACCGAGTGCCCCGGTCATGTGCCCTTTGCTCTACCTCACCTTGCCCTTTTCCTCTTATAACATCAGGGACTTATAGGTCAGGAGAGGCTGTGGGGAACACACTAACCCTCGAAAGGGATCATTAAGCGGGGAAAGCAGTGACTCTGTCAGATAGAGCTAAAAATAGGAGCCGGCCCCAGACCAGCCCCAGCTAGTGAATTTGAACCTGAGAGCCAGATGCTCCGCAGCGGGCTCACCTGATACCCCCACCTGCGCTATGGAAGGACGGCCACCCCGGGTCAAGGCAGGGCAGAGGTGGACTCATCAAACAGCTGTAAACACTAAGGGTGACCCAGCTGCTGCTGAAGGTGCACAAGCAGCTCCCTGGGAGAGCAAATTCTGTTTCTGCAGCCACCTGACCCAGTCGGGCCACAGGGTGTAAGCAAGAAGGAACAGGAAGGCTTTTCTACAGGAGTTTGGAAGTCCTAAGGAGAGCTAGAAATTCTCTAGTTCACCTCCCTCCCTATAAAGATGAGAAAAATAAAGCCCAGAGACATTAAGCAACTCTGCCAAGGGCAAACAGCCTAGTTCGGAACTTTCCAAAGCAGGATCCCTGAAATAATAGTCTCATAGATGTTCCTTGAAGAGAAATTATTTTAAAGGTTCTGAGATCAGGTAGTGGGGAAAGGCTACATTCTCTATTCACCTTTGTCTTGTCCACTCGTTCTCTATTCAGCAAATACGTACTCAGTCCCGAAAAGAGGAAGGCACTTTAGGATCTGGTTTAACCTGGCAAAGCTGAGACCAGCCTGTGGGTATGCAGACCTCAGGAGCACAACACACACAGGTACCACGGACAAAAGGACTGTTCCTTGACGTTAGCTGTTCCCAATGCTGTTAAAAGGGCAATGCTCCAGAAAGAGACATAGCTGACCGGTGTCGCCAATAACTTTTAGGGTACTTCATTTGTCCGAGGCTTTTCTAAATGAGAACAATTGCCATCCTAAGGCCAAACAGCTAAGCCTGAGCCAGAGGCTGTCTGGAAAAAGTCTGCCCCGCGAGGAGGCTAGAAATTAAACAGGGAAACATGGAGACACTGGCTTCCCTGGGAAGGAAAAGTCAGAAAGAGGGAGAGAGGCGTAAAAGAAAAGGTGGAAAGTGGGTAAAATCACTCCATAAGCTTTGGCAAACCGGTGGGCGATCAGCTCTCATTGGAAGGAAACAGATGGCAGACCCAGCCCACTGGGAATGCAGCCTCCCCGGCCCCACCCCCTCCAAGCCACCCCCTCCACTCGCCGGCCCCTCCCCCCACGACCGGGGGTGGGGTGGGGGGGGAACCGTCAATCGGGAAATTAATTCTTAGGCCCATAGCCTTCATGGGCCACATTCCTCTCCCAGGCAATCATATAAGATCCAGCAAGGAACTTTTTTTTTTTTTAATTATAAGGAAAGGGTGGCTCCCCTATCAATAAAATGCTGCTTCAATTAGTACAACTATTCTTTGGGTCATTATTTTAAGTGTTTGAAATGTCTACTTAAATAAGGTCACTTTCAATTTGGTAAACACTCCTAAGTCATCATCTTAATTCACAGCCAGTCACCCTAGGAATGCTGAGTAAGTAAACATAATCAAGCATTAGCTAACCAGCCACAAATCCACTTGAGTTTATTAATTTCTCCCTTGGCAGAGAAGCAAGAAAAGGGAACAAACCATCAGAGACATTCACGCATCATTCATTCAATAAATATTTATTACATACCAGGTGCCAGGCACTGTGCTAAGCTAAATATAGGTTGCATTATTTTATTAATATTCAAGCTAAGTTTTATATCAAATCCTATTTTCCCCCAAATATAAAGCTTAATTCCTGAGGTGCTCTGTCTTCATTTCTGCCCAGTGTGCCTTCCTCCATGGAGTAAATGATACACCCTAACTCTTAAGCTCCAGACTCTATCCCTCCCTCCAAAAGACCCCCCTCCCATCATCCCTCAAATAGTTAATGAATATAAACTCCCACTAGAAGCTCTAGAAAGGCACTATTTTAAAAGTCTAGGAGAATAGTAATGGTAAGAAATAGTTCATATCATTGCACTCAGATTTTTTTTATACGTTTGGGTTTTTTGTTAAGGGACATACCTTATACTTGCTCTAAAGGCTTTTTAAAATACTAGCACACATATATATTCCAAATGCAGACAGGGCTGTAGGCATGCTAGGGAAGCAGCCTTAAGAGGACCACCTTATCAGAGGAATTCCCTTTCCTCACTTCAAAAGAGGCTCCCCTTTCCCATCCTCTCCCAACACCACCAAGAACTGGCACCCATCCAAATTCATTTCCCAAGGAAAGGACCCACTCGGAGAACTGACCTTAAGTCACTTTGCTCATCAGTAAAGGAGGGAGTTGGGCCGGCAACTTCCAAGGTCCCTCTAGCCTGTGGATTAGGGGATTCAAGCTAACCTAATCCACTACACCTCCTTAGAGAGCTGGTACACACACACACACACAAACACACACACGTGAACCCCGGCACAGCCCCCCACCCCCACGCTGCAGGCCCTGATTCCCCCAGGGACAGCCAGCTTACCGAGACAAAACACCCCCACACCACCCAGAAGGAGCAAGAGGCAGGACTCTCCCTCCCTCAGTCAGGCAGTCTCCTGAGGCTGCTGACATCACAAAGGTGTCAACTGGCAACCTCATTGTCATGTGGCTCTCCCCTGGCTCCCCTTCACTTGCAAACGCAGGGAAAGGGTGAGACCTTTCAGAGCCGCCAAGCGGGCAAGCTTCCAGCGGCAGTCTGGGAGTGAGCTTGCCGCCGAGCCACCAAGCCGAGCGGCGGGGCACGGGGCCTCGCGTTTCAACTTCTGTTCAGTTCTCCTGTAATGGAAAATTGCTTTGCACAAAGCTAGAGTGTTACCGTTCTTTCCAGCGCCCCTCCCCCCCAACCCCGCCCCCTCGGCAGCCTTCTGATCAGAGGGACAGCGCCCGCAGGAAGGTGGAAGGAGGGTAGTTGCGGCTTCTTACTATGTCCCTTGCCTCAGGCCCTGGGCCCGGGTGGTTACTCTTTTCCTTTGGAATGGGACTGGTCTCGGGGTCAAAGTGTCCAAATAATTGTGAGTGTCAAGCCCAGGAAGTGATCTGCACAGGAATCCAGTTAGCTGAGTACCCCCCCGACATACCCCTGAACACCCGGAAGCTGTACTTGAATGATAACCGCATCACCTTTTTGCCAGCGATGAATCTAGGACTCCTCAGTGACCTTGTTTACTTGGACTGTCAGAACAACCTGATTCGCGAGTTGATGGATTATACCTTCGTTGGGGTCTTCAAACTCATCTACCTTGATCTCAGCTCCAACAACCTAACCTTCATCTCCCCATACAGTTTCTCCGTGCTCAGCAACCTGGTGCAGCTGAACATCTCCAACAACCCTCACCTGTTATCTCTGAACAAGTACACTTTTGCCAACACCAGCTCTCTGAGGTACCTGGACCTCAGAAACACCGGCTTGCAGACCTTGGACAACGATGCCTTCCAAAACCTCGTAACACTACAGACCCTGTATCTGAGTGGAAACCCGTGGAAATGCAACTGCTCCTTCCTGGACTTCACCATCTACTTAATAGTGTCCCATCTGAACCATCCAGGTGAGGGTTTGATTGGGTGTGGGGACTAGGAGGATGATGGAGCAGGAGGAATTAGTTCCAGAAAAGGTAAAGTCAAAAGATGGTCAGGATGGGAGAAAACTCTGGGGGAAGCTGATCGAAAACATTCTTATTGCTCTGCAGGATTCACCCTTGGGTTGACTGGGGAGGCAATAGGGTCCGTAGAAAAAGTTCTGGAGGAGGAATCCAAAGAGCTGAGTTCTGGTCCCAAACTCAGCACTGACCAGCTGGCTGCCCTAGGGACAGACCATGTCTTTGAGCCTGAGTTTCCTGATCCATCAGGTGGGGATAATACTATGGCCGGACGTACGATGCTGTCGTGTCAACATAAAATGGTGTGTGTGGAAATGATCCCGTTCTTTCGCTGCAAAGTAACCAATTCAGGGACACTATATTCCATTGTGTTTTAATCTGTTTGACTCAGTGACTGAATTTTTCCAAGATCCAAAAGTAAATTCAGTCATGCATAGGCCATCCAAAAGCCAACAGTATACTGGACAGAAGAGAAAGTTCAATTGAGGTAGGGGGAGGGGCACAGGAGCTCCCCAGACAATGAGAGTGGGAGTGGAGAGAAGGGAGAGGAGAAGGCTTTTGATGGCTCCCTTGTCTTCAAGATATTAACCCAACAAAGAAGGAGGGAATGGCATGCATCCATGAAGAACAGGTCACCAGTGCCCACTCTGTCCCAAAGGGAGATTCCAATCTCACAGGCAGATTCTCAAGTCTTGCCTGATAGATTTCTAAGCCGGTTGCTGCCACTCTCTCCACTGCCCCCACCCCTCTGCTATGGGCCCCTGGGCACTCCAATGCCTCAACCCCCTCTTCTTTTTAGTGACTTTTCTGTCCTGTCCTCATCCTCCAATTATCACACTTTACCAATATCACCTTCACTCAGGACTTCAAGGAAATGGGAAATGACTCCTCATAGAAAGCCTGGAGCCATGGATATAATCTGGCATAATTGGGCTTTGGATTCAAACCCTCTCAAAACCATGTCATCTCTCCCTTCCCTGAGTGTCTGTTTTTGAAAATATTTTCATGCACCAGCTCCCTTCCCTGCGTGTTTGTTCTTGAAAAATATTTTCATGCGCCAGCACCTGCCAAAGCCTCCACCATGAAGTTCTTGCCCGGGGGGCCATATCCCAGAAAGATTCCTGGCCAAAATGATAGGCTTTAAGGGGATCTGGGGAAGAGGGAGCTGAAGGGTGGCAGCAAGTGAAAATGTGCTCTCCTGGCCTTCCTTCCAATTGATGGGTCTTAACATGTCTTCCAGGCAGGGCCTGGACGATGGTGAGGCAAGAGAGTTTCCAGGGATGCAAAATTCAGGGAGACAGTGAGAGTGTGTGGCTCCTTACATTTCGTGCCCTAGGCACCTGCCCCAGCTGTCAGGTATCCAATCTGAGTTAGAATAAATCAAAAGGAAAGAACTTCATCAGACCATCTTCTTAAGAGTACGAATCATAAAAGAATGAAGGAGCAGTTATCTTGGGTAGGTTGCCTTATCTCTCCAGAGATGGCTTCAACTTTTCTCAATGACCAGTGTAATGGTGACTTCTAGAAAGCTCTCTAAAAGAGGGTCACTATAATCACTCTCATGTATTAAATGTGATTCTCCTGGCCATGTTCATGTACCTAGCCTGAGAAGAAGCTTCCTCTTCTCTTGCCCCCTGTCCACCATAAGTATATATTTCCCTTTAGCAGAGCCCACCAAGTAGCCAGGAGGCCCTCCTACCCTGGCTGAAAAGGGAGACCTAGCTTGGCTTCTTCCCCGGTCCCAAAGCCTACCGCTTCACCTGCCGTCAAATCTCCCTCAGTCAAAATTCTGCTTACAGAGTTGTGTCTTCTCAGAATGCTCAGGCTCACTGCTTTGGACTCCTTGACTCATTTCATTCTGGGATTGAATAGGATTATAAACCGGATCTGTTTCACTGTGTGTTTTCGAAAACACGAGAAGCGGGTATCTATCTTGTCAAGCTCATAAGCTCCTCATGAACGAAGAGTCTGTTCTTTTGAGGTAGACAAAGCTTTTATCTGCTGGCCAGGATGAGCGCCCCTCCCCCAAAACACACCCACGACAACTGCTGATCTACTCATCTCTCTCTGCTGTTTGGTGGCCTAGAGGAACCCTCTCAGATCACTTCATGCAGAACTATGGTCTCATTGTCCTGGCTAACAACTGTTATCTCTTGCAACACTAATAAGCCCAAGGCCACACATAGATCAATTTATCTTTGTAGAGAGCTTTCCAGCTGCTAGAGTTTTTTTCCCATGTGAAGTCTGATTTTTCTTTACTTTGAGTATCATACCGACTCTTAAATTTTGTGCTGTAGGCCTGTGGAAGAGGTTAGGATTGGTATTTTTAACCCTATCATGAAAGAGTTGAGAAAACAGACTGGCCCAAAATCAGATGGCTAGTAAATGGCAAAAAAAAAAAAAAAAAAAAAAAAAGATTTGAACCTCCTGATTCAGGTCTTTTTTCATGAGACTACTAATATCTTAAATCCCTGAAATCCATGTTAACTATGATCCTATATGTCAGTTTAATTATAAATATAAGCCATGTTATAAGCATATGGCCACAGCGTTTAAATTACAGCTTTATTTCCTATCTGACTACACATGGAACTCACCCAAGATGATGTCCAGTGGCTAATGAGCTCTAGCCATCATAAACTCATCACATACCTGCACACTCCTTACAGTTCCCAAGTTCACCCCAACCCACCCCAACTCCCAAAAAAGGAGCCTAACCTCAGTGTTTGCTCACCTTTGCATCTCAGTCAGTCTTGCTGTCCCTTCCCACACATACACACACACACCCCATCACAAACATACACATAAACACATGTGCAAACACACATACATACACCCACATACATACAAGCACAAAGATGTGCCCATACACACATACTATACATGCATACCTATATACACGCCTGCTCACATACACAACCCACATATTACACACACATGACACACATCAATGTGTAGATACACACCCACACATGGAGAGGCACACACAGACACAGTAGAATTCATAGATGCTTCTCTTGCCCTTTAGCCAGCCCTCAACACAATGGAAGATATTTATTTCGTGTGACTCTCACATGATCCATGCCTCTGTTAAGTGGAAATATCTTTGCAATTGACAAATGCTTGAGCTTAGGCCCACCTCTTATACCACGTTGGCTATGAAAGGGTGATCTTCGGCACCCTCTAAAATGGGGGTATACATCTCTCTCCCCGTGTACCCACATTGAGGGATCTAAGAAGAATCTCTGTGAAATGAGCTGAGTAACGTGGTTATTTAGAAAGAAGAATCCAAATTAAAGATGAGTTTCATTTTAGACTCAGGAAGATACTGAACATTAGTATTAGGAGATTTGCCCTGTGGGACAGTATTAAGATCAGCATGACAGTAGATCAGCAGTATAGAAATCCCTTGAAAAGCAAGGCAGTGAAGTCAGGAACTTTCATGCTACCATTCAGTTCATCTGTTCATCCATGTAAGTATCTATTGAGTCCTATTATGTGCCCAACAAGTGCTCATGGAGAGAACCTTCAGCTGTGTGTGGAGACTCACATGACTATGGTCATCTGCACCATATATGTCCCATGGTCCAGTCAGGGACAGCAGAACTGTCCTACTGGACAGAGCAGGACAAAAGAGGCCACCAGGTGCCTATTGGGTGGACCAGGCACTTGAGACAGCCTCGTGGCAGCTGGGGAAGGGCAGCTGCAGACAGGGGAACCCAGTGTTAAAGAGCTCGGGCTGAAGTGAAACAGACCTGAATTATAACCCTAGCCCTGCCACTTGCTATTTATAGGATATCAGAGAAGTTACTTAACCTCTCTGAACTTCAACTTCCTCATCTTTCAGACAGGTATAATAATAGAACCAACCTATCTAGGCTGCTGAGATGAGAACGCTTACAAACTGCCATTAGCATTAAGTCTTGCACATCAAAAAGCATTCGATAAACGAATAGTTGGCAGATGTAGGAAAGATACAGGGTACTTAGGAGAGCAGCAGACATCAGTCAGGTGACCCCGGGATAAGCAGTAGACCTCAGGAAGCCTCGGCACACATGGAACGAGAGGACAGTGTACCCTGTGCAGGAAACATGACTACAGGGATGCATGGGAGGGGGGATATAGACAGGATGTTGAAAGGTGAGCACCAGGTCCCAGGGCTCTAATTTCTGGGAAAATGGGACAGAGGGACTCTTAGAGGGAGGTGGGTATTGGACAAGTTATGAAGGTAGGAGTTCAGACTGGGGAACAAAACCAGAAGCCTGAATCAAGGCTTGGTCTCAGCCTGGACCAGAAGACTCAGGGCTGGGCCAGTAGTAGCAAAGTGGTTCTTCCGGAGTCTGGAACTGGGGTTCTACCTAAAGACAAGCCCCACTTGCAGGAACAGGCGTGGACATGCAGACAGCTTTCAAGGGATGAGGGCAAGGAGGTCCAACTGCAGGGCAGACATGACCTGGAAAGCAAGAAGTCACCTACATGGTGTGATACTGTTATCTGAAGAGGACATTCCCCCATCCACTGCCTACCACTGAGCTAAAATTAGCCATTAGAGAGTTACCCCTTTGAATCCCCCAAAGTGCCCAAATCTTGGAAGAGGACCCTGCAAAAATATATGAACTCCTGGGCTGAATAATACCAGTGCCCTCAAGCCTTTATCAGCTCTCACATCAGAGGCAGAAGTGAATTCTTGAGAAATACAATTAGCTAAGATTAATTCTGCAACAGTGGGGAACCTTAAAGGAAGCCGAGGTGCAGGAAAGAAATGGGGAGATCTTAAAACAAAAGATGTGAAGGCAGTAGTGTGTCCTTCCCCTATGTCCCTATGTTGGCTCAGTTGACCCCCATAAAGGGGCTGTAGAGAAGGCTAAATGTTTATTCACCTTTTTTCATCATAAAGCTACACTGAATATGAATATCAAAATTTTCCCACATTGGCAAGAGATTTGGTGCTATTATTAAAGGTCTTCATTGAAAGACACCCTCCAATGATATACTCACCAGATGCACTGAAAACCATTCCGTCCTCAAAGAGCTTACCTACTCACTTTGCAAACATGAAAATCACAGCAGAAATGGAGGTGAGTTATAAAGGGCTGGTCACCCAGATGCTCTGATCAATGCAGAGTTAAAAACAGACCCATAGATTCCATTTTCTTTTTGGCCTTGGTCAGCAGATAGGAGGTCTCATTCCTGGCTGGAACTGTAATTTCCCAGGTATTAATGCTCTTTGAAGGTGAGAGTGGCAATTAAGCTCTTCCCAGGATAGAGCTGCCTCGTAGGACAGGGTTGAATGCTTCAGGAGATGCTCTCAAAAGCTCACACAACTCTAAGCTCCTGGACATAAGGATCCTGGCCTCTATCCTGTCTTCTCCCAAAGTCTAGTCTAGTGCTGTCCAACAAAAGTCTCTGCTGCAGTAGAAATGGCCCATATCTGTGCTGTCCAGTATGGTAGCCATTAGCCCCATACAGCTATGGCGCTCTTGAAATTAGACTAGTGCAACTGAGGAACTGAATTTAATTTTACTTTGTTTTAAATCATGTAAGTAGCCCCATGAATGACCACTGGCCACCATGTTGGTCAGGGCAGCCTTTTAATATAAGATGCTTGAGCTGGAACTTTAGAATCTCACTTCCTCCCAGGTAAGTGGCTATAGAGTACACCCAACATGGAAATCTCCTGACATCCAGATTCAGTGTTCCCTCTCCTAATGCCATGACCTCTCCTTACTCTTAGACACACCCCGGTCCATTCGGTCCATTCGACTCTGAAATATTTGTGGTATGTTCCTTATATGTGCAACATTGTATTACAAAGCTGGAGTGCTTTCATCACAGAGAAAAGAAGCCATAATTGCCATCTTTAATAAGACAATCTTGGGATACAAGAGAGAGAAAACACAATTGAAAGCCAAGAGGTCCTGTCCTGGTCCCAGCAATGCCACTGGGTGAGGTAGGGCAAGTCCCTTTCCCTCTGAGACTCACTTATCTTTGAAATAAAAAGAGAGTAGGATTAGATATTCCCTAAAGCCCCTTCTAACTGGTAGTCTATGGACCTAAATGGAAAGATAAGGTGCACTTAACTATAGGAGGAGAGCAGTGATCTGCCGACAGGGTCCCAGATGGGCAATGCAATGGATCAGTGTTGATGTGGAGGCATTCCTGGGGAAGCAGGCCACAGTCACATAATTAGGACATGCACATGATTAGGAACCAGGCAGCCTCGACCTCCTGCATCGTCCTACCTGCCGTCTTAACCATCATCTACTTGACTAGAACAATGCCTCCATCCCCAGGGGACTCAGTGCCCTAGACTGTCCTCCCAGGCCTGGCCTGCTCAACCAGTGGTTCTCAAATTCCAGTGAGCACAGAAGCCCCAGGCCCCATATCCAGAGATTCTGGTTTGGGACAGTGCAAATCCTTAGGCCATATTTTGAGAGACCCTATGACAATGGCTTCTGTTCTACATCTACAGCAGCTGCTCCCACTGGTGAATAAATTGATTTGCGCCGGGATGCTGAGTGGCTAATAATGTTTTGACATGTCTCCCTTAAGGGGCATTTGCAACATGACAGAAAACAACAAGAAACAGTGAGAGTTCGGAAAGTGACAGACTGCCAGGGGTAGAAGTGGGGGTGGTTTGGGGCCAGAGTGTCCCTCTCCGTCAGCTCTTAAATTATCGTCCTTAAGCAGTCCTGGGTGACCCAATGGTGGGGCCCACAAATCAGAGAGGAGTCTGGGCAGGAACGCTGCAGAGGCAGGGGACAAAGCCACTCAGGGACATCTGCCGGGAGCAGATGGGTTGGGTCATGTGCTGTTCCGGGTCCACGTCATCTCGAGGGCATTTTGAGCCGAGAACATCTTAGTTTCATTCCAAGGCTACTTCATCCTGTATTCAAGGCTGCTGTAATAGGATAATGGCCCCATTTCAACCCACCAAGTACAAAGTCATCTACAACTGTGCCAAGACTTAGATTTCCAGAATGAATTCAGGTCCTCGCACTCTTCCACTATTAATGCTAACCCATCTTCTCCATCAGAGAAATTGCAGCAAAGACCTGACGCCCAGAACGGGAACAGCTGGGCAGCAGACATTTCCAAGGCCGTCAGCTGCTCGGCCAGCCTGTCTCTCCTACCTTCTCACAAACACCCCACTGAGAGCCGGAGGAGCAGCCTCATGAGGGCAATGGGGGGGCCGGGAGGGGCACGATGGGGTCAGTGATCCCTAAACCACCCAGAAGAGCCAAGACGGGAGAGGGTGGCCAGCACACACAGTTTAGGAAGGATCCTGAGTGATTCTCACACACTCTTGAGCTCAGTCCATTTGAGATCCCTGAAAGTAGGTGATCCAAAGTCCCTTGGAGCTCAGACATGCCCGACCTCTGTGCATGGCCTCCCTAGTCACCCAGGACCACCTCCGGAAGGCAGCCGGGCAAGGCTGGCCAAAGCAACCAACCTCAAGCTCCTTATCTCTAGAAGTGAAGAGCTCTCCAGCCTGGAGATAACCCAGCAGAGTGTGGATGTGGCTAGAAAGAGAAACAGGGAGGCAGCCGTGAAGGGCCTTTGAAGGATTCTCTGGGGAACATGCAGTGCACCGTGAGAAGCTCTGAGAGGCAGGCAAGCCCGGGTGCAGGGCTAGGGGGCTGCTGTGAGCATCCAGGTAAGGGAGGAAGGTGGTCTACAGCAGCAGATGAAGAAGTCTAGACAGGTCAGAAGGAACCATTTAAAAGGTAGAAGCAGGGATGCCTGGGTGGCTCAGCCAGTTGAGTGTCTATCTTTGGCTCAGGTCATGATCCCAGGGTCCTAAGATCAAGTCCCATGTGGGGTTCCTTGCTCAGCGGGTAGTCTGCTTCTTCCTCTGCCTGTTGTTCTCCCTGCTTGTGCACTCTCCCTCTGACAAATAAGTAAATAAATTCTTTAAAAAAAAAAAAAGAAGAAGAAGGTAGAAGCAATAGGACTCCAAGCTAAACTAGACCCTCCCAAGTTCCCAGTACTCCCTTCATGACTTCTGGCACAATTCTAAGTAATTAATAGATTTGAATATTTAACATTTACCTTCTCTGATAGACAGTAAGGTCTATGAGAGCAAAGAACATGTCTGAATCTTCAGAAACTAGCTCAAGACCTGACACGGAAAAAAGACTCAATAAATATTTATTGAGAAAATCAATGAATAAATGAGATGTGGAAAATAACAGGAAAGAATTCGCTTGAACAGCTCTGGAGGCTTCCCTGGGATGGACACTCTTGGAGGAGGGGCAGGAAGGAGCTTAAGGGAGAACCATGTCCCATGTTGAGGGTGTTGAGTGGGAGGGTCCCTGTGAACCTTTGTGAACCATGATGCCTTTGGATGTTCTGACCTGAAATCCTGAATGAAGAGTAGAATATATATTTGAAAATCATCAGCTCACTTATGATCACTGAAACCAAACAAAGGATGAGATAAGCCAACAAAAGAGTTTAGAATGGGCGGGGGGCATGTGGGAGAGTAATAGGTCAAGGACAGAAGCTTTGGGGAATGCCAACGTATGGAAGGGCCAAGAAGAGCCAACCATGAAGTGCCCTGGGCAGGAGCAGCCAGGGAAAAGGAAGGAAATCAGAGAAAGGTGGACTCACAGAAGCCAAGAGAAGAAGAGTTTCAGAAAGTAGAAGTAGGTCAAGTAAGGATTGAAAAGTGTCCATCACATTTAGCTACCAAGAGGTCCCTGATGTCTTGGACAGTTCCAGTGCCACGGTGGGAGTTGACAGTGGGTTACAGAATGAACAGGAAGGAAGAAAAGGGGTGCAGAAACAAATGTAAATTTGGGGTGCCTGGCTGGCTCAGTTGGTGGACCATGCGACTCTTGATCTCGGGGTCGTGTGTTCAAACCCCACGTCGGGCATAGAGCTTACTTGAAAAAAAACATGTAAACTCTTCTACGAAGCTTGGCTGTGGACTGAGGGGATAGGGTGATAGATGGAGGGAAACTGTACAAAGGGGGTATTTCTTTTCTTCAGAGCAAAGAGGTCCATGCATGTGTTTATCTGCTGCTGAGAAGGAGTCAATGCAGGGCAAAGACGTGGGACAGGGGGAATAACTGATGTGGAGGCAGGAGTGGTTGGACTCGAGAACCAAATGGAAGGTCAGCCTTAAACTGGGGAAGGCCCCTCCTCTGGGCCTGTGGAGAAGGAAGCAAGGGTAAACATGCGTGGGCCTGAGTGTGAGGATGTGGGCGAAATGGAATCAAGGGGCCCAACTGAGAGTCCCACTTTCTCGTTCAGTAAGATAAAAGACAAAGAACAACTTTATATCTAGAAAAGTACAATTTCTCATGCTGTTTTCTCTCTCTCTCTTTTTTTTTTTGTGTGTGTGTCAATTCATTCTTTTTTTCTTTTTTTAGTTTATTTTTAAATTTAAATTCAATTAATTAACATATAATGTATTATTGGTTTCAGAGGCAGAGGTCAGTGATTCATTGGTCTTATATAATACCCAGGGCTGCTCATGCTGTTTTCTAGGTGATCCTAAAATATCCCTTTGGTCTCGAGATGATCATACTCCCAGTTGAATAGGCAAAACTAATAGGCTCTGGATTCAAAGTACCTGATTTTTAATCCTGCCTCGGTCACTTATGAGCTGGGCCAGATTCTGCACAAGAACCACACTCCTCATCTATAAAATGGCGATAAGTTAGTACCTATTTCTTGGGTTGTTGTGCTAACTAAATGAGATAACCCATGAAGATTTTAGAAGTGCACAGAGTCAGTGTTCGACTAATGTTAGCTGCTGCCATTGCTGGGACAATTCTAGGTGGTGACCGTGGACGCCACATGGGGTGCAGAGAAGGGGGAGAGCCGTGTGGGGGATATAAACAGGGTGAGTGGTGTTCTGATGCTGCCTGCCTTCTGCTGAGGTGCACTGTCCACAGGGAGGCCAACTTGGGCAGGAGGGGGACGCCTAGAGCTTTCGGGGTGGGGGAGGGTGTTTTAAAACCTTCAAAAAGACAGCATAATGTAAAAAAAACGAAGTGTAATGTCAAGGCCTGGGCCCGGCACTGGGCACACAGCTAAGAACAGAAACAGACCTGCTGTCACAGAGCTTCAGCTCTAGCACAGAGGAATAAATAAGCAAATAAGTATATGACATGATGTCAGTGATGATAAGTGCTATGGAGGAAAATACGGGAAGGGAAGGGAGAGAGTGTACTTGGGATGGAAGACAAGGCAGATCCTTTCTGTTGGGTGGTTCTAAGGAGGTGACATATGAGCAGAGAACTGAATAAAGTGAGGGGACAAGCTATGGAAATAAGATGTGGGGTCGGAGGACTTTCTAGACAGAGGGAAGAGCAAATGCAAAGGCCGTGGGGTGGAAAAAGGGTATTAGATGTATTAGAAGGGGAGTTTGGTGGAGACAGATGAAGGAAGGAGACAGAAAATTAGTGAGAGGCCAGATCAGGTAGGACCTCTAGGCCAAGGAGAGGCTTTTGATTTTGTTCTAAGTGTAACGGGAAATCATGAAAGGGTTTTGAGCAGGGAGGCGGCATGACCTATGACCTGCAGAGGGCCCCCGTTGTGGGTGAGAAAGGTTGTAACGGTTCAGGCGAGGGAGGGAGGTAAGGGTCCAGATGACGAGAAGACACAAGAATCAGGATATGTTTGGAAAGTAAGACTAACAGGAATGGCTTGTAGTTTGAGATATGGCTCGTGACGTGAGAGAGGAAGCAAGGAGAGCTTTCTGCGTGGGTGACTGGTGATCGGTGCTTCTGCTACTGAGCTTTTCCCAATTGCCTCTTCTCCATGAGGACAACTGTCCACTACCTGGGTTTTTCTGAGCAGATGGGCAGTTATATTAAGCAGGCTCAGCTCTAGAGCAAACTGAGAAGAAATGAGAATTTGCCTTTAGCTTCTACGAACCAACTGGTACCATCCCCCAGCCTAGCCATGCAGCTGTGTCCTCATCCCCATCAAAACCTCACTCAAGAAAGGTGGTAGCAAGGGTTTCCCCCAGGTAGGGTTTAAGTTGTGAGCTCCTTTGTCAGAAGACTATACACTTTAAGCCTTATTTTGTTGGTGGAACGAAAGGTTCTATCTCCTGTTGGCATTATTCTGGGTACTGACAAGTGCACGAGAAGGGATTAGGAGGAAAAGGGGTCTCTGTACCTCTAGATCATGCCCATATACAACCCCTTAGACGGAAGATCAGTCCTGCAGCCTAAGTACCTCTAAAGCACAGGAAAAATCAGGCTGAACTTCTGGATCTGAAAATCTTTCCTATAATGTTCCACAGTCTATGAATCACTTTTAACCTTTACCAAAATATGGACTCTCTATTCAAGGGAGAAAAATAAATTGTATTAGAGAAGCCCGAATCATCCAAATCTTTACTTTTTCAAGATGCCAGGGATGGTTTAGACCAGGAGTCGGCACTGCTTTCTATAAAAAGCCAGATAGCAAACATTTTAGGCTTTGTGAACCCCTGTTGCAACGCCTATATTTGGCCATCCGTGACCTGAAAGCAGTCATAGAAAGTATGTAAATAAACGGGCATGGTTTTTTCCAAGAAAAATTTACTTACAAAAATAGGAGGCGGGTTGGATTTGGCCCATGGAGTTGGCTGAACCTGGGCTTATGCCATCCAGGGGAGACAGACAGGTGATGAGAAAAAAGGCGCTCTCAGTAGGAAAGGTAGAAGAAGCCAGTGCTCAGAGGACCACGCATGAGGGCCGAGAACAGGGCCTTGCTGGCTGGTTGGCTTTGGCATTGTTGGGCTGCTATGTGGTCCAATCTAGGTTCCCCTCGACAGAGTCATTTCCTCTGGGCCACCTAGAGTGTAGCAAGATAAGAGTAGTCCTTTCAAATTCCAGTCAGGAACTGGTCCTAAACAGCAAGGCCAAAGACACAAGAGTTTAAGAACTGTCGTATAAGGTCATACCAAGAGCCCACCCATTCTCCAACAGACATTTATTGAGCATCTACTGTGTGCCAGGCACTAGGGCTACAAAAGCAAACAAAGAGGGCCTCTGCTCGCAAACAGCTCTCTAACACTAACTGGGGAGGAGTGATAAGTACCTTTTGATGCCATGCCCACAGCACCTGCGTCCTCACTTGTCCCCAACTGTACTTACCCTCACTTCCTTCTCTGCAGTCTCTGAGGACAGAAGAGTGCCCCTTCCCAGCTCAAGACTTACCCCTCCTTTTAGTCCTGGGGACCATCTCTTTCTGATTCTTCTGGGACTTCATATCCCTTGGTTCACTGAATCTTCTCCAAACCCTTTCAAGGGAAGTGGGATTAGTACTTGTCTAGTGTAGAGTCCAAGGTGGCAAGGGGTTAGCTGACCCACCTATGGTCTTCTATGTCCTCGGGTTCACTATCCTCTAGCTGAGCATTTTGGCGATGACATTGACCCCAACAGGTATCAAAAACATAACATTTCATTCATTCAACAACCATGCTTTGAGCTCGAGTCTGGGTGAAGCACTGTTCTAGGTGTTAAGGGTATAACAGTGAACCACACAGACAAAAATCCGAGTCTTCATGGAGTTTATAGTCTAGTGGGCAGAGGCAGACAAATGAGTGCGACATAAATCCACGTCCTTGACAAATATACAATGAGCTGGAGGAAAAACAAAATAAGACAAAGTACTATATGTCTAGTGATGTTCAGGTAAGCTAAGGCCTAATAAGGAGAAATGCGGGACTCAGGTCAGGCCTTTCTCGGGGTTCAAGGTAGAAGTCTCATGGCAAAGTGGTGACGCCGATAGAAACCAGTGCTGCACTCTCAGTAGCACGTACAGTTTAGTAGAGAAGGGAGTCTCCAAATTCCATCCTTCAGTGTATGTTGTCACCATGTGGAGATTCAACCCTCCACTCAGTCCAGATGCTTCCTGAGCAAACGTACCAGCACACGGGGCTCAGAGCCTGCACTTGGCTCCTTGGGAGCCTGCAGCAGACTACAGGACAGAACTGGGGTCCCTGCAGGCCAAGAAAGGAGCAGTTTGTCTTGGAACCACTGGATTCATACCAGGTTTCTGAAAGGGAGGCTTCCTGGGCTCCTGCACTAACAGATGTGATTCTGAGCCACAGAAACTCTTGCTCCTGCAGACACATGATTATGACAAAAAGGTTTTCTGCCTGGGAGTAACATGCTATGTGTGGAAATAAACAAAGTGGGGGATGGAGGGTAGGGGGTTTTGTTTCCTTAGGAACTATTTGCAGGAAGAATTTAAACATTAATGACACCTGTAATTGTACCTGGGAGCTTTAACTGGGACAAATGCCCTGGGCCCACGGAATGGGACTGAGAGAGGGAGGACATGGGGGCTAGTCACCTGTTTCTAATATGAACAAAGGTCCTGGAGTTGTGTGGTGCACAGCATGTACAACTGTACTTGGTAGCCTTTTGTCAGAGGAAAAGAAATCAAGAAAGTCAGAGAGGGAATAACTGATAAACAATTTATTCATTCTGTAGCATGGGAATAATTAAAACTGCTCGGCGGGGTGGTCAAGAGTAGAGTTTAATTTTGTAAAGCACCTTCTATGATGCCCAGCACACATCAGGCACTCCAGGATCAGTAGATGGGCCTATAATCTCTAATGACATTATAGGACCAGAATAGGAAAATAATGTGTGACTATCAAACTAATAAAGAGGAAATGAAATAATAAAATAAAAGGCAACAAAGTAGAGAGAAACAGACATAAAACTAAGTGGGACCAATTGAAAACAAATATATCAGTCTAACATTAAATGTTAATGGAATAATTACAATACAAAGTTTGCTAGACTGGATGGAAAACAAAACCCAGCTACATGCTACTTACAAAAATATGTCTTCAATATAGGAACATAGAAAGGTTAGAAATAAAAAGATGGCAAAAGATAAACAAGGCAAACACTAACCAAAAGAAATTCGATGTAGCCATACTGATGTCAAAGACAGTAGACTTTAAGGCAAGAAGCATTACTAGAAATAACGAGAGATGTTGCTCAGTGAGAAGAGGGTAACTCTACCAGGAAGAGGAAACGGTTAGAATTTTCTACACATCTAATAACATGTCTTCAATATATGTAAAGCAAACCATGACAGAGCTATATGAAGAAGTAGTAAATGCACAATCAAAACTTGGTGAGTTGAACATCCTTCTTGCGGTAACTAATAGACAATTAATAGACTGATAGTAAGCAAGAGACAATAGTTTTTATAGATAAAAAAATCAGTAGAGATATAAATGACAAAGTCAACAAAGATACAGAAGACCTGTATAAAGTCACAATCTAATCGGCATCCATAGAACGACACACTCAGCAGAGACAAAATACACATCTTTTGGGGGCACATGCAAAATTTACTAAGATTGACTTTATGCTCAGCCAGAAAGCAAATTCTCAATAAATTTCAAAGGCCTGAAATCATAGAGAGTATGTATCTGACCACAGTAGAATTAAAGTAGAATTCAACAATAAAAATATTACTAGAGGGGCACCTAGGTAGCTCAGTCGGTTAAGCATCTGCCTTCCGCTCAGGTCATGATCCCAGGGTCCTGGAATCGAGCCCCACATCAGGCTCCCTGCTTCTCCTTCTGCCAGCTGCTCCCCCTGCTTGTGTACTCTCTCTCTCTGTCAAAATAAATAAAATCTTTAGAAATATATATATTACTAGAAAATCCCCCCCAAATTAAATATTTCTTTCAATAAATGATACCTCTTACTAATAAGAACAAGAATGATCAGACATGGATTCTGTCTTCAAGAGTTTTGTCTGTCTGGTCGGGGAGAAAAGATACACTCCTTCTCTGGCCAGCAGCCCCCAAGCAAGGGAGAAGTGTCACAGGCACAGTAAGAACGCTATGGTGGGTCCAGGAGTGGGAAGGACCCCATGCAGTCTGAGCTACGAGGGTGAGGGGCTGTGGGAACACCCCTAGGAGTGCATACATTCACACCGGACATCAAGGAAGGACTTGATCAGGCAAGAACTGGAGGAAGAAGCATTTGATACAGCAAGAGCAGGGTTGCAAAGCTAGCTATCGGTAAGGGCAAGACACAAGCAAGGAATTAAGAGTTTAATTTGACTGGAGCAAAGGGTGGGCCACGGGAGTGCTGGGAAGTGGGGAGGGCGATGGCGAGGTAGAAGGGGTGCGGACACAGAGGACTCTGAGACCCGGGCCAGGTGGTCGGGATGTTATTCTCAGGCCTAAAGGGGAGTTGGAGGAGGGTTTTGAGCCAGAGTTTGCCCGGAAAGAGCTGTGCTTGAGGAAGAGAAATCTGGCAGGGGTGTGTGAAATGGTCCAGAGCTGGGCAATGGGGAAAGTGGAGTTAGGGAGACCTGCCAGGAGAGCTCCCACCTTGCCAGTGAGTGGGGAATAGGGAGGAGGAGAGAATGCAGAGGTAGAAAAACCCAGGCCTCCCTCCCGGCAGAGCCACCCACATTCCGCACTTAAGAGCAACCTAACAAAGCCTTCAAATCACTGCTAATTGCCCCTTTCAAGGTAATGCTCCCAAAAGGGACACGGTGTTTCATGTTTAGTCTGCTGCTCAAGCCCCAGTTTGAAAGCTGAATCTTCTTAAAATAGAAGGAGATAAATCCCCGACCCACAGAATCCCACATTTTCCTTTTGCCAATACATCTTTCTTTGTAGAGTCCCCATGTCGGGTCTCTGGCAGTGTGGGGAGGTGACCCAAGCCCCAGACACCCTCCAGCCAGGCTGAGTGGAGAGAGGACTCCAGGTATGATTGGGTTCCTGCCCTGGGACAGCAAGTATAATGGAGCCCCAGCCCCAACCGCTTTTCCTCTCCTGAGAGCTCTCCCCCTGGGGCAGGGTCCTCCTAGAGGACCTCTTCCTCTTCTTCTCTCTGTAATCTTTGCACACCGTGGAGGTGACTGCCCCACACTGCCTTCCAGTCCTGTGTCTACAGCCTCCACCAAGAGCCAGTCCTCAAAGGCGTCACGGCCTTCGGGCCATCTTCCTGAAAGTAACAAACAATTCCCCTGCAGGTGCCCTGGCACAGGGATGAGGCACGGGGAATGCTGTCCAGCTTGCAGGGGACTTCACCTGTTTCCCAGCCCCAAGGGCCTCCTCCCCACCCAGCTCACTTCTGTACTCCTTTCTCTGATGCCCCTGATCCTAGATCCAGGGCAAACCCGATTTGCCTAACTTCCTTGGTCACCAAGGATAGGAATGCTTTCACATAACCCGGAGCTTCAACCCTAAAGTTTAGGGGAAGCGTCTCTCCACACTAGCTTGTCTATGTCTCCCACTTCTGCAAGCGAGCTTAGATAGCTCAGTCTGCATTTTCTGTGCCTAGTCTCCTGCCTAGATCCTTCAGGTTATCTAGAAACCTCTGTGAGTTTCGGTTTCCTTAGGTGTAAAACAAGAATGATAGTATTCTGTGCGTCAAAGTTGTTGTAAGAACCAAACGAGACGTTTGTATACCGCTTAGCATGTAGTCAGAGCTTAGAAACTATTAGCTGCTATTATAATTTTGAGCATAATTATCTCCAGCCCTGGTCTCCACCTGGCTTTGGAGCTCATTTATGGAATGCCTGCTGGATACATTCCCCTGGTACCACATACACACACACACACAGGCACCTCTGCCTCGGTGTGGCAGAACACAGGGAGCTAGGAACACGCAGGGCTGAGGGCAGAGCTCTGAGTTCTGTGTGTGAGCCTGTGGCAATTAAATCCTGTCAATTGCCCTGGGAGCAGGTAGCATTCCCTACACATGTAACAGTGAGGAAAGGGGATTCAGAGAGGGAAATGGATATCCTGCAGAAGTTTACAGAATTAGTAAGTGACAGTCTGGATTTGAACCCTGGTCTGTCTGGCTCCAGGGCCCACTCTGCTTTCTGGTATACACTCAAGTCCAGGCACTCGACACGGGGAGGGGCTCGGAGAAGCAGCCAGACAGCTGAGTCAGCTGCTAAAAAGGACCGAAGACTCATGTAGATCCTGTGATGATCCAGTGATGCCAACCTCCCCGCTGAGAAGCAGAACTGCCTCTCCCACCGGTTATCCTCTCCCCTGAGCTCCCCACATTCTGAATCCCTGAGCAGAGAACACATAGGAGGCATTTCCAGGGAATCCTGTCCCTCCAGAGAGTTGAGCCGGGTGTGACGCCTTGATGGTCCCTGGCTGGACTCAGGCCAGGGTGAAGGGAAAGGGATAAGGTGGAGGGGAGAGGTGGGAGCCAAGAAGAGGGAGGGGGGAGGGAGATGGCAGATATCGATGGGGGGAGGTCTGTGGAGGGTCAACACTCCGTGGAGATCTTGCTTGTTTCCAATCTCCCAGTCCCTGTTGTGGTGTCTCATTCCTTGAGGATCCTTAAGGAACCAAGTGCAGGGGCACCTGGGTGGCTCCGTTGGTTAAGCCTCTGACTCTTGATCTCCGCTCACAGCATGGTCACATGGGCCGAGAGACTGAGCCTTGCATTGGGCTCTGTGCTCAGCAGGGAGGCTGCTGGAGATTCTCTCCCTCTGCCCCTCCCCACCCTCTCTCCCAGATAAATAAATAAATCTTAAAAAAAAAAAAAAAGGAAGAAGAAGCCAAGTCCCTTTTCAGGAGGCAAGCTGAATGCAGCAAAATAAGAAGGAGGGCAGCGGGAGGGAGGGGCAAGGAGCGGCACGGGTGCAGTGCGTCTCAAACCCGACTGTGCCCACCTGTCACCTTGTTGACACGCAGATTCTGATTCGGGAGGGTTGGGGGGCACTGCCTGAGAGCCCACATCTCTAACCGGGTCCAGCCACTGCCATGCCGCTGGCCCACAGACCACATTCTCAGTAGTGGGGGTCTACATGGCCTCTCCGGGTTCCCTCTGGACCTGGGACCCCGGCAGTTCTGTTCTTCCCGCACTCTGCCCGCTGTGTTTCTCCTCGCAGATGATCAAAACGCCACGTGCGTGGAGCCCGCAGAGCTCGCGGGGTGGCCGGTCACCCAGGTGGGGAACCCGCTCCGCTACATGTGCATCACGCACCTCGACCGCCAGGACTACATCTTCCTGCTGCTCATCGGCTTCTGCATCTTCTCCGCGGGCACCGTGGCCGCCTGGCTCACAGGCATGTGCGCCGTGCTCTACCAGAACGCGCGGCGCAAGGTGAGCGAGGACGAGGCTGAGGAGGAGCATGGGCAGCGGGTGGACGACAGCGAGGGCATCTTCCAAAGCAGGGTGGACTCGGGCCAGGACGGGTTCCCTCAGCTGATTTAGCTGCCAGAGACTGCCATCTGATTTCGTCTTTCCCCGGGGTTCCCCGCCTTCTCGCTCGCCCTCCCCCGCCCTCGCCACTGTCTTAGATGCCTACTTAGTAAAACAAATAAAATGTTTGGTGGCCATTTCACAAGCTGGTCCTTTCCTGCAGGCAGGCCCAGGCGCTTCCCTGAGCTCAGCGGGATGGTGTAGATCAAAGTCTAGAAAAGTCTAGAAAGCTGGTGTGCACAGCTAGAAGCAGAGGAAGCCCACCCAAAAGCAGGCCAACTCCTGTTTAATGAGCACCTACTACACCTCTAACTTAAGTGCTGGCGGGAGGGAGAGAGAAACCTAAGATTGAGAGGACCTGTCCTCAGAGAGCAAATGGTTTAGGATGAGTCATGATTAATATGAATGAAATGGAGAAAACTACAAGACACAATGGCAAGAACTGACATCAAGAGGACATGTCCAAACATGACCATGGGCTAACCTCACTTCCATCTCAAGACTGTCACTAGATCCTATAATGCTGACATTAGCTTACAGTGGAAGATCGAGGCCTGGAAAGGTTAACCGAGGGACTGGTCCGTAGCACAGCCCCCCAAAGTCCACGTTCTTTCCTTTCCATGAAGCTGCCTCCCCAGGGAATGTCTAGCGACACGGCCAAGGGCTCATCGTGTATGCCTTGGACGAAACAAAGGAGTGAGGCACACCGCGGCGGCCACGGCTTCCTGAGGCCTTACCCGCACCCAACATCGTACCCAGCTTCGTACGCATCTTCTCGCCGGGTTGACCCTCACAACAACACGTCAGGTGGTCGCTGTTACCCTCGTTTTCCTGAAGCTCAGAGAGGCTAAGTCACCAGCTCAGGACCAAACAGTTGAGCAGAAGCTGAACAGCTGCTGAAGCCCAAGCTGCCTGACCCCGAGGCCCCTGCCCATTGCTCTAGGAGCTGCCGTCTCTCGTGAAGTGCTAAACAGAAGAGCCGAGCGTGTACCAGTGTGGTCCACCTCCCCGGACCAGTCGGAGGAAGGGAGAGGGAGCAGGAGACCGGGGCGGCTCAGCCCGAGGACCCATTCAAGACTCCCATCTCTGGCCCTACCCACGAGGCCAGCTGTCCCGAAACCCCCAGGTGAATCCCGCGTGATACCCCGATGTGTTCAGTGTGATGGTTAAGAGTATGAGCCCCTGAATCCGGGGCTAGGTTCCTATCCCTGATTCTGTCCTTACCTCTGTGTGAACTTGGCCTTCCTGCTTGTCACGACCTTGAGGACAGAGACCGCCTGGTAATGCCCTGTCGGCACAGCACGTAGAAGGGTGCCTTATGCAAAGCAGGGGCTCATTGTCGCCTTCTCCTGAAACCCCAACCCACCAATTGTTCCTACTCCGTCATGTGGACTGTGAGGGGTGACCACGGGCAAGCTACTTCACTTCTCTGTGCCTTGGTTCTTTTTTATTTTTTTAAGATTTTATTTATTTACTTGAGAGAGAGATCACAAATAGGCAGAGAGGCAGGCGGGGGGGGGGGGGGGGAAGCAGGCTCCCCGCTGAGGAGAGAGCCTGATGCGGGGCTCAATCCCAGAACCCTGAGACCATGACCTGAGCCGAAAGAGAGGCTTAACCGACTGAGCTATCCAGGAGCCCCTGTGCCTTGCTTCCTTTAGCTGTAAATGGCAATCATTACAGTGCCTACATTGTATGGGGATTTTACAAGAATAAAATGAGTATCATAATGATACTACATCCTGGGAGAATTTTAGGCTTATAGAAAAGTTACAAAGATGGCACGGAAAGGTTCCACATACCCCTCACCCAGTGTCTCCTAAAGTTATGTCCCATTCCAGTGGTTCATCTGCCGAAACTAAGAAATTCCAAAACTGGAGTACTATGATTTAACTTCAGGCTTCATTTGGATGTCAGTGGTTTTTTCCTCTTTTTCTGCTCCAGGATCTAATCCCACATTTGCATTTAAGATATTCTTAACATGGGGCACCTGGGTGGCTCAGTGGGTTAAAGCCTACTTTTGAGCTCTCCCCTCTGTCAAATAAATAAAATCTTTAAAATATATATATATATATATATTCTTAACAACATATCTAACATTTACTGGGCAAGCACTGTCCTAAGTACTCATATATATCAGCTCATTTCGTTGCCACAATAACCCCGTGAAGCAGGTACTAATATTCTTCTTCTCCCCCTTAGATAATGAAATTGAGGCTTCAGAGGTCAAGTAACTTGCTCAACATTACACAGCTAGTAAGACCAGAAGTCAGGCCAGCTGCGTCTGACTCTAGACTATTTCCCCCAACGACCAACCAATACGGTCTCTCAGGAATTTAAAATACCAAGAAAGTCTTGGCAAAAGAAATCTGAATCGCAGTTTTTCACAATAACTTGTCCTCTAAGATCCTCTGGATCTTCACACACACACACACACACACACACACACACACACACAATGGACTGAGCACCTCCCCTGACTAGCCCCAAGCACACCACAGAGAATGGGCTCAGGGAGGGAACGGTCTGGTTCGCCAGAGACACAAGTCAGTGGGCAACCTCTAGACAGAGGGGGAAGTGAAGGGTAGGCACGGGTGCTGAGGGACACAAAGGAGGGGCCCCTCACCCAGCAGGTAGTGGGGAGTCCTGAAAGCTTCCCAGAGGAAGAGACATGTAAACTACGGCTTGAAGGTTCAGCTGGGATCAGCCAGGCAACGTGGCAAAGAGGGCTGAGTAACAAGAAGACATTCTAAGCAACAAGAACAGCGTGTGCAAAGCCTGGAAGCTGGAAAGAACCTGGCACGTCGTGGCTGGAATACAGAGTCCAAGGAGAGGAGAGGAGAAGTAATACCAGTGGGAGAAGCAAGGCCAGACCCCAGAGGGCCTTATCCATCCCTTGTGCTACTCCAGGTCACCACAGGCTATGCAACAGTGACAGACAACCCCAGAGCTTCATTGGCTTAGCACAACAAACACCTATTTCTCACTCAGGTCAAGTCTGATGGGGGCAGAGCAGCCCTCCTCCGTCCTGTAACTACAGCTTCTAGAACATGGGCTTGGGAGGCCCCCTGCAGAAGACAGAAGAGGTATACTGGGCCCGCAGCTCTTAACTTCCTGGGCCTGGAAGTGACGCGTCACTCCCCCTCACATGTCACATGGCCCCAACCTTCATGGCAAGTAATTGTAGTGCGTGTGCCAGGAAACTCAACGCCATGGTAAATGACGTTCTGTGTCAACCCCACAATGCTCAGGAATTTGACATTTCCCCCGTGGGCCTGGAGGTGCACTCGAAGTTTTAAGCATGAGAATCCCATGACTAATTTGTGTGTTGGGGGCTCAGTCTGGCTGTAAGGTGAAGAAGCAAGCAGAGGGAGGGATGACAGGAAGCGAGGAGGCTAGCAAAACTGCAGTATTGGGCATGAGGGACCGAGGCAGGTGGGAACAGAGAGAAGTGGATGAATTTGGGACACCTGGGTGGTTCAGTCAGTTAAGCAGCTGCCTTTGGCTCAGGTCATGACCCCAGGGTCCTGGGATCGAGTCCCATATCGGGCTCTGGGCTCAGCGGGGAGCCTGCTTCTCCCTCTGCCTCTACCTGCTGCTCCCTCTGCTTGTGCTCATGCTTGCTCTCTGTCAAATAAATAAATAAAATCTTAAAAAAGAGAGAGAGGGAGAGAAGTGGATGAATTTAAGAGCTTTGTCAGAGAGAGAGTTGACAGAATTCCCTGAGTGATTGTACATGGGAGGTGAGGGGAAGAATGATGGAAGATTAGGAGAAAGAGGAATTAAGGAAGGAGCCCAAATTTCTGACAGGACAGCCAGGTGGCTGATGGCCCCAGGCACGGAGGCAGGAGAACCATGTGGCTTCCTGGGTTTTGTAATTGGGCAAGCAATAGAACATGGGGGGCGGGGGGGGTGGGGAAGGACCTGCGTGAAAGGCACAGGGGAAGGACGAGAATTAAATTCTTATTCTCTGCAATGAGAAGTCAATAGACAATGCCTTAAACTGAAAAAATCAAATAGGATCAACATAACCATATTCTTTAGTGATATCAAAAGAAAAACAAAATCAGCCAAGAGAGTTTCAAGTATCTGCCTCCAGGGAGGGAAAAAAACCCAGGGAAAATGGATGGAAGACTGCCATTTTCCTAACAAATTTTGTAGAACTACAACTCTTTAAATAAACTATGAGCCTAAATATTTGACAAAAATGACTGTTCAAAAGAAAAGACTGGCTGGTGCCGGGTGTTGCTACCTTCAAGAGGTATCTTTGACCCTCTTATATGGAGGGGTGTCCACCAGGATTTCGAAGCCACCATGCCGGGGAGGGGGCTGTGCCTCACCCCTGCCATGTGTCTTCATTTATGCTGTGCCCCTGAACTTGATTCCCAGAAACATCAGAGGGGGCTTTCTAAGGAAGACCATGTTCAGCCTAGCTCTTGAAAGTCCTAGAATTTCCCAAAGGAAGGAGCACGTCAGATGGGTGGTGAAGGTGAAAGCCTGGAGGTATGACAGAGAGAGCTGCGTTCTGGAATGATCGTCGCTCTGTTTGGTGGCCCAGAAAACAAAGGCAGTGACCCTGGGATGGACACACAAGTTCGATCGGGTAGCTAAGGGAACTGTTTGGTGCAGGGTATTCACAACGTCAGGTGCACAGGCCACATGCATCACGGTCCTAAGGGTCACTCATTGCTCCTCGATCCTCAGGAGGGGGAATCCATCTGCATTACAATATGTTCTCTTGATGAATCTTGCCCACAGTAAAATTTGAAAAACGCTGGTCAAGCACGAGGAGATAACATTCTAAAATAAAGTAGTGATGGTATGAAGGGAAAGGAGGAAATGGTCATCAGACGAGGGGCTGTGTAGATGGCAAGGGCCTCTGGCATCCAGAGCTGGCCCCGCCAACAGTCAGGGTAAGTGGCCCTATTGCCTGCAAAGAAGTGCAGAAGATGGGTGGGGGCGAGACCAGCAACACCCAACACTTCCTGCCCACCCCTCCCATCATTGCTGCCTCGGAAAGGAACCTCCATTTCACACAACATGGGGTGAAAAGTACTGACTTCTAGTCTCAGCTTTTCCACTATGTGTTTGACTTTAAGAGGTCATTTCATTGGTTGGGACCCAGTTTCCCCAGCCATAACTCGGGGTGGTTAGATTACCAAACGCTACTTCAAATCTAACCTCCTGAAAACAACCGTGGATGACATCCAGAATCTAAGAGAATTCCTGCAAATCAAAACAAAACAAAACACAAAAAAACAAAGCAAAGCAAAACAAAACAAGAAAGAACCCCAATAGAAAAATTGGCCAAGAACATGAACAGGCAACTTATAAGAGAAGAAATCCCCTAAAACTAACAAGCATATAAAGAGGTGCTCATGCTCATTAGTAATCAGAGAAATGCAAATTAAAACAATAGATGTCACTTTATACTTATCAGATTGGCAAAAAAATGGAAAGCTGGATCACATCTCATTTGGCAGGGCTGTGGGGCTATGGGACCCTGGTGTGCTGCTGAAGGAGCACACGCGGGTACAGCCTGCCTGGAGAACAATCTGGAACTACTCACGGCAAGTGTGTGCCTCCCTATGACCTAGCAAGTCTGCTAGGTCTCCCACAGGAACGATCACACCGGTCCATAATGGAACCCACATGAGGATATCCAGTGCAGCAGGCCAGAGGAGTGAGCAGGTAGAATTTATAGAGTGCTCTGGATAGTTACAATCAACTGACTAGATGTACATATGCAGTCAAATGCTCTGCCACTGAGCTATACCCCCTCTACTAGATGTACATATGGCAACACGGATGGATCTTAAAAACTATGCTGAGTGGAAAAATAAAGGGGAGAGAGAACCCTCTATAATACTCAAAACCCTGAGAGCACACAAGTCCTTACAGAGTCCCGCAGGGCCCTAGATGATCTCCCTCCCCTCCTCCCCCACCCCCGTACCTCCCTGACATCATCTTCCACCCCTGTCCCCAGGGCTCACCTTGGCCCAGCCTCACCAGCCACCCTGCTATTGTTAACACACGCGGGGCCGTGACCCTGTAACAGGACCCTTGCACTGGCGGTTCCTTCTGCCTGGAATGACAAGCCCTCAAAATCCCCCTACCGTCCCCCCCCAACACACATACACTGGGTCCCCCTCACTCTGCTCTGTTTCTACCTGAGATAATGATCAATAAGTGAAAAGTCGTAAGTACTGCCCACTCCCACCTTCACCATGAGAACGTGAGCGTGACTTTCTTCGCTGTATTCGCGGATGCTTCCCAAGACCTAGAACAGAGCCTACCATAAAGGAGGCACTCAAGAAACTTTTGTTGACGAATTGAATGATTACAGTACCATACCACTTCCACACACGGCAAATGCACTTTTAAACACGGTCCCTGGATGTCATCCATGGAACGGTGAGTAAGCGTGAGGGTAAAGGGTATTACATTTCAAAAGGGATGGGCATTAAGGACGGCAGGTGATGTGATGAGCCCTGGGTGTTATACGCAACTAAAGAGTCATTGAACATTGTATCAAAAACTAATGATATACTACATCATTGGCTAATTGAATTTAAATAATAAATAAATAAATAGCCTAACAGGAAAACGACGAGGAACACTCCATTTATTGAGGAGTGTGCATCATTTAAGCTTGTGTACCTGAGATGAACACAAGGAGGTGACAGGAAAGCAGTGTCTGGTACCCCTCTTCCCCCTCTGGCCATCAGCGCATCCATTG